>JAINUG010000046.1:3670000-3760000 GCA_029706075.1 Aldrovandia affinis
GACTCCAAAGTCTGCCAGTTTTTATACATGTCAACAAAAAAAAATCTGTAGTTGTCACTTCAACATTTTAATTTACGACAAACTCCTCGAGGACACGGTGCAAACAAGCACCACCACTTCAGCAATTGACGCAAAGAGATAATTCAAATCTCAGACCGTTTGAAGATCTCACCCCCTAATAGATTTATAGCTGCCATTTTCTTACACTGTCCATGCAGAAGAGGTCAGCTTTGGTCATTGGGGCAGGGGTTGATGTAGCACGCTAAGCTACAGGGGTTAGGTGAAGCGAGTGCCTTTGAAGCTGCGATCGATGTCAAGCTCGACACCGTGCCCTCTGTAACCTGCTCACCGGCGAATTCCTGCAGGTGATTAACTGCCTCGAAAGGATGCGTCACGCAGAAAGAAGCCCGCGGCAGAAGCGCAGATTCCCCGCACAACCGGTTAAAGAACAGCCCCCAAAGAAAACAGCCAGCCCTCATCTCTGACACAAAGAGCCCGGCCGAGTTATGGCTAAGGAGCCTAGTGGGAAGAGTAGCTCAGCAGATCAGGTAGTGTGGGGTTTTTCAGCAAAGCGGATCATTTGTTGAAAGCTGCTATTACACACTCCCCCCGAGGGCAGTATCTGTCTGGGTGAGGGCCAAGAACCCTGGGAACTCAATGGGTCCTTATCAGCAGCCAGAGGTATGCTTTCATCTGCCAACAGGTAGGTCTTAGGATTCTTGCATGCCTTGAATCATCCAGTATATGGACCAGACCTGGGTGAAAAATGCATGTCTGAAACACTGTTAACTCGTAGGTTGCCGGCAAAAACAAAACACGTTAAGAAAAAAATGTGCAACGTTCTGAAAGAATGATTGTGTTCTGGACATTAAAATTGTCCAGTAACCGGCAAAAATGTTAACGGTGTCTAAAGGGTTCAAGTATTCACGTAACAATTGGAGCCAGGTCTGATTTGGATGAGCACACAGTCACAGTGTAAAGCAGAAGTGAGCGAGGGAGGGACAGGAAGTCGGGCGGGCGGGCGCACCTTTGTTGTGGAAGTGTTGTCGGTAGTATCGCGCGCCCATGTCCACGTGCTCGATGCTGTGCTGCCTGAGCCTCTCCAGCCGGGTGGCCTGCAGCTCGGGCGGCACCTCCAGCACCGACACGCTGGCGTTACTGCGGCACGCCGTCGCCGCGGCCACCAGCTGGCCCCGCCCCGAGCGCAGGAAGCCCACGTCGCGCTCGGCGTAGCCCGCCGCCTCCACCCGGAAGTGCGGGCAGCTGAGCAGGAGCCGGTCGCCGTGGCAGCCGTCCGGCGGGGCGGGGGGCCGGCCAGTGTCCAGGGGCGTGTCCTCAGGCTCCGCCCGTTCCGGGGCGGGGAGGAGGGCGGAGGAGGAGGAGGAAGAGGAGGAGGAGGAGGCGGCGGACGCCCCCGTGGCCGTGTTGCGGCACTGGGAGGAGGAGGCGCCGGAGCGCTGGCCGCCCGCCGCCCGCAGGTCGAACAGGACGCTCTGCGCGTCGTAGTGCGCGAAGCTCCTGGGGCAGGTCCAGGGCCCGGCCCCCTCCTCCGCCTCGGCCTCCGCCCGCGCCGACATCCTCAGCTTCCGGAAGAGCGAGGAGGAGGAGGAGCCCTCGTTTGGCCCGCCCTTCTGCCGGCCGCGGGGCTCGTCGGGCGCGGCGGCCCGGGGGGGCGTGTCTCGGCCCTGCTCACGGTGGAACTGGCTCAGCATGCGGAAGAGGCTCTGCTCGGGCACGGCGGCCGCGTCGATGGAGGAGGTGCTGCCGTACTCGCGGAAGAGCCCCGCCTCCGGCTCCGCCCGCTCCCCCGGCCCCGACCCCGCCTCAGCCGGGTCCTGCTCGCTGAGCGTCAGCTCGCTGCTGGAGCGCTGCAGGGGGGGCGCGGGCGGGCCGCGGAACAGCGAGGGCGAGCTCCCCCCCAGCCCGTTGCGGAACTCGGCGTCTTTGGCTCGCCGACGGCGGTGGGGCAGCAGGGCGGGGCCTCTCCGGAACGGCCCGGGCCCGGCCGCGCCCCTCCCGCCGCGCCCCCCGTTCTCCAGCAGGGGGTCCTGCGAGCGCTCCCTGCTGGGGGGCCAGTCCGCCACCCGCGCGCGGATCCCCATCTTTGGCACGGAGGAGCGGGGCGGGGCCGAGGCGCAGTGGCCGTTGGCGACGTGCTGCGGGCGGGTCGGGGGAGGGAGGGAGGCGGGGGAGCAGAAGCCGGAGGCGTCCCCCGGAGCGTCCAGCAGCTCGCCGGCGCCGTGCAGCGCTCTCTCTCTCGGCGCGCTCATGGTCACGGGTCCGAGCTCGGGGCGGGGCTAGCCGGGAGGGGCAGGGTTTGGCATCCCGGTCCGAGGTGGAGCTCAGCGTCGGGAGCCAGCGGGTGTGGCCAGGGGCGAGAGAGAGGAGGGGCCTGCACGCACACTGCCGCCGTTGGCCCCTCCCACGCGCATCTCTGAGGGCGTGGCCTGCACTGTCGGGTCGTCGTCACGGCACGTCTCCTCCGGGGGTCGGTCCACCTACAAGACACAGAGAGAGACACTCGCTCACTGCACTGCCCCAACGTTCCCCCAACGTTCCCCATCATCTCCCCAAAGTTCCCCCAGCGATTCTCAATGGCACCTCTAGTCTGATTCACTTCCCACCTCTGCCACAAGGCTCAACAACGTATCCGATTCACACTGCGAACAGACCCCGGCCCTTCACTCGAACCGATACGATACGATTTCTGCTATAATCCCGCTTATTCATAATTATTTTTACAATCATTTTTCTGTTTTGTACCCACCTCATACAGCAAGCCCAAACAGAACCCGGAAAGAAGTGTCTGTGGGCATCGAGCTCGCGGTAATGCGGGAGAGAGGTGGAGCAGAGGGAGAGGGAGAGAAAGAGAGAGAGCGAGAGAGTAGGACTGGATTGTTCCGCTGTCAGGATCATCTTCAGGAGGTTTGACAAGCTGGGTTATTAACATCATCATTTGCATTACGCCCGTGTCACGTCCTCCCCCAACGCTGACTCACAAAAACAACGTTCTCACAACATTGTGGTGAAGTTATTAAGTCGTCCCCCCAGTGTTATGAGAAGATTGGTCACAGGAGACTGCATACACCCCCAGGCTAAAAGAACTGTAAAGATATGAGAACGAGAAACCGCGCACCCAGCAGCTCACAGATTGGAGTTTGTGTGTCGAGGTCTAAAGTCAACTGTGCGTCACAAATGCCATTCTTCCGCTCCTAGTGCTAATAATAATTAGCGCATTTCGTCTCAAAAGCACCTCACAGTGTAGAGGGGGGAAACTCGCCTCGATCTCCACTGACATGTAGCCCCCACCTGTGTGATGCACGGCAGCCATTTTGCGCCAGAACGCCCACCGCGCATCAGCAATAAGTGCCATGGGATGTTTATTGACTGCAGTGAGTCAGAATGCAAACCCCTTAAGGGTAATGCTCCTCACCCAGGGTATCGGCTGTGTGTCAAACAGAGCCTGCAGAGGGGGAGGGGCTCACGGCCCGGGGGGCCGGGGGGTATGGGGGTGGAATGTGGCCATCCCCGCTGGATCGGTGACGGAGCACGGCTGGCCGACCGGCTAATCTCTGCTGCTTTGTGCGGTCTCCGGGCGGATTAGTGAGCCGAGCGCCAGTGGCTCGTTGGAGCGCGAACACACCTTGAAGGCCCCGTTTGAGCACAAGGGACTAAAGTCCTCTCCCTCTCTCTCCCTCCCTCCCTCCCTCCCTCTATCTCACCACGTCTCCCTTCCTTTCTCACTTTCCTTCCTTCCTTGTTACACAGACACACAGAGAGAAACAAAGAGAGATGGACAGTCAGTTTAAGAGAGGTAAGCAGATAGAGACAGACTACTAGCAAAATAAACGTTTAAAAGTTATTCGCTGTAAACTAAGTGCAGAATTATCTCAGAGCGCAAATACGGCCACAACAGCAAAAAAATAAACAAACAAAGGACGTCGAGTATGAGCGCAAACCAGAAACAGAGCCTCTTTGAATAGCATTTAAAGAGCGCTGTCTTTCTCAACCTCACTGGTTCTCACTGGTCCCCTGTTCTGTAGTCGAGTTCTGACCGCGTCGGTTGGGCAGGGAGTATGGCAGCACGTGGCGTAGCGCTGTCCGGAGAGGGAGGGCTTTAGGTCAGCCAATGAATCGACTCCAGCGTCATTGTAAAAGGGCTTTGAGAATGTCACTAAATTCAAAACTGAATTTAGTGACATTCTCAAACACAGAACGACGCCTCTATGACCCGGTCTCAACAAAACTGTTCATCGTGAGCTTCACAATGCTGATATTTATGATAGGGCTGCCATTCGGAAACCACTCGTAACCAAAGCCAATACGAAAGAACGCATAACCTGGTGTAATGAGCACAAACTCTGGAATTCTGAGCAGTGGAAGAGAGTAATATGAGAGTGATGAGTCATCTTTTTCTCTTTTCCGTAGATCTGGGCAGGTTTCTGCTTGGAGAAAACCAAAGGAAGCCTTCAATCCACATCGCCTGTTCAGCAATGCAGTTGCAGGCGGTTGACTATTACTCTGCACGGTAGAATTATGGCCAAGAAATAGCCTGCAAGGCCAATACGCCATTTTAGCGAAAAGGTGCACTGTATCGTGCAAACATTGTTTACATAAGATGTTCCCATATTCCAAGACAATAACGCCCCGCCCCGCCCCCATACACACTGTTAAACGGATTCAATAGCTTTGTCATGAACACCAGGATGAAGTCAAACACCTTCCATGGTCTCTCCAATCACCAGACATTTAACATCGTTGAACCTTTATGGGAAGCTCTGGAACATAGAGTGCAGAGTAGATTTCGACCGCCTTCACCTCTCAAAGAACTGGAGACTGGAGAAATGAACCAATGTCCCACTCAAAACAGACCAGCACGTGCATAACAGCATTCCAAAAAAGGACTGAACCTGTTCTGAAGGCAAAGGGTGGCCCAACTCCTTATTAGTTATATATTGTCTGCAGTTTCCATTATTTTGTCTACCGCCTGTACCTCAATGCACACAGCGGAATACTGTACAGTAAAGAGCACCCTGGAATCACAGAGGAAGATTGTGGCTGAATGCCTCCAGTGTGCTCAACAATGAAAGGACATTCAGGAGAACAGTAACAGGGTCTATCGCACGCAGATAAATAGGAAGGGGCATCCCCCCCCCGTCAACCTTTTACATGAACGGCAATAATTCAGAGACACGGGCATGTGTTGTGTGTGCCACAGGCCTGGCTGCTTGATTTGAAATAGTCCTTTGACACATTCCTGCAGCAACTTCACAAGGAAATATCAACTTTCACCAATGTTCAGAACAAAATTCGACTTTCATAATATGACTGTTCGTTTTGGTTAGTAACATATTTCACTGAAAACTCTCAGGGGTCTTTTTTTTCTTTCTAATTTTTCCTAGCATGTAAAGACTTTCAGATAATATCTGTACATACACATTGTGCACGTACGTATCCCTCCCTGGTCCGATAAACCGTCGCTTTTGTGAATGAGCGCTCGCTTCCAGAGCTGTGCTGAAGGCTCACTGGGCAGAACCCACCCAAAGAACTAGCATCAGCAGGACAACTGGCAAAAGAAAAAAGGGCCTTTTCTTTTCCCTCGTCAAAGACTCTCTCCCTGTCCTCCGTGGCAGGCGTCTCAAATTCATGTCATCGCTCAGTCATCCGGAAGGCTCCGAATAAGCCCTCGTTGCGTAATTGCACACGCTTAATCGCCGTGAGTGGCCCGGTGACAAAGTGCCGTATTAAGTGACACGGGCGACGAGCACAATGATGACACCCTGCCAAGAGCCGCGATGATCGTCGGGGATGAAACGAGTCTGTGAAGAGTTCTCACCTCCCGCTGCCCGCGGACATGGTCATAAGCAGAGATAGGTGTTGGAGGGTGATGAGGCCTGACAGGGGACGGGGGGTTGGGGGAGGGGGTGTTGCTTGGTCACTGGCGGCTGCGTTACCACGGTCACAGCGGCGGGTGGGTGGAGAATACGTCGCTTAAAAATGCCTCGTGAGATTTACGCTGCACGGCCTGACGCAAGGCTGAGATAAGGACATAAGGACATAAGAACACACGGCCATTCGGCCCATAATACATGACCTACAGTCTAGAGCATCCAGTACTGCATCAATCATGGACTTGAACGCCCCATGGGTCTCTGCCTCTACGGCATCACTGTAAGGTTATGAGCAGTCTGACTATGGTCAGGCTCATAGTACTGTAAGGTTACGAGCAGCCTGGTCAGGCTCATAGTACTGTAAGGTTACGAGCAGTCTGGTCAGGCTCATAGTACTGTAAGGTTATGAGCAGCCTGGTCAAGCTCATAGTACTGTAAGGTTATGAGCAGCCTGGTCAGGCTCATAGTACTGTAAGGTTACGAGCAGTCTGGTCAGGCTCATAGTACTGTAAGGTTATGAGCAGCCTGGTCAGGCTCATAGTACTGTAAGGTTATGAGCAGCCTGGTCAGGCTCATAGTACTGTAAGGTTATGAGCAGTGTGATCAACCGATCATGAAAGCGGAACAGATTTAAACTAAATAAGAGTGTAGAGTCAAATAAAAAACTCCACCACCTTGCCACACTGATGTATCATACCTACGTGCCGTTCTGAGGATTCTCTTATCTCTGTCCCATGTGATCGTCCCTGTTTTCTGTCGTGTCGCGCTCTCCACCTGCGTCTGTTTCCCGTTCCATTGTTTGCGGTTTCTTTGTTCCCGATTACCCGCGGTTTCACGTATAGTCTGTGGCGGAACCTTGCACACAGTATTGCGTCAGTCGGTGTGACCACGGGATTAGGCGATTGCATTTTTTTTGTCCACACCTTTGAATTCGCCGTGCTCAGGAAGGCACGACAGAACAGGACGGGCCTGCTGGATGAGCAGGCCGAGTGGGAGGCGGGGTCACATTGCCTTGCTGGTCAGGACAAACTGTCCCTCGTGTGCCCCCAGTGCAGAGTCACTTTACCTCTGAATGGCCAGCGGCTCCTGGGAGTGTGCTGACTCACTGATGTCCACACACACGCACACACGCACACCTAACAAACACTTATCAAAGGTGTATTACAGCGCATGCCATTAACACACAGTCCTGCACGCACACACACACACACAGACACAGACACACACAGTCATGCTCACACATGCCCTCACACTCTCACACTCTCACACTCTCACACTCTCACACTCTCACACTCTCACACTCTCACACTCTCACACTCTCACACTCTCACACTTGCTCACTTGCTCACTTGCTCACTTGCTCACTTGCTCACTTGCTCACTCACTCATGCACACACACGCCCTCACCCTCGCACACACACCGACCCACAAACTCTCACTCACTAAAAGAAATCCACACTCTAAAGCCACACCTGGGACAGGTGAGTCAGGGCATTCAAAACGCAGGTGCTATTCAGGTACAGCTTCTCTGCGCTGTTGGTTTACCTGTGTCAGTTAGAGTTGGGAAGTCTGGGACTTCCTCTACAGTCCAGACCTGTGGTGCTTACAATGAGCCCCATGTTCTGCATGTCAGAGAATCTGTTAACCTTACAGTACTATGGGCCTGACCAGGCTGCTCATAACCTTACAGTACTATGAGCCTGACCAGGCTGCTCATAACCTTACAGTACTATGAGTGTAACCAGGCTGCTCATAACCTCACAGTACTATGGGCCCGACCAGGTTTGACGCTCTGATGTGAGATAAGTCCACCAAAGCTTTGCTAATAAACGAATGATTAGTCACGTCTTCTGACAATTCGTGATCTTGTGTAGGTGGGCCTCCAATTGGAGGCGATTCAAGCCAAATTAACCACTGACCTATAACAGAACCATCTCATAAACTGTAACGTCCCCTTCAAGAGAGCGCTCCTTTCCTCACCCAACCCTCCTCAGGGGGCTGATGGTGATGACAGAGAGCGGCCGGCCATTCAGAGGGGTGCGTTACCACCCTTCACTCCCTTTCACCTGAATTCCGGGAAGGCGCTTGTGTCTGTGGGAGATGACAGGCGTGCAGAGTGCTGTCCTGCTGACGTAATCTGCATCTGCGATCGCGGGTGACAGGGTCATGTGACATTGTTAACGAGTCACTTGGGAAGTCACGAGCCATTAGCACCGCTAACACACGATGTCCACTTCCTGTTTCTCCTCCTCCTCCAATAAACCATCCGTTGGAACTGAATGTAGCACCATGCGTGCACACACACACACACACACACACACACACACGCACATGCATACACACAGACACGGACAAGGACAAATACTGAAGGTGCAGTAAACCACATAGACAACGCACAGACAATGACACAAATACTGAAGGTGCAGTAAAGCACATACATACACACGCACGCACGCATGCACATATGCACACACGCATGCACACACACACACACACAGCACGCACATTCAGGACACGCGCGCACACACACATACACACATACACACACATGCACAAACCCATACACACAGTCAGTTGGTTATCTGCCAAAATCACTAAATATATACTTACAGATGCACACAGATGTGTCAATGAAGCACACGGACACTGTGCAGCCACACACACACGGGGACCGCACAGTGCATTCAGGGCCATGTACAGACTCTCTACACTACTCTCAGACAAGGCTCTCCTAACAGAGCGACCTCCGTCTCTCCTCCTCTCTCAATCCCACCCTCTATCTCTCTCAGGCCCTCTTTCTCTCCCTCTCTTCAAAACGGACACTAATGGGAGGTGGAGATGGGGGCGGGGGGTTGATTAGCAGCAGCTGAGGGGCCTTCTTGTCTCCCCCATTGAACAGGGTCACAGGGCCCATAGATCACTTTCACACCAGTGTCTGTAGGCCCCAGACACGGCCGGCGGTCAGGCACACAAAGCGCCGTTAACGAGGACGAGGACGAGCCCGCGCTGCTATCGAGGACGGTGCGGTCAACAGTACCATCCGCACGAGAACGCAGGCGATTAACCTCCTCCTCTGATACATTGCCCGCAAGGCGATCTATCAATATCGTCGCTTATGCCAACGATATATGCTCCGGTAATCTATGCACGCATGTACACATATGCGCACACACACACATATATATATATATATATATATATGTAGCGGGTGTGCTCTGGTACGTGAGCGTCCGCTACAGAAAGTGACGTGTATAAGAGTGTGATTAGTTCCCAGAGTTGGAGACTTGAGTCTTTGGCTCGGCGAGCTAAATCGCTCTCTTGTCGCGTCGAGATCCCTCGGTTCGAAACTCGCTGCGGGCAGAATCAACTCCGTTACATATATATATATTAGGAGTGGGCGCTATACTGGTATGAAAGTGACTACCGGTATTACGCTGCCCCACGATATGGATTTTGCTATACCGTGGATACCGTTATATATTCATAAATTCTAATTTGGCATTCATATTTTTTTGTTCAAAATTTCAATTGAGTGATAGTAGTTAGTAGCTACATCTATTTTTTATTTTAATCTAACCTCCAGGTTCCTACGAAAAAAAAGAAGCATGTTAATATGTTGACCTATTTTTTTGAGTGGACGTTTTATGCATTTGTTGCGCGCATGTAGCAACAAACAAGCGTGCAGGCAGCTGCAGTTAGCAGGCAGACTACGTACTAATATTTAAAGCCTATTACAAGTGCAAAAGTGAAGAATCGAAAATGAGCGAACACGCAGAAAGTGATGTTGCTCAAGAGCAGGATGATGACGAACTGGTTAAAAAGAAAGGGGGCTCCTCTGTCGTTTGGAACTGGTTTGGGTTCAAAATCTCCGACCTCGACCAACAAACAATACTATGCAAGTTGTGTCGCCGTGTTGTTTTAGCCAAAGGTGGAAACACCAGCAACCTGTTTACCCACCTGAAAACCATGCATGTCTGTGATTATGAGGAATGTACCCGAATGCGTGAAACAGTTAGCACAGGAGCTCGCCCGAAGACAAGCCAGACTCCCACTCAGCAATCAATCAAGTCATCATTCGCTGCCGGTACTCGCTATAACTCTTTCTGGTTATATAAGGTTAAAATACATATTTTGCCTTAACTAATGTCATTTAACTAAGAAGGGCTATTAAAATGTGATTCAGATTTTTTTCTCATATATCGTGATATCATATCGATATCGTCTGGACAGTGAAAAATATTGTGATATGAATTTTAGCTCATATCGCCCACCCCTAATATATATATATATATATATAAATATACTGTATATAATTTTTTTAAAAATATATACTTGATTTAGGTATACTTGTCTGTTCATTCACAGTGATTTTAAGTTAAGTTAAATTAAGCTTATTTATTCGACCATTTGTTTTCAAAAGCTTTTTAAAAATGTAAAGGATCTTTGAGAGAATGTAGACATTAATCGTGCATCATGCATCGATTTAGCTCTAGTACGTACTCACAGGGTTTCATATCGTTTTCACAATCGTTTTATTCATGGTGGTGGAAACTGGTGTATCAGGCACCACTCCAGAATCTCCCATAACTGTTCAAATGTACATTGTTTTCTTGCTCATCAAAGCATTCAGTGACCACTGTGGATGTGGCATTGTCATCCTGGAAGAGACCACTCCAATGAGGATAGGAATTCTTCACCATAATTTGAAGGTGACCACTCACACTCACAAGGTGAGAATTGCATTGTATATATTGGCACTTACCATGTCAGGAAAATGCACCTCGCACCATAACAGAGTCGCCAGAACCCTTCATTTACATGCAAGCAATTTAATTTACCTCCAGTTGGCTTTTACTTGGGAAATGTAGTTCCTTAATAGCAAAAAAAAAAAAAAAAGGTATGGCCCTGTACTTGATTTCATTCGCTTTCATTTTCCATTTACGAGGGGAATTTCGTTCGTTCAGAGTGAGAATAATGATGCATCGGCATGTAAGCGATTTCACTCGCTGGCGAGAATGTGAAAGTGCCTGTAAGAATGGATCTGTGGCCATGCTCTGTATGCCAGGCAGGCACTTTCTGAGGTGACTGTCATGGGAAATCAGTACTTGAGAGCTGGACCTTGCAGGGTAGATAAGTAAGCCGAAACCATGGGGGGGTGCATTAGTCATTGTATCCCGGCCTTTGCCCCCACCCCACCCCTCCCACAGTAAAACAAAGAAAGGACTTCAGAGGAACTTACTGATCGATACAGGCAGGGCCTTTCAGGACACCATGCCACTGATAAAAGCCACGCAAATCCTGTCAAAGTACTGCTCACCAACACTGAATACAGCCCTGCTCACCAACACTGAACACAGCCCTGCTCATTAACACTGAACACAGCCCTGCTCACTAACACACTGAACACAGCCCTGCTCATTAACACTGAACACAGCCCTGCTCATTAACACTGAACACAGCCCTGCTCACCAACACTGAATACAGCCCTGCTCATTAACACTGAATACAGCCCTGCTCATTAACACTGAATACAGCCCTGCTCATTAACACTGAAAACAACACTGCTCATTAACCCTGAAAACAACACTGCTACAGTATGTGCTGTGTATGACATACATATGAGAGAGAGAGAGAGAGAGAGAGAGAGAGAGAGAGAGAGAGAGAGAGAGAGAGAGAGAGAGAGAGAAGATGTGTGCATAGGCAGAGAGGCAGAGGAACAAGTTCCCACCTCGTCTAGCTGTAGGCCTAAAGCGACGCACTAACTGGTCTATCCAGATGCCGTCCACATTAAGGAATAAAAGCCTCCAGTTTCAGAGGAAGTGTTATCATGGCGATACCCAGGGGACACGCAGGATCAACAGAGTGCCTGTGGCATGGTGGGAAGATCACAAATCACTGCAGCCCTCCATGCAAAATTGCAGCATGAATGAAATCTGTGAGCTCTTTTGGGATTGCTCGAGTCAGCGAGCGACACACTTCCCCATTCATTTTCATTCAAGCCGTGCATCTGCGAACGCCAAGTACCGTACCCCGTTCACTCGACAACAGGGAGTGTGCGTGTGTGTGAGAGAGAGAGAGAGAGAGAGAGAGAGAAAGAGAGAAAGAGAGAAAGAGAGAAAGAGAGAAAGAGAGAAAGAGAGAGAGAGAGAGAGAGAGAGAGAGAGAGAGAGAGAGAGAGAGAGAGAGAGAGGAGAGAGGGAGAGAGGGAGAGAGGGAGACTAAAAAGAGAAAGAGAGAGAGAAATAAAGAGAAAGAGAAAACCACAGGCCCCGAGCAGCGCTCTCCCAGTCTCCAGATCTGGCTTCAGACGGCCAAACACACACAGAGAGGAATGCGTTTTCAAGGAATTCCATGTACAGCACAGGCCGCAGAATGCCTGCACTGTGGCTTCACAGCCCTCCGCTCATCCGCGCGTCTTCTTATCTACTCCTCTCCCAAACCTGAGGTCTGTGTCGGACAAGCCGGTTCTTCCACTCTAGCTCCGCCTCTCTCCCCACAAGTTGTTCAGGGATTCTACAGGGAGCAATTTGACAGATAACAACAACAAGGCCCAGCCTACGGCGGGCCAAACTGCTGCAGATAACTGGGTACAATGGTTACGATGATGTCATGAGCGACAGCTGTTTGGAATCTCATAAGTTAAGTTCAGTGGGAAACTGTCCAGTTGCCTCCAACAGATAAGGCAAGACAAGGTTACTAGGTGACTGGGAGGGAGCCGAGCGACGGTAACTATGGAGATTGGAAGATAGGGGTGGGAAATCTACTGCAGGGGCACTCTCTCATGAATCTCTCTGAGTACTGACGATTCTCCAGCACTCACAGCACTCATACACGCACACACACACAGACACACGCGCACAACCACACGCACAACCACACGCACAACCACACGCACACACCACACACACACACGCACACACACACGCACACACACACACACACACACACACACACACACAGCACACACGCACACACACACACGCAAACGCACGCACGCACACACTCATTCTCTTTCATCCAGGCAGTACATAAGTCATTAACTGCTGCCAACACGGAACCTCATCCATTAGCACCTTCACACCAGGAAAGAATGTGCGGTGATCGCTGGCAGCGCTCCCACAATACCCGAAACAGCCATGAATGGGTAATGAGCCGGAGTCACACAACACAAACACTGGAGTGTGTTTTATGAGCAGGGCTCTTTGGCATCGTTAAGCGGGAGAGACGCCCCCCTCGGCCCAGCCCTTCAGCTCGCTGTTCACACTACTTTCACTAGAGCTCAACTATTACATGCTTTCGCTTATTTTGTTTCGCCTGGCGCCAATGCCGATTTTTGGCTTGCCCTTGCGTGCCGATTGCCGTTATATAGGCAGATATCGCACTGGAGTTTTCCCATGACCGCTATTAAAGCATGTTTAATATTTTCAACAGCTGAACTTGAACTTCTACATGCTCTCTAAAATACTTACAGAAATCCATTTCAAAATGAACAGTGAAAATAAATCAACAACTTAAAATGACGTTTAATCGGAGCTATCGGAGCACATCGGAGCCATAAGCACCGTTACAGACAGCTTTTTCAAAGCCAAATATCAACCCGAGCTCTACTCGGCTGAATCTTTGTGGGGCAGATGGAGGAAGGAGTGGGAGGTGCTCAGACTCTGCTGGACTCCCCCCACCAATCTGTTTGCTATGGTTACCCTCCCCGCTTTAATCCAATCGAACTCTTCCTCTTTCCGTTTCTCTCTCTTTCTCCTGTGGATGTATTTGCGGTGTGCGAGTAGGTGGAACTGGTTTTGCAAAGTGCTTTACATACGAGTCAGACTGACCCTTTGACACCGCTCCTCTCTCCCATCTCCCTGGTGCGCTCTCGCTCTCTCTCTCTCTCTCTCCTGCTCACGTACACTCTCTCCATCTCACTCTCTCTCTCCCTCTCGCACTCTCTCTCCTGCTCACATGCTCACGTACTCTCTCCCTCTCACTCTCTCTCCCTCCCTCTGTCCCACTCACACTCCCACTCCCACTCCCACTCACACTCACACTCACACTCACACTCACACTCACACTCACACTCACACTCACACTCTCTCTCTCCTGCTCTCTCCCAAAACTGCGGATTAAGAGCAGATTTCACTTTAGACGTTGCGTAAAACAGCGGTCTTTAACACTGCAAAATGGAAAACGTCTTTGCCCTGGTCTTTGCCCTGGTCTTTGCCCTGGTCTTTGCCCTGGTCTTTGCCCTGGTCTTTGCCCTGGTCTTTGCCCTGGTCTTTGCCCTGGTCTTTGCCCTGGTCTTTGCCCTGGTCTTTGCCCTGGTCTTTGCCCTGGTCTTTGCCCTGGTCTTTGCCCTGGTCTTTGCCCTGGTCTTTGCCCTGGCCTACAGCGTTGTTGGAATACACTGGGGAAACAGACACTGGGTGTACCATCCAGGACAAGACTCATTCATTCATCTCGAAGCCATTCGTTTTGAACGGGACACAGACCTTCCTTCATCATATTGAAAAAAAAGTGATAATTAAAACGCTGAAAAAATGCTTGGGGCGCTGTTCTTTGAGCTATTCGCTGTTAATAAACCCCTTTTATTAAGGAATCGGGCAATCAACTTAAAAGTAAAACACTTCAAACTATCTTCCATGAGAGTGCAACTGGTGGGACCTGCAGTTGTAGTTTAATTTAGTCATTTTTACGTTGATTGCCCGGTTCGTTTATAAATGGGTTTGCCTTTCAGCAAATAATTAAAGGAATAACCCCCAGACATTTTTTTCAATGTTCCAATCATTTTAATATGAAGGAAAGTTTGCACCCCATTGGAAATGAATGGCTTCCAGATATTCCCGTTACTAGGTCTGTTACTGGCCATACTAGGATAAGGAAGTGCCAACTAGACTTTCCTAGCATATATTAAACCCCCCAAAATCATGCCATCACCTGTCCTGGCCACCACACAAAACACTACAGGTAACTGCAAAAATAAAAGAGACAGCATCATAAAGTGTCTTAATACGGTGTTGGGCCACCACGATCAGCCAGAACAGCTTCAATGCGCCTTGGCATAGATTCTACAAGTGTCTGGAACTCTATTGGAGGGATGCAACATAAGTCTTCAATTGGGTTGAGATCTGGTGACTGAGACGGTCATGGCTTGTGGTTTACATCGTTTTCATTTCATTTAGTGATCACTCGTGCCCTGTGGATAGAGGTATTGTCATCCTGGAAGAGACCACTCCCATCAGGATAGAAATGCTTCACCATAGGATGAAGGTGATCACACAGAATAGCTTTGTATTTATTGGCATTTACCTTGCCCTCTAAGGGGTTGAGTGGACCTAAAGCATGCCAGGGTAATGCCCCCCACACAGTAACAGAGCCAATAGATCGGTTCATTTACATGTTTCCTTTATTTTGGCAGTTACCTGTATGAGACGAGTATCAAATTTAGCAGTGGACGCTAAAAGCCTTTTTGCGTTGCTTTGTACATGAAAATAAGAAATATCAAAATCCCTTTCAGGCTTTCATCTCCTTGAAAGGTTTGTGCCATGTCATATAATTTGTCCCTTCACCTCGTTATTTAATAACCGTTGAGTTTGTGGGTCATTCACGCGATGTCTCACACAGAACCACAGACAAGAAGTTGGCTAAATTCAAAGAGTGTCCTCAAAGTGATATTGTTCACCAACTCACGACCGTATCGTCACAGGAAAGGAATGCCACGCGACCACAGAACGCCCGCAGGACAGCTCGGACTGCGCAGGTTTGAGAACGGCATCGTCAGAGGAGCGTCCGTTTGACAGACATTCTGATCGCGGGACTCCACCCCCCTCCCATGGTCTTCGCCTCGCCTCGGCGCACGAGAGGCCGAGGCGAGGCCGTCTCTTTGCAGGAAGTGCGTTTAGTCCCGCGCTCGTCTGCAAACGCTCTGGCGGAAAGGAATAAATAGCGTGACCGAAAGAAGCTCACATAAGACGGGATTAAAAAAGAGAAGATAAGACACCGGCTTACAAAGTTAGCTGAGCTTAAGGGGCGAGTTAAAGTATCCCCCTGTACTCTTAATCACAGCCAACTACCACCTCTCCCTCCGTCTCTCTCTTCTCCTCCCTCCCAAATGGACGGACAGACAGACACACCCCTTTCACTGCCGCAGGCCTTTTGATGAGGGAGTGGTGCTCATTCCTCAAGGTTCCCCTAGCTTGCTCTCTAACACACGCATGCACAGGCGCAAATGGACACGCACGCGCACGCACACACGCTGATTTTGCCCTTCTAGTGGTGCAGCCTGATGGCCTTTCCCTGCCACCGGCCTGCCAGTCAGTCGTCCTCCACCTCCTCCTCCTCCTCCTCCTCCTCCCTCGGTCCCAGCCCTTCTCTTTACAGGAGTGCCCCGCAGCTGCATCACTGCTGTACACCATCCGTCTCACACACCAGAATCACCAGACAGACCCCGAGCTTACGAAAGGCCTGGGCACTCAAAGCCCCATTCCCACATGCTCGTCACAGCTGCAGCTCTACTGGTGCTGGGTGGGGGGGGGAGTCTCACACACCCAATCTGAAGCTTCAGGCGAACGCTGATCCTCCCTACAATTCCAACCGGAGAGTAACCCCCAGCCTAAGCGCAGGTAGTTATACTGGCTTAACACACTCCCTGCAACAGAGCGTTGTGTGTCGAGTTCAGTCACCGCCTTGTACTGCAGGGACATGCCTGTCTTTAGCATGTGAAAGGAGCACCGACGTTGTGGCACCACTGAGTGTGTGTGTGTGTGTGTGTGTGTGTGTGTGTGTGTGTGTGTGTGTGTGTGTGTGTGTGTGTGTGTGTGTGTGTGTGTGTGTGAGTGAGTGTAGGTGCATGTGTGATTGTCGATGTAAACAGTCGATTATGCCACAAGTCTGGAATGTTTGGATGTAATATACTTACTCTTCTTGTGAACTGATGAATCATCATCACATCAACACTTAACCCCACACACACACACACACACACACACACACACACACACACACACACACACACACACACACACACACACACACACACAGGCCACACAGACACAGACACACACACACACACACACACACACACACATCAGCAACAGTAAAAACAAGTCAAGCCCTAGCTCTTGGCCATAAATCTTGGTGTGTGAGTGTCTGCCTGTGACGGTGAGGATGATGTGTTTATCGTTCTGCTCATGCTGTGAGCTTCCACTTCCCCCTGACCTCTGACCCGGGGGGCTGCAGCAGAGTGACTGCGCTCGCCTCAGAAGAGAAACGCAGTCGCCTGACAGAGCGGCGGACACACCCCACAGCTGTGTGGGACTGTGCGCGCCTCTCACAGGGCGATGCTTCATTCCGAGAGAGGTACACGGACGCCCGCACTCACATCATTCATTACGCTCAGCGATCGTTTCAAGTCATGAGAAATCTTGAAATTCTTCCACTCATGTGGTGAGCATGTTTAGCCTGCTTCCTTTTTCGCTGCAGTGGCGAAACATGTTCCCCACATGAGTGAAATAATTAAAAGATTTCTCATGTCTTAAATTAACTTAATTAATGATCGGAGTGCAGGCCCTCCATACATCACCTCCTTGTGATGATTTTTTATTTATTTTGCCAACGTGCATTTTTACCGAAGCAGAGAGCAAGGTAAATATCTGGAGTTCTCTAGTTCAATCTAAGGGCAGACCTGTACTTGGGGGGGGGGAAGAGAGTGACAGAGGGAGAGAGGTGGAGATGGAGAAGGAGAGAGAGAGGAGAGCAAGAGCAGAGGAGAAGGAGAGAGGGAGAGGGGGACAGGTGGGAGAGGAGAGAGGGACAGGGAGGGAGGGGGAGAGATGGAGAGCGGGATGGGTGGGAGATTACAGCCCCCCATAAACCATAAAACACTAACAACACTTCAACTCCGCAGCAGTCTCTTTGATCCCTGCCTCGTTCGTCTTCCTCTCCCTATCTCTCCATCGCTCCTTCTCTCGCTGCCGCCAGTCTCTCGCCATCTCGCCATCTCTTTCCCACAGCGATAGCCACACTAGCGTTGCGCACAATAAAAGCCACTTCCTCCCCCTCTCTCCATCGCGATCTGTCTAAACCGCAGCACAGGAACGGCTCGGTCACGGGGGGCGCCCTTGTTCGTCGGCCCTGAACTCCACGCTGAGACACCAGCGGCGCTCCTGCGCAGGTACTCCTGACAGCACACGGTCCGCGGCTCTCGGGACCTGGCCCTCGGCGTGACGGCGCGCTCTCGGCCAGGACTCCGCACCTCTGCGGCCAAATTCCACACGAGCCGATCTTCAGATAAAGTGGATTACGCCGAGGACGGCGCTCGTTTAAAAACATGTGCAAGCTTAGCTCGTGCTCGGAATGGAGGACTGGTGACGGTGAGCAGGGTCGCTCTGTGCAAACAGAACCGGGAGAGGCCCCCTCTTCTCCTCGAAATTCCAAAGCCTGTGAATCAGGCGTAGTCTCCCTGGGGGGTTCGACACTCAACCGTCCCAAAAGGAATAAGGAGGAGCCCTGAGGTTAGGGTTACCGTGTGTGCAGTGGTCTCACCTCCGTGCTTTACACAGCTGTAGAGGTTGTTGGCCTGAAATGTGGTGTTATTACTCCAGAGCACAGGGGTGCCCAGGGTCAGTCCTGGAGACCTACTGGGGCCGCTGGCTTGTTGTTGCAGCCCAGCACTAAAGCACCTGATTCAGATATGCATTGTCTTGATGAGCAGTTGGATTCATGAAATCGGGTGTGTTCGTGAAGGGATTCATGAAATCAGGTGTGTTAGTGAAGGGATTCATGAAATCAGGTGTGTTCATGAAGGGATTCATGAAATCAGGTGTGTTGGTGAAGGCATTCATGAAATCAGGTGTGTTAGTGAAGGGATTCATTAAATCAGGTGTGTTCGTGAAGGCATTCATGAAATCAGGTGTGTTTGTGAAGGCATTCATGAAATCAGGTGTGTTAGTGAAGGGATTCATGAAATCAGGTGTGTTGAAGGCATTCATGAAAGGCATTCATGAACAAAATCAGGTGTGAACCTGGGCCCCCTGTTTTCATTCATGAAATCAGGTTTCCATCTCTGCCTCTTCTAGGCATGAGACTATGAACAGGCAGATTTACTCATCCGGGGGTATTCATTTCAA
Source organism: Aldrovandia affinis (assembly GCA_029706075.1). Lineage (NCBI taxonomy): Eukaryota > Metazoa > Chordata > Actinopteri > Notacanthiformes > Halosauridae > Aldrovandia > Aldrovandia affinis. Next base: position 3,689,010 of record JAINUG010000046.1, read on the forward strand.
GGACTGAACCTGGGTATCCTGATTTTGCCCTCTCTCTTTTTCATTGTTTCTATCTCTGCCTCTGTCATTTTCCAACCCGATCCATTGACGCAAATTGACCTAAAACATGCCGTAAACGCGTTTGACCACAGACCTCGCATGTGACTGACAGCACTAGCTTGAACATGTCCGCGGTGTGGAATCACAATTGAGGCAGAAAACAGCAAAACTGCAGAGTGCAATATTTGCCAGGTCAGTATTTCAAGGGGTGGCAGCAGCAGGTCTGCAACTTTAAATACAACTAATTTAATCGAGCACCTGCAGGAGCATCACGCCACACAACATGCGGCAGAGTTGTATAGAGGTTAGGGAACTGGGCTTGTAACTCAAAAGGTTGCAGGTTCGATTCCCAGTCAGGGCACTGCCGTTGTACCTTTGAGCAAGGTACTTAACCTGAATTGCTTCAGTAAATATCCAGCTGTACAAATGGATTGTATGTAAAAGAAATGTAAAACTGTAAGTCGCTCTGGATACGAGCGTCTGCTAAATGCCTAAAATGTTAAATGTTAAAATGTATATGAGGAGTGTGGTGTGCACACAAGCACTAAACAGAAACAGAGTGCGTCAAGCAAGCAGTAAATCAAAGGCGTTTAATTGAACACTTCGAGCCTCGCTACACTATACGTTGCGTATCCAAAACGGCCATCCCTCGGTTGCACAAGCAAGTGTGTGAGGACATTTCGGACATGCCTAAAAGACACCACCGCGGTGAGTTTTGCCTCGGACGTTCGGAGTTCGGACGTGTGCCCGATGTCATTGCTAGGTCTGACAGCGCATTGGGTGGGATGCGAGTTATACTTTGCGAAAAGCGATGCTGCGTGCAAACCAATTTCATGGGAGACGCACCAGGGAGTCGACTGCAGCAGCAACGGAGGAAATGCTAAACGAATGGAAGATTGACAAGAACAAAGGCCATGTTATTTTATCAGTGGTTTTATATTGGAATTGTTATTTATGCCTATATTACTTATTTTGAATGTTCCGTTTTTTCCTCGGTGTCACTTTTTTATACTTCTAATGCTACATATTTTTATGTTCAGATTTATACCAGGTTCCTGTTTACAGTCTTACGGTTTTTATTTTCTATACTACTGATTTTGAATGTTGCCTTATTAATTTTCCCCCCCTTACTTTAATTGAAGGTTCAGTAATTCCGGGTCTATTCAAATATGCTGCCAAGACTTAATCTCTGAAACTGTTGCAATAAAAAGACGTTGTATGGCGTAGTTCAGTCATGTTGTATTTAATTCTTCTTTTTATCCAAGGTTATGTTGTAGGGTCTTGTTTCCCAGTGTGGTGTCGACCGCATTAAGATGGACATGAATGACATCAAGCAGAGGGCATCCTCGCACAGAAGGCTCGTAAACAGCTTGGTAATTATTAAAGAGAACAAACGCTGGACCGGTACTCGGTATCGGCAGATACTCAAAGCCCTCTAATCGGAATCGGATCAGCAATGAAAAAGTGGTGTCGGCACATACCTAATTTACACCATCAAAACATGCCGTAAAAGCAGGAAAAGACACCTTGCCGTGATTTTAATGCGTGAAACATGCTTGTTGGCGGGAGGGAGACGATGTCTCTCCTCGTTCTGTCTTTGACTGGCTAGGCTAATGGGGTCTCTAATATAGGCTTTCATTTATCGGTTTATGTCTCATAGCTGTTGCAACCAGTGCACAACACCAGGTGAACTTTCATTTATCGATAGTTTAAAATCAGGTGATACACACCATACACCTGAGTTTGACACCCCGTGATACACACCATACACCTGAGCGGCGTACAAATGTTCACTTCTTGATTTTGTGTTGTTCCTCACCCCAGGTGAGGAAGCTGACCACGGGTGTGGTTTCTTCTCTTTACACTACAAAAAAAGAAATAAAACAGATGCCATAGCAGGCAGTTCTCACGGAAGGCAGACCCAGAACCGCATTTAAGCTGCAGCGTAAAGGGGACTTGAATCTGTCTTTCCATTCGGCTGGGTGTGGAGAGGAAGCCCAGCCTGTGTGACATCCATGCTTTTTATTCTCCCGCTAAAACCAGCTGGCTATATTTACACGGGCCGAACAAACCGAGACTGCCCGCAGTGCAACTCCCGGGCCCAAGATACTCTCCACTCCACTGTCCACTGTCCACTGCTCCCTCCACTCTCCACTGTCCACTCTACTTCCTCTGACCATTCTCCTCCTTCCTCTTCCTCCTCTCTCCACTGTGTCCCCTGCACTCTCCTCACTCCACTGTCCACTCTGCTGTTTCCTCCACTCCTCCTCCTCTCCACTGAAGACACAATGTCCCCAATACTATGTCAATCACAAACACAGTTTCAAGTCTCACTGCTGCTGTCTTTAAAGGGGAAAAGCTAGTGAACTCCTTCCCTTAAACAAGGGGAACAACCCCTGGAATCTGACCAGCACACCACCCTATTAAACCAATCACCAGAACTATTTGCAGAAGGAACGCTTTGTTTCGCCAACCGGAGGACTTCAGACAAACAAGGGAAAAAACATGGCGTATACAGTAGATGCATTTCCAGATAAGATTTTGGTAAGATATTTGCCTCAAACAATGGAGGTAAAACGGCAGACCCAACCTACGCAGCCAGACAGAGGGAAGCCATTGGACAGTCACAGCAGTCATTTAAAACAGTGAAATGGCAAATAATCCCCCTTTCATCAGGATTCCCGCTTCTAAAATGTAATCCAAACGTGTCTAAATTCCTTGCTTGCAAAAGAATAATAGCAGACATTTGATGTAATCTGATTGGCAGACATTTGATGAAATCTGGTTGGCTGTTCACTGTCAGGAGCAATCACACTACCAGAATCTATACAGGGGCAGCCTATATCTTCCCTTTTCAGTTTGTTAGCCCTTAGCCTTGCACAGCTAATGCACAAGCACAGCAAAAACCATTTATCTCTGCTAGGATGCCAGACTGTCTTTTAATTATTACACTGGGGTTAATATCTTTAAACATGATAACTACTGAGGAATTTAAAAATATTGAGCGAATTCCTGACAAAAGAGCACAATGTTAGATCAGGGCAATTTTCAATAAATCCGCAACATACACTTTGTTTACTCCAGACTGAAATCAGCATGATAAAACATCAACTGAATGACTGTGCTTTAATGGCCATTAATTATTATTATCAATATACTAATAGTTATTATAGCATGAACATATTTGAACTTTTATTACTTAAATTGTGTGTAATACTACTTCCATTAAAAATTATATATATTTTCGTGAAAACTGCGTCTCTGAAGTATTGAAGGAGTCAATTCTGTGCTGGAGGGGCCCCAAGACTGTGGTCTTAGGTTTCGGTAGGCGAGGGAGGGGTCTGGAATGCAGCATGTCGTTTCCAACATAAACAAAGTCAGCTGTTACAGTCAAAATCCAGGTCCCAGGTTAGACGTAGCAATTGTTATAAATCACATGCAACAACACGGACACGGAATCAAAACTGCAACAAAACAACTAGCGTTGATTTTCCAAACCCAAACAGCTGAGAAATTCGCAATTTCGAGAGGAAAATACATCAAAGAAGATCACAATTAAATATTAGCGCACTCCATGAGGAGATGGCCAACTTGCAACATGTTTGCACATATCACAACTCGCAAATACAAATGAAAAATAACAAATAAATCAAAAAACAAGTCAAATAATTGTACTTTACAATAAAGTCTACGTTTTGTACTTCGAGTATAATAGCATCTATTTGAGGCATTCTTCCAGTAAATTTAAGTTAAATTATGAGCGCTTAAGTCGATTTTACGAATGTAACTTTAAGGGTTAAGTTGCAAAGTAATATCATCTCTTGTATGAATAACTAGGTCGCAAGTCGCCAGTAACAAAGCCAAAACCACTGTGTATCAGGCGTTCAATTCAGCAGACAACTAATTGAGCGAAGATAATGCTTCAATGTGTTGTAGCCTATTTTAATTAGCCAGCTATGCAAGTTATTTACTAGTCACTAAGGCAGCTAACCAAACTAATCTAGCAACCTAACAAAAAAGCGAACTCGATCAATAGCTGATTATCTCTATTTCTATTTAGCTAATTGTGTCCGCTACATAGCTTTCCGTTTCAAATTAAGATACACTAAGATTAGGTAACCCACTATCTGCAAGCCAAGTTACTGAACCCAGCAGTAGGTTACTGAACAAATACATTGTACAAAATAACAAAGGAAACATCCAAACACGATTTTGCCGATCATATACCGTTGTATTTTGGTACGTCTTCCTTTATCTTACTATAGCACTCAAATTACTATATTCTGCTAAACTTCATTAAATATTCAACTTCAGTTAACAACCTAGCTACATGTTGATAGTCGACAATACTGGCGCACGATATGGGCCACCATAGTATGGGGTTTGTAGTTTACCGAGTCATAAAGCGCATTTGACATTAAAGCAATACCTAGCCAATACAAACTACAGAATCCCAGTGTCCGTAAAGGTTGCGCGTGCGTACTAAGAACCATATGAGGAAACATTGTGGTAAAGTTACCCCTTTTTGAATTGCTAGGTAGCATTGTTATGCAGATAGAGTAGGGATAAAGGGCTTAAGACAATATAATCTCAGGGTGCCTGGACTAACATTACTACACATAACGAATTAGTTCTATGCATTAATTGTGGAAAGAAACATGGTGTTTGCTGGATGACTCGATGCGAACACTATGCATGTTATCTTATTAGCTAGCTATGTAACGTTAGTAGAAAAGAGAACCAGCTAGCTAATTAGCAGGCTAGCTGCTGTATGGCAGAACCATATACTTAGCAAAATGCGGTTTTTTAAATAATCTGTTGCGATCTGTACCTGCTCATCCGTTGTGAACGTATATCCACGCTTTGATAAAGCCCACAGTCTTTCGAGAAACATCCAGTTCTACAGTTCCACCGAGAATCGCTGCTTGGGAGCCCTGTACTGCTCTTTCTTGCTATCCTCTCTCCATATCGAGAGAAACTGCGGCGCCCCTGTCGCGAGCGCACTCAGTCCCGCACTGCGCCTGTGCGAACCAGCAAAACTAGCTGTCTTTTCTCCACGACAGGGGGCGATAGTTCATCTTAAATTGAAAGGGCAGGTTTCTGAGGGTCTTCACAAATTTTGAAGAAATTCACTTGACGGAACTAAAGGACCAAATAATTGGGAGTAATGCACTTAAGTGCCTATGTGTAACCTCAACCTCAAACAATGTTATGAGGGCATTCACATTGGCGAATAGCGCGCTCATTTGGTGATGGTAATATGTTTGGGTTTTATTTTTTCAATATAATTAATCTCATCTCATCTAATCTTCAACCGCTTATTCCTAGTTAGGGTCGCGGGGGGGCTGGAGCCTATCCCAGCATGCATTGAGGTGAGAGGCAGGAATACACCCTGGACAGGTCGCCAATCCATCGCAGAATATAATTAATGACAATGCTAATTATATTATTGGTAATCGTTTACGAGGCTTCGGAACGATTCATATGGGGTTGAAAGCACTGAGAGCGAATTTTCCAATTGTCGAGCCTAAACATGTTTACATAGGTGTAGCCAATATATTAATTTTATAAAGTTTACAAGTCCTCTCCTTCAAGTGAATGGTGGACAGTGATAGTGATAGATTTCACATCCGTCAAAAACGTATTAAATTAATGCATTTTCAATGGGGCTCATACGGAGGGCTAACCTTTATTTTTACGCAGCTTTGTCCGTATTGTTTCGTACGACAAAATAGTTTTGATAGACCGCAGTATGTAGCCTAATCATCCGTTAACTGTTCGATAGCCAATTAGGAACGGCGAAGGCCTTTCTGATTCCTCTTACCTCCCAGTATTACATCGGAAACCCCGCCAAAACAACGCCTCCACTACGCATTCTAAACGAATACAAAACATACTAAATGGACAGTGACGGATGGGTATCCGATTTTCATACGTTTCATCCGTCTCTGTATGACCGCACTCTAATATTCATCATTACTTTGTCACAATCAATACTCCAACTTTTAACACTGACCTCCAGTTTTCCTGTGTCTCTGCTACAGTTCATCCGCCCTATGCTTATTTGCTCGTATGTGCGTCACCTGCGGTCGTTAGTGTATTGTAGCGGTTAGGGAACCGGGCATCTAACTAAAAAGGTACAGGTTTTAATCTCAGTTGGGTCACTACTGTGTTGCCCATGAGCAAGGTAATGAACCTGACCTGCTTCAGTAAATATCAAGCCCATAGGTCGCTCTGAATAAGACTGTTGAATTCCTAAAATGTAATGTAAACATGTGTCCTGGCAGTCGGCGGATATATGGCCATTTCAGCTCAGGAACGAGTCCGTCTTGCTATTGTCTGCTATTGTTCACACGATTATTAGGTTCACACGATTTTAGGGAAGCAGATGGGGAAAAAAAGCCAAAATGGCAGTTGGCTTTTCAATCTCACATGACGGTGCAACTAGTGAAAGAGCCAAAGCTGGCAACCCTGGCCTGCCTCAGGCCCCGGCCCCAGTGGAGGCAGCCTGGCCAGCTCTTCCAAGTTCACGAGGTGATGCCAGGGGCGGAGTCCCTGCCCCCCAGTTACCAGGGAAGATCTGGAAGGTTGGAGATGGGCAAGTGTAAACCATCCCCAATCTCAATTTAGGGTCATGCGTCCCCATATTTGACCCTGAATGGCCGCAGGGTCTGCTGGTTTTTGTTATCACCGTATAATCAGCAACCAATTTAGACACAAGAAACCAAGTGAGGTGAGTCAACTATGTAATAAACTGTTTTAACCGATCAGTGCTGAGTAACAACAAGAACCAGCACAACCTGTGGCCCTCCAGGTCCAGCACCCCCTTCACACCCCCGCCCACACTTATCCGAATCAAGAGAGGGGTGGGCCAGCTTGGGGCTCATATGGGTTATTATTTATTCATTCAGTAAATACTATTATTATGCAGACTTACTTACAAGGCCATCAAGACATGATACAGGGTTTACAAATGCTATCATCTTTTCAGGGGGTATATACAGTTACACACACACACACACACACTCTCTCTCTATAGGCAGCTGTTTGGCGGCTGTCACTGTATAGAAACAACAAAAACGAGACAAAAGGTTGGGTTAGCCATCTAACCCAATCTCCAGGCTCTCCTTCTCTCCTTCCTCCCTTCCCTGCCTCGGAGCTGTGGCAGCTGCCTGGGCTGTAGACAGACAGCAGCCAGCTTCCAGCTCCTCTCTCCCAGTACAGATGGCACGCAGGCAGGCAGAGCGTAATGCCGGTATCTAGCCAAGAGTCACTCAGCCGTCCTCTACCCACACCGAGAGATGGGCGTGCTGACAAGGACACTCTGAGACAAGCAGGCAACCAGAGAGAAACACAAAAAGAAAGCCATGTGATGATAACAAAAATGGGTCTAAGATGGGCCTATCTTAACATAGGTCTTGCACTTGAATGGCACAAAGAAAATGTTCCCAAATCCCCCCCTCTCTCTCCCTCTCTCTCTCACACACACACAAACATGCAAAGTTGCATAATGATATAGGTATATGTATGTGCTCATTGACACTTTTACTTACAAACAAGGACACACAGGTTTTTGCTTCAAATTATCTGCTGAGGTTTCCAAATGGAACTCCAGGCAAATCCAAATGTCACCTGAGTGGTGTATTTAGCCATTTCACGTTGATATCTGACTAAATTGTGTTTTTTTAAATCGTATATTTTCCAATGTAGTTTTATAAAGGTTATTGTGTCGCGCTGACTGATAAGCACGCGCACGCTCCCCTGAGACTACAAACACTCTGGCGACATCGGGTGGCCAAAGAATGACACTGCAGCCGAAGACAAGCATTACCCACACCTGAAACCCCTGGAACTCCCTAACCAATAGCTATACAATTTACTGCCAACCTGCAATGTGAATGGAGATGGTATAATCCAGATTTGAGAGTCTTGTAAAGAAATAATATTTGCAGGTGCCTGCCTTACAGTCTGCCTAAGTTTAAGCTCAAGAGCGGGACAAGTGGCTTGTATGCCCTTACAGGCCAGACCACCTCACCCCAGTGAGGGGGAGAGAAACCTTCACCACCATGAGTGAGAAGAGCAAGAGCACACACACTCTGGAACCTGACCGTCATGCATCCGATGCAAGGGATTCAGACCAATTAGCAGCCCCGTGCAGCCCAGCCCCAGAATCAATGTGACTCCAGTGAGTTTTTCCCTTTGACCAAAATGTTCCAGAACATTATGATCTTGGCTTTTGCTGAAATGATCAAAAACTGTTGTGTGAGAAACAAACACACACAAAAAAAAGTTATATTTGTTTAAATTCACTACTCAAAGTGAAGGACAAAGCACAATGGTAATTAGAATAAATCAGGGCCACAGAGTAATAGATTTTATAGTAGATAAAATAATAATAGATTGTTTTATTGAAACAGTAAGGCACAGAGTAGGTAATTGGTTTAATATATACTTTCACTTTGTTGCGGCCAGCCATAGACATACTCTTGGGTCTTTGACTATTGAATAAAAACAACAAAAAAACATTAATCAAATCCAATCAAAATTGTGACTATTTCCAGGTGTGCATCTGAATAGTGACAGAATAATAAGTATTAGCTTTGCATATGACACTGATCCTCGCAGGTAATTGTTCTATTCCTTTTTTCCCTTCCTCACCTGACAGTCTTCCTCCTATGCAATACAGCCATTAGCACCCCATGACATAGGTCCAGGGTTGTCAAATGCCTATAGATATCATCCCCTAACCCCCATACAAATTTTCAAGATTATTCCCCCATACGTTATTTTAAAATCCCCCATCTACCATTGACACCCATAGGCTACATATTTACACTGAAACTTTTTTTTAAATGAACAAACCCCTATATATATATATGGGACAAAATCCCCACTATCTGGCCTTTATAACCCTTAATAACTCTTAGCAAACATGGACGCTTGTTATTTGTATCAACATCCAAGCAAACGTCCACATTTATCTCACTCTAACCTCAGTCACTGACCTCAAGACCAACTGTAGGCCTACCAAAACTATATTCTCCACAGATGGCCACAAGAAAGATGATTCGAAGCAAAATATTAAAAATTTACTACCGTACTAACAGCTGTTCCTTCAGGCCGATCCTTTGAAAATGTAGCCCTTTGGAAAGTATGTTTAGAAGGATCAAATTACAAGAGTTACTATTCCCCCGAATAGCTGGGCAGGAAGGGGAATTTGTGGGAATATGAAAGGTGTTAAACAGGTGATATCAGGAAACCGAGCCACAGGAAATGACACACAAACAACGGACAAAGGTATAATATTTGCGTATAAATAAATGTTGCCTGCCCGGTGGAGCCTGCTGCTAAGAGTAAACAGCTATCAAATTTCACTATCCTTTGAATCAGTATGGTTGGTAAAATGTTGTGTTTTAGCATCGCTTGTTCACATCACATATAGCCCCAACAGCCCCATTTTCATTCATTAATCAATTCTGATCCAGATCCCAACCCCGTTTCGGATAATGCCTGGCTCATTTTCATCTTTATAAAAAACAATTCCCTCTAACATTTTGTGTTATTGGCGAGCATGGGACACTGAGAACCACATTTCCCAGCAACCCATGTTCCCCCCGCCCCCAATCCAGCCGGTGTGGTTGGATACAATGTCAGCCGCAACCGTTGACAGCTCGGTCCACTGAATGGGACATATTTGAGGGGGGTTGGGAGGTTAAAGGCATCGACAGTGATGGACAATCAGCCAACCAAGCGACCCCATCGCGTAAAGACTTAAAGGAATATCTCCCTTTTTGCTTTTTGTTTTTATATTATTTTATGGAGTCAATGTATCGGCGTTTTTGAGAGGTGGGGAGCCTTCACTGAGACGTCCACACGCCCATGCGTCGATGATTTGAGATGATATGGGTTGCACAAAAATAATAAGCGAACAGTGTACTCCAGTGATACGAAGACGGCACAAGAAGGCGACATATGAAGATTGGATTTTGTAGGTTTTTTCACATCAACGTTTATTAGCCTGTTGTTATTATTATTAGCCAATTTCTGTGAAGATGGTGGATTCTTCTTCCACGGACTGCGCGATAGGAGTAAACACGGTATCGAAGAGGATATCGTTCCTCAATTTGTACTGCCACGCAACGAATCAGGACGTTTACCGTAGCGAATCTGCAATGTCGATATAACGATGTTAACGACAAAAATAAGCATCACTCCTATAAGAACTGCCTTTGCGTCGTGCTGTAGCAATCGAAGCTACCAAAGTGCATTTATGTCCTTATAGTGCGTGTGTGAACGTGTGAATCGGCACAGGAGAATTACAGTGTGCTATAGCCTAATTAATGGGGAGAAGAGATGCACCTTGTTACAAAATCGATAAAATAATAACAATAACATTATATTGACAATATGTACAAAGTGTTGAAATAGTGTTACCATGTGGTAATTATTGTGCTTGAGCGAGGCCCTTGTTGGACAGAAAAACAACATTGTTATAAGCAAGTGGAAACAACAAGTTCTGAGTTGTATGGCCCCCTGGTAGGTTCTGTATACACTCGTCTTGAGTCGTGTTTGTGTCGTGCTTTGCATCAGGTTTTTAGATATAAACATGCTCCAGATCGGTGTGTGTGTGTGTACTCTGCATCACATGTTTATCTCGCTATTTAAATTATGAACGATGTCAGTGGTGCACGTTATAATACTCCAATGCACTGCGTATTCTGAAACATGCAGAATCAACTATCGCCTTTGTGGTTTTATAACACAAATGCTAAAGATGTAGCCTCGGTATTACTACGTTACTATGTTTAACTTCCATTTAATCTTAAAATCGGTGTGTGCTTTCTTGTCTATTTAAGGTAATTGCATTTGATTAGCCTATATATTTAGCAGTTTTGAGTGGGGGCTGGCAAGGACCGTAACACACGCAGAATGAAACATTCCGAGAAACACTTCATTTCATAAAGAGACACATTGCCTTTAGTTCAGTTCAGTCTCCAATATTGGGCAAGCTAACTAAGCCGGTCCAAATACAGGCGGAATTGTGTTGATCAGGGCTGCGTCGGTGTCAGGCAAGTGTGAATCCAAAGTGACCCAATTACACAGTGTATTTTACTATTGTGTCTCAAGTGCACATTGAAGTCATTCATTCTGTCATTCTGTTGTTTTGGACCAAATAATGTTTGTCCTCTGCAAGGATGTGGGCCATACATATATTTTGGTGCTTGTTTTTATGTCGGTACAATTCGGAGTGTAGACATCTCCTTACTAAGCAAGCGACAGCGTCATCGTCAGTTTTTTTCATATACAGCTTATTCATGGCGCCAAATATGAGCAAGTGAAAGGCAGAGCATTATCACGCAAATTTATGGAGCGCTGATTATGCAGCACCCGAAGTAGAATCGGGATTTAATGCTCCTGAAAACATGCTCTCAAACGAAGTCAACTGATTTGGGACCAGTGGGAACCCTGTTTATCTCGCGCCCCGACGATTTGGGGATTGATGTACCCTGTCTGCTCAGCTTCCGCCTCAAGAGGCTGCATATTTACAGTGTGTTTTTGTAAACCTGCTCAGTTACGCATAATGGTATGTTTGTGTTATTGCGTCAGGACTTAGAACGGCACTAGAACTGCTGGTGGCTGACACGTTCGGCAGATTTCTGTTCAGTTGTTTTTGGCAAGGACGATGGAAAAGCGACAGCGACAGGTCCACAGCTGTGCACCGTCTCTCCAATACTCGTGGATTTACAATAAGCATGTCACCTGGAAATCTGGCACCCTCTGAAAACTGCTTGTCGTAATCCATGATAACGGATGCAGGGGAAATCAGCGATAACGGCAACTGTCCCGGAAGTAACTGTGACAGTAATGGCACAGCGCGAGGGCAGCCTTCTGCATTGATTTCCGCCCACTTGGCGAGAGAGGCTAGGTTTGCTCGATGGCTGCTGCCTGGATTGTGTAGGAGTCTTGACCCAGGGCCTGCCCCAGCTGCTGAGCCCGCCCCTCTGCCCTCTGGCCGCCATGGACCCACCCGCGAGAACAAAAAGCCCCGCCTTCCCGCCCCAGGGCCCTGCCCACTGCTCCGCTTCCAGCAGCGCCCCGGCCCCTCCCGCTCCCTTCGGCCCCGCCCGGCAGGGAAGCGACCCTGGGCCCTCCACCTCAGAGAACGGAAGCGGCTGGAACTCCTCTCTCTCCTCATCCGGCTCGCCCGACTCCGCCTGCCCACCCCAGGGGCTCGACCCCGCCCCGCTCTGGACGGCAGTGTTCGACTATGAGGCCGCGGCGGAGGAGGAGCTGACGCTGCACCAGGGTGACCTGCTGGAGGTGCTCTCCAAGGACGCCAAGGTGTCCGGCGACGAGGGCTGGTGGACTGGCCGCATCCGGGGCAAGGTGGGCATCTTCCCTTGCAACTACGTGATGCGGTGGGAGGCCGGCTTCGGGGGGGCGCTCCCGGCGGGGGGGCTGGTGGCGGGCGGCGGCGGGGGGGGCAGCCCGCTGGAGATCGACTTCACAGAGCTGCGGCTGGAGGAGGTGATCGGGGCGGGCGGCTTCGGGAAGGTGTACAGGGGCGCCTGGGGACCGGAGGAGGTGGCGGTGAAGGCGGCGAGGCGCGACCCGGACGAGGACATCAGCGTCACGGCGGAGTGCGTGCGGCAGGAGGCGCGGCTCTTCTGGATGCTGCGGCACCCCAACATCATCAGCCTGCGGGGCATGTGCCTGCGGGAGCCCAACCTCTGCCTGGTCATGGAGTACGCCCGGGGGGGCGCCCTGAACCGCGCCCTGGCAGGCAGACACGTGCCCCCCGGGGTGCTGCTCAACTGGGCCGTGCAGATCGCCACCGGCATGGACTACCTGCACAACCGGGCCATCGTGCCCATCATCCACCGCGACCTCAAGTCCAGCAACAGTGAGTACAGCTGTGTCCTCAGGTGGGCGTGGGGGGGCGGAACGTAGGGGGGCGGGTCGTAAAAGGGTGGGAGGGGCCACGTGTTGGCTTTCATACACCAGGATGAGCTCCTGAATCCCAGGGTGTGTTCTTCTGCTTGCTCATTGGGCCCAGTGATGCGTGCAGGCCTCTCAGCCAGTGGGGCCAGCGCATTAAAGGTCCACTCTAAAGGTACTTTGCTGCTCCCCCCAAAGGAGCATCAGGAGAAGTAATCTCCGCTCGTTTGTGTGTGAGCCCCCCCAGGGGCCGGAGTGCAGAGGAAACAGAGGCTTTTCATCCCCCCAGAGAGAGCGAGCGAGACCGGTCACGGCCTGCACTACAGCTTCATTGTGCACTTAGTGTCTAAAAACAGCATGACTGCACAATGCCCCTGACAGCGAAGGAATCCAGGCTGTGGCTCCGCTGATGTCCGCTTCGGCCTTCTGGACCCTAACCATGTTATCGATATGTTAGCGATTATTTCCCCCCCGTTGTTTCTTGAGCACCTCGACTCAACCTCGTCCTCTCCTTCCTCCGATTGTCGAGCTGCCACAGCTGCGTTAGTCTGTTCTGTTCTATTTCCGTCCCTTTGTGCTACTTGCAGGGGTAATTTAGTGCGTTGTTCTGCAATTTGTCTTCGGCAGAAATGTCCTCAGAGCTACGCACGTCTCGCTAGACCGGCATGTGAATTAGCGGCCCTTTTTCAGCTGTCTGCTTTCTCCAGCAGCTATCATACGAACCCTGTGCCGTGCAGTCAGGCTGGAGGAGGGGGGTGTCAGGCTGGCTCACGAACAACAGTCACCCCCCCCTCTTTCTCTCTCTCTCTCTCTCTCATATGGGATGATGAAAAACCTCCAGCTCTTTGAAGTTTAGAGTTACACTCGGGCTCTTTGTCCAGGTGTGTGGATCTCAGGTGTCCTTTTCAGACTGCATGCAGGCATGGCACTGTGAAACGGCACGACTCCAAGCCCTGCAGCCTCCCCCACCTCCCGCTGTCCCACCTCAGTAACCATTTTTGGGCTGTTTCAGCCTGGGTGTACCGTACACACTATGATCGGTCATTGCCAGTCACCCTCAAGATCCTTCCAAACCTGCAGGTTGTTGACTTAATGTTGACTTAATGTCAGTTGCCGGCCGGCTGTGTGTGACTCACTCACCACCACAAACAGTGGTAGCCGGAGACCGCCAAGGTTTCTCCTGCCATATGCCCTGTTCTCACCGGCCAGGCCGAACTGCACCGTGCTGGCTAGCGCCCGTCCGGAAGGACGTTTGCGTTTTCTTCTCGCGAAGCCGGGACCCCATTCCCCAGAGGTCACGAGCCCCATGTCCCGCCTGTACGTGCAACTGTGTATTTAAAAGCTCTTTAACAATCTCTTGTGTGAGGTCTGAAGATGGCAGAGGGTGAAGGTGGCATCTGATGTGTTGGACATGGCTACTGGTTAATGGATAATCACTTTACCATTACCAGAATAATCCATAAAACAACCCTGCTACTTACTACTTGTCATTTCTGCCAGGAAATATGGGGATGCAGGGTTTGAGGAGGACTATTCCGGAATATTATCTACATTGAAAAGCAGTAAGGCCCTGTTTTTGGATGGTGAGTGCTCACAATGGACAAGCTCACAGAAACCAGCAAAACCTTATGAGGGAGTAACGAAACCCTTTTTCCACCGAAGCATCACCAGTTAATGCTATTCGAAGCAGAGAAATTGAACGCTATTTTAAGCAGAGGTGTCATTCAGCGTACTTGCTGGCTGGTAAATACAGTTACACTGTTATTGTTCTTGGATCTCATGGCAATGCTTTTATTAGATATAGAATTCAATACATAAAGAATGATTCGGTCATGTTTTTTCATCTTTACCATCAGATCTGGTGTCATGGCAACTTTCTTTTGAAATGAATATCTCCTCACTTAGATATCGCAGAACAATACAGCCAGGAGGTTGCACTGGCACAGGGTGCATCGTATCCAGTGAAAGCTAGAAGACCTGGAACCAAAAACTATAATAGTTTTATAACTTCAATACTGTTTCAAATGTCAGTAATTAAATATAAAAATCTTGAAAAACAGTGCATAGACATTCTTTTCTGGGGGTATGATATTTGAGAATTTTGCTTTCTTGTGTCAAGTCCATGATTTTGTAGGATTTTATTTGTTAAGATGCAATTATTATCTGTGTGGGGGGGGGTGTTCCATTCCATGAATGGGCATTCCATTAACACTTTGAGGGTGTCCCCCACTATGATGTTCATTCTAGAACATGCCGCAACATTCTATTGTATTCTAATTGATGACATCATAATGGCCTGCTAATGGCATCCTCACAGAACTGTACAATTCCATTTGAGTATGAAACTGTGAAGTAGAACTACAACTGTCAAAAAAATCTTAGGGTTAAGAGTGTCTCTCCACACAAAGGAGACGCAGACAGTAAACACGAAGGTGAAAGACATTATTAGATTTTTTTTTCCTCCTTTTTTTTCCTTTTCTCCAAATATGAAATGTCGAATTGCATTTTGCCGCCCCATCCTATCTCTTTGTTAATTTTGGAGGGTGCAAAATGAGGCACGTTTTCTGCAAGCGCATGTCGCCAGCCAGCTCTTCCTTTCACTCCGCAGTCCACCAGCTGAGCTGCGCAGTCGCAGCTATGTGCGGCTGGCATGGGCAAGACCGCGGGCATCCGATTGACTGGAGGAGGTGTTCTTGCGCAATGAGATGGAGGGATGGCCTGCTCCCCTGCAGTTTAACAGAGAGAGAGAGTGAGAGAGAGAGTGAGAGAGAGAGTACACTGCCGAGATACGGCACTTGAGCCACGCTGTCACAGCAGTGACACTGGCGGAAGGGGAGCCCTTACCTAGGAGGGATGCGATGCGCTGACCAGGAACTCTGCTACAGGCAGCTACGGCCCCCTTTATCACACGCTGAAAATAGACATGGGGGCGATGGTGCTACTGAGGGAGGTGTGTAAGATGGAGGAAAGGAGAGGGAGGGTGAGAGAGAGGGAGGGAGACTGATAGGAGGAGAGAGAGACAGAAGGAGAGAGAGAGAGCTCTCTTCTCCTCTCTGTAAAGAATGTTGAACGATGTGGTGGGGCCCGTGTGAAGACGGGCCCTGACCCACGCTCCGGGGCGTCCGAGTTACGGCTCACCTTTACCCGCGTGAACGCATCGCAACGTGTCAGCGCTCAGAACAGCGTGAGGCCGCCTCACAGGCTCACCACACTGTACATGCACGCTCACGTCACCAAGTTTCTCCACATCACAATGGCCGTTAGTATATCACAGCCCCATTGTTGCAGACCAGCTGAGCGCTGGAGGCTGAGAGGAGGACAGGGAGAGAGGGGGTGGGCCACCAGGGGAGCGAGGCTCGGTGATAGAGAGGTGCATGCTGGACGTTTCTGAGGAGCGACGGAGTCAACAACTGTGCTCTCATTGGCAGGCGAAGGTCAGCTGACTCCCTGTCTAAACCAGTTGATTTGCCTGGGAGCGTGCCCTCGGCCTCAGTGAGAGCCGCGTGCGCAGTAAAGTGTGTAACTGCCCTGGGATGGAGGGGTGGAGAGAGAGAGGCCTGGCCCATATACTTTATTTCAAATACTTTAACCCTTTAGACACCAGTAACATTTCTGCAGATTACAGAGAGATGCATCTATTTTCACCAATATTCAGAACAAAATTCTTTCATATGATTGTACATTTTGGTGAGTTGTTGAAAATCCTCATGGAGCTGCAGGGGTGTTTTCCCGATTTCACCGGCCTCTAAAGAGTTAAAGCATTTGAAAGGCTTCACCAGGCCCAGGTCTGGGGAGGATTAGAGTGGAGTCAGGGTGCTGGGAGACTTTAGCGGCTCAGTCTTGTGGACTCAATATGTCAAGGGCTTCATTCATTCTTTGCAGGGAGCTGTTAGTGATCGTGTGCGGCAGGCAGGAACACTGAGCCCCCCCAGGGCTGTAGGGCCTTCACTCTGCCCCCCACCCCCACCCATAACACCGCTGTATTGAGGCCCTTATAATCGGGACACACTAAGCACAAAGCCTGGTCCCCCCCCCCCGCCCCCCGGGTCTGAACAAGTGGCCCAGTAATAATCGTAGTGACTTGCATTTATATAGTGCCTTTCAAGCCTGGTGTGTTTGTGCGTGTGTGTGTGGGGGAGTGGGTGACCAACCTCATCCACCCTGAAAGTGTAGCAGCCGCCAGAGTAATGTGAGGAAGGAATTCTTCTGCAGAATGCTCAGCAGTTAGTATGGAGAGGTGAGGATTTATTTAGGGATTTCAAATGAGGTAACGATTCACTGTCAAAAATAAAGGTACAATTAGGGTACAAATGTGTTCATTGCACCCTCAGAGGTACACATAAGATGATATGGTTTTGTACCTTTTACCAGTGAAACAGGTAGAAATTGAGGAAAAGTATCAGATATGTACCAAGGTAGGGTACTGAATCCTTATCCACACTTGGCAGCCATATCGGAATGGAAATGAGGCTTGTACTGCAAGCAACATTATGTAAAATTGTGTTCTTCTTACTAAAAGTACAATTCAGTATCCTACAGGGGTACTGCCACAGTGACGAGCATTTGTCCTTTAATAGGCCGTGGTTTGGCCCAACAGTGGTTTTTCTGAGAGTGTTGGATGGCTGATTTGTGGATCTGGATGGGAGGACACAGAACACTGCTGGGCTGTGATCACTGCTGCTGCCTCTTTAAGGACCTCAGTCTTTTTACTGTCTCATCCCAAAGCTGCGGGGGCCTGCGGAAACTGGCCGGCACTGACGTGCAGATCCTGAGGAACGTGGGAGGGATCTTCAGGAACATGGGAGGGGTTTTGAGGGATGTGGGAGGGGTCTTGAGGGATGTGGGAGGGATTGTTTTGGCTGACTTGTCAGAGCACTGAATATGAGGCAGAAGGTGTGGACACACCGCTGACCTCTCCCTCCCTTCTTCCTCTCCCTCACATATATCTCTGTCACGCTACTCCCCTTAACTCTCTATCTCCATCACACTTCCTCATTCATCTTCTCCCCCGGGTCTGTTTTTTCCGTCTCCCTGCTATACAGGAGCGGCTCGCCAGACCAGAATGCACCACATCACCGCGTACTCCAGCGGTGCAGCCTGCCTGCTTTAAATGCACTTTAAAGGGCCACTGAGCACCGCCGAAAGTGTCCCGCTCACCTGGCCCTGCTCACCTGGTCACGCTCTGCACACACTACCGACCGCACACATGACCTCATCTGTCATCGGCACATCCACTTCTGCTGATGACTTTTACAGTTAAACCGATTTCAAGATCGGACGCAAGATGGAGAGGAGGCTTGTGTGCGCGGAGGTGCTGTTTACATGCGGGAGCGAATACAGGGGAGCGCTGAGTCAGCAGGGACCAAGAGCAGGTGCTGCTTCTGCCCGGGGGACAGGCCTACACCTGCAGAGAGAGGGGCGAGAGAGATGAAGAGAGACAGAGAGAGAGGGACAGAGATGAAGAGAAAGAGAGACAGGGGGGAGAGAGAGAGAGAGCTCTCCAAAGACATCACAATAAATCACAACTTCCTTGATGACAGTAATGTGTAAGAGGCTTTGTACAGAGAGAAAGTGTATATGTGTCCGTGAGCGTACACACACACATCCACACACACGCACACTCACACAAGCGTGCACACACACACACACACTTGCATGTACACAATGACTGTACGCATTCATGGACTGGCACGCACGGACAGCCCTGGGGATACAGCTGTCCTTTACAGTGACAATGGCACAGAGAGAACGGGGCAGGAGAACAATACTGTATTATCATCCCCAGCCTTCAATACTGCATTACCATCCCCAGCCCCAATACTGTATTACCATCCCCAGCGCCCAATACTGTATTACCATCCCCAGCCCCAATACTGCATTACCATCCCCAGCCCCAATACTGCATTACCATCCCCAGCCCCAATACTGCATTACCATCCCCAGTGCCCAATACTGTTACCATCCCCAGCCCCAATACTGCATTACCATCCCCAGCCCCAATACTGTATTACCATCCCCAGCCCCAATACTGCATTACCATCCCCAGCCCCAATACTGCATTACCATCCCCAGTGCCCAATACTGTATTACCATCCCCAGCCCCAATACTGTATTACCATCCCCAGCCCCAATACTGTTACCATCCCCAGCCCCAATACTGCATTACCATCCCCAGCCCCAATACTGTATTACCATCCCCAGCCCCAATACTGCATTACCATCCCCAGCCCCAATACTGTATTACCATCCCCAGCCCCAATACTGTATTACCATCCCCAGCCCCAGTACTGTATTACCATCCCCAGCCCCAGTACTGTATTACCATCCCCAGCCCCAATACTGTATTACCATCCCCAGCCCCAATACTGTATTACCATCCCCAGCCTCCATTTGTGTTCCCATCTGCCTCCTGTCTCTCACACACCTTACACACACATATTGTGCATGTATACAATGGACACAGCTCAAGCAAGGGCCACTGGACAGAGCATGCATTGAACCTGTTCGATTAGAACACCGTGACAGCTGACTAATGCTAACGCTAACGCTGCCACTGCAGTACACAGCAGAAAGATGCAGAACAACTGGAAACATTTTCAGAGTGACGGAAAACCTGCGAAAGAAACGGAAATTCCTGACACGGAGCACAAGGAGAAAGCATATGGGATTTCACAACAGTAACATGAACGCACACACATCAGTCAACTATAAACCTCAGTCCCTCTACATCCAACTGCATATTTACTCTTCTTTAGTTATTCTACCATTTTTCAATTAATTATATAATAAACATGTTTGGTGCATGGCAAAAACAAACTCATTAAATCAACTTTACATTAAGTATTGAGATTGACCTACAAACCTTTAAAACAGACTCTTTATTAACCTGTGCCAGAGCTACTGTTGTAGATTGTGTCTTCCATACCATAACATGCTCATACTCATGACATGACATATATATACGCACTCTCATGACTTTATATTTCCTCCTCTGTCATTCTTTAACTCATGACACAGCAACTACAGAAAAGTAAACAACTAAGAGATAGGCGTATATGAATAAGCTCTAGCTTTGGCCTCTTGTTCAAACAAAGACCTTGTTGTGGCCTCCATTTTCTCTAAAACCTGTCTTTGCATATGCTAGGAGACAGCAACAAGTTTCCTCCCCCAAATGGCCCAGCCCTGTCGACTCCCAGTGTGTTTCCGTAGTCTGGCTACTGTGGAGACAGAGAAGGAAGCTCAAATCGCTGCATCCGAAGGCCATTGCCCAGAGCACCGCTTGCACCAGATCGGTTACCACCTGGGCACAGTACCGTTAAGTTTCCTTGGGAATGACAGATCAGGCGTAACGATATGTACATTCGTTCTTCATGGGAGAGTGCTGATGATATTGTTGATTGGGAGGGGCCAGGGAGGTGGAGGCAGGTTGGGTGTGCTGATGGTAGCTGACGTTGTTTTTGGCTGGGTATCCCGGCTGATACGGGACTGCAACCCTTTACCCCTGTCAGGGTGGGAAGCTGCGATTCCCCAATGTCATATATTAGTGCACCTGTGTACCAAATTTGGTACTGTCATCACACAATGGACAGTTGATTTTGTGTACCGCCCCACTAGAAGCCAAGACGTGATTGTAAAACTAAGGAGAAGTATTACTACTGTTAGCATTCCTGACAGGAAGCACAGTGAAAATTCAGATGGGATTCAGCTAGGCTAACGTTAGTACGTAGTAACTCTCAGTCCTACAGGCTGCAGTCGCTGCAGGTATTTGCTCCAACCAATCAACTGAATCACCTGATATCATTGAGCTCACCTGTTAAACCAATGGGGGTATACTAATTAGTGACATCAGGTGTAGTCAGCCAGGGAGTGGCTGTTTTTGATCTTGATAATCGAGCAGCGCATCGTACCTACTGGGAATCTTTTGCTGTGCCAAATGACAGGTAACTAATGTAGCAAGCAGTCACACTCGCACACACACACACACACACACATGACTACACAGGATGAACTCAGAGCAGTGAAGAGAAGTAAATTAAAAATATATATTTTTAAATACAATATTGCATCAACCCTTCCTTGTGAACCCTTCCTCCCCCTGCTCTAAGCAAGATTATCTACCACTATTCTAGGATACTAGGTAATTCCAAGAGAATATGTTGGGAACCATGGGAACTGGATTACAGCATTGTATAAAATGTGTTCCCTATCTACAGTATCATATAACATGATAATTAATATAGTCTGTTGCCTGCAGGTGACGTGATTCCAGGTACTGTAGAGGTAACTCAGGTGTTCCTTTGAAGAGAGCCGAGAGTCACAGTAAAAGTGTGAATCAACGCCTCTCTCTTCCTCTCCACTCTGATCCCTCTCTCTGATTCCTCGCTCTCTCAGTCCTGATTCTGGAGCGGATGGAAAATGATGACCTTTGGGGGAAGACGCTGAAGATCACGGACTTTGGGCTGGCGCGGGAATGGCACCGCACCACCCAGATGAGCGCAGCGGGGACCTACGCCTGGATGGCCCCCGAGGTCATCAAACTGTCCCTCTTCTCCAAGAGCAGCGACGTCTGGAGGTAGGGGTCACACATACAGACAGAGGCAGGGGTACTGTCACATACATACACACAGACAGTCAGAGGCACTGTGACATAAAGACAGACAGAGATACAGTTACACACATTCAGACAGACAGACAGACAGTCCCAGGTGCTGTCACATACAGACAGACAGACAGAGGCACTGTTACATAAAGACAGACAGAGATACAGTCACATACAGACAGACAGACAGAGGCATACAGACAGACAGACAGACAGACCGAGGTGCTGTCACATACAGACAGACAGACAGAGGCACTGTTACATAAAGACAGACAGAGATACTGTTGCATACATACACACAGACAGACAGACACACAGACAGAGGCACTGTTACATAAAGACAGACAGAGATATTGTTGCATACATACAGACAGACAGACAGAGGTACTATCAAATGCAGACAGACAGGCAGAGCTACTGCCACATAGGCAGACAGAGGTACTGTCACATACAAACAGACAGTGGTACCTATAGTATATGTATATGAAAATATGCATTTGAAATACTCTTTAGTTGCTGTTAAAATAGTAAAATGCTCCTGCAGATCCCTGAGAATCTTCAAGGAAACATGTCACTAACCAAAATGTGCAATCATAGAATTTAGTTCTGAATATTGATGAAAATAGATGCTTCTTTTATAATGGTCAGTAATCTGCAGGAATTGAAGCCAGATGAAATAGACGGGCACAGGGCACCTGCACTGCAGGCAGAGTGGGAGTTCAAGGTGCACAGATAGGTATATACACCTTGCAAGGGACAGGTACAGGCAGAGTTTATGGACATTGTGTGATGCAATGAGTGTTTTGGGGTGCAGTTAGCTCTTTCTGATGTCACCGCTACTCTTCATTACTGCTGCTGTAAGCCCACCGTAGAGGGTAATAAGTGTTTTGGGGTGCACCGTTAGTGCTTTATGATGTCACTTCCCCCTCAGTTTTGGGGCACACTGTAAGAGCATTGTGTGGTATAGTGAGTGTCTGGGGTGATGCTGTTAGCTCTTTATGATGTCATCGTCCCTCCTGTCAGTTTTGGGGTGCTGCTGTGGGAGCTGCTGACCGGGGAGGTGCCGTACCGGGAGATCGATGCCCTGGCGGTGGCATACGGCGTGGCCATGAGCAAACTCACCCTGCCCATCCCCTCCACCTGCCCCGAACCTTTCACCCGCCTGCTGGAGGGTAAGACTGTGTGTGAACACACACCTACACTCATCAGTCAATCAATCAATCAAATGCTTCAATTTTCACACATTGATTGATCACACACTACATCTAGCCAATTGTCATCACCACTGCCTACTTGTTTAATACTTTTTGTATATGTATACTTGTTTAGTCCTTAAAAAAAAAAAAATTCTAACCTTTTCCATCCAGCGTTACAAGTATGGTATGCAGCTGCCAACAATGATGTCTATTGCTGTATTACTGCACTAACCTCCTGCGCGAACTATGATTGTTCTTACCATGTATTTATGCATACCCTGTAAGTCGCTCTGGATAAGAGCATCTGCTAAATGCTTAAAATGTAAAAAGCATTTCCACTTTCATCCATCAATCAATCAATCCATCCTGGAGGGTAAGAGCATGCTGTGAATATTACATCACATTACAGTCGTTTAGCAGACGCCCTTATCCGGAGCGACTTACAACACGAGAACATAAGTGCATCCACATGAGTTATATGAGCAACAGTGACACAGATCTGGCTAACAATGCTCCCAGACCAGTGAATGTGTGAGCAACATCACAAAAAGTGATACTCGCTACTGCAAGATATCTATGTCAATTCGACAACCATGCAAATACACAATACATAGTATAACAAAAACGCCTGAACAGATAAGTTCAATAGGATCTTAATTTAAAAAGGTAGCAAGTGCCAGGGAGCGGGGTGGCGGGACGAGATACAGTCTGGAGAGATCGGTCTTCGGTCTGTGGCAGAAGATGAACAATGACTCTGCTGTCCTAACCTCTACGGGAAGTTAATTCCACCACTGGGGAGCCAGAACAGTCATCGTGGCTGGGCAGAGTGACCACGCAGGGAGGGGACAATCAATTGCCTCAAAGTATGGTGGAGCTGTTCCATTCACTGTCCTGTAGGCTAGCATTAAGGTTTTGAACTTGATGTGCGCTGTAACAGGTTGCAGGAGTTGCAGTAGTCCAGACATGAGAGTACCAGGGTCTGGACTAGAAGCTGTGTGGGGTAGGTGGTGAGGAAAGGACAGATTTTCTGGATGTTGTAAAGGAAAATCTGCACGTCCGACTCACTGCTGCTACATTGGAAGAGAAGGAGAGTTGTTAATCTAGGGTTACCCCTAGGGTTTTAGCAGTGGATGTGCAACAAGTGAGTTAACCTGTAGCATCAAGGCTGAAGGAGAGGTCTTGGAGTGGGGAGAAAGAGGGAATGAAGAGCATCTCAGTCTAAGCCAGGTTGAGCTTCAGGCGGTGAGCCATCCAGTTCCAGATGTCCTACAGGCAGGCTGAGATGGGTGCTGAGACCTGTGTGCCAGAACGAGGAAAAGAAAGGAAGGAGCTGAGTGTCATCAGTGTAAAAGTAGGAAGAAGGGAAGAAAACAGAACCCAAAGATTACATATAGAGGGAGAAGAGGTGTAGGGCTGAGTACAGAACCTTGTGGTACACCTGCAGGAAGGACATGAGATCTACACAGCCCACCATCCCAGGAAACCCTAAAGGAGCATCCAGAGAGGTAGGATTCAACCCATTTAAGAGCCGTGCCTGGCCTGAGATTCCCAGATTAGCCAGGGTGGAAAGGAGGAGCATGTGATCAGCTATCAGAAATAGCAGTGGAGAGGTCCAGAAGACACTCAAGCTGAATGAAGTCCTTTGCTGATGGAGAGGAGGGCAGTCTCCGTGGAGTGACCAGCCCTGAAACCAGATTGGAAGGGGTCAAGAAGGTGCTTCTGTGAGAGAAAGTGAGGAAGTTGGTTAGAAACAGCAGGTTCCAAGGTTTTGGAGAGAAAGGGAAGGAGAGAGACTGGGCGATAATTCTGGACAGCAGATGGGTCCAAAGTCTGTTTCTTTAATGGGGCGGCTCAGGCTCTTTCCTAATTCCTCTCCCTACTCTCTCTCCCTCATCCTTCTCTCCTCCCCCGTGCGCTCCTCTACCCGTGATTCTCTCACATATTACATCCCTCTCTCCACTGTCTCGCTCCCTCATTCTCGCTCCCTCATTGCTCTTAACTATCTCTTCTCACCTTTTTCCCTCTTCATTTCTCTCTCCCCTGCCCTCATTCTGTTCTCTGTGTTCACCTTCTCTGGTCTCCCACCCTCTCTCTGATGTCTCTCTCTTTCCCTCACTCTATTGCGCTCTCCATCTCTCCCTCCTCCTCCTACTCCCCCCCCCTTTCACTCTCTCTCTCTCAGAATGCTGGAGCTCGAACCCCCACAGCCGGCCCTTGTTCGGCAGCATCCTGTCCCGGCTGCTGGCCATCGAGCAGTCAGCCATGTTCCAGATGCCTGTGGAGTCCTTCCATTCCTTGCAGGAGGATTGGAGGCTGGAGATCCAGCAGATGTTCGACGAGCTGCGGTCCAAAGAGAAGGTGAGGTGGGGGGGACCGGGTCTCTACCCGGTCTCCCCCACGCTGGTGCCCACATTCTCTGCAGACAGGAATGAAGATTCAATCAGTCAATGTAGTGCCCTTATATACAGTAGCTGTACAAACCCTCTTCCACTGTTCTACCTGCTCTTTCCTCTACATTTACATCTAACAGACACTCTTAAATAGAGGGAGCTTATTTTTTTAATGTATTTATTATTATTTTACATACAATTAATTTATACATCTGGGTGTTTAACTGACACCATCCAGGTTAAGCACCTTGCTCAAGGGTACAATGGCAGTGCCCCACCTGGGAATCAGACCTGCAACCTCTTGAGTTACAGTCCCAGTTCCCTAACCATTATACAACATTTCCGACTTTCAGTGTGCAACAAGTGCAGACTTCTCCTTTCTTCCTTTGCCATTCATTCTTTTTCCTTTCTGTCCTGCCCCCCCCAGGAGCTGCGGTCGTGGGAGGAGGCTCTGGCGCGAGCGGCGGAGGAGCAGCGCGAGCAGGAGGAGCACCTGCGGCGGCGGGAACAGGAGCTGGCGGAGCGGGAGATCGACATCGTGGAGCGCGAGCTCAACATCATCATCCACCAGATGTACCAGGAGAAGCCGCGCGTCAAGAAGCGCAAGGGCCACTTCAAGAAGAGCAGGCTGCTCAAGCTGGGTCGCGACGGCAACCGCATCAGCCTGCCCTCTGGTGGGTGGAGGAGGAACTGTGCCCCGGCGTGTTTGCAAGCGTTTGTCGCTGCGGACGCTCGCCTGCTAGCATGCTGCTTGACCGTGCTCTCTCTCCTGCAGGCTTTGAGCACAAAATCACAGTGCAGGCCTCGCCGAGTGTGGACAAGAGGAAGACGCAAGGCAGCGAAAGCACAACCCCGCCAGCCAGCCCCGGAGTGATCCCCCGGCTGAGGGCCATACGCCGTGAGTCTGCGTGGATACACACTCTTCACACTTTTCAAACACACTCAACACACTGAGAAACAACTGTGCTCGAGTTTTAGAGAGATGGAGAATTACTGAGACAGGGACCCTGAAACTGGGATAGTTAAACATAGTGTCTGTGTGTGTGTTTGTGGTAAGTGTGTATGTATGTGTGTGTGTGTGTGTGTGTGTGTGTGTGTGTGTGTGTAAGTCTGTGTGTCTGTGTGTGTGTGTGTGTGTGTGTGTCTGTGTGTGTGTGGTAAATGTGTGTGTGTGTATCTAACACTGTTAATAACTGTACAGTGACACCCAGTGATGGCAGTAAGACCTGGGGCCGTAGTGCCGTGTGCAAGAAGGAGGACCTAGCAGCCAATAAGAAGAAGGGACGCACCTGGGGCCCCAGCTCCACCCACCAGAGAGAGCGGCTCGCTGGAGAGGACAAGTAAGATGCATGTTGCACGCACAGGCGGAAGTTGCACAGAGAAGGTACTATATATCAGGGCTCAGGGTCACAGTGCTACAGGTTTCAGAGTTAGCATTCAGTCAACATTCAGGCAATACAGCACCATAAACATACAGTAGGTACAGTCAGACGCCTCAAGTATGACGGTCCAGTGTGTCTGTACACCCATGGCCAAAAGTTTTGAGAATGACACAAATATTAATTTTCACAAAGTCTGCTGCCTCAGTTTTTATGATGGCAATTTGCATATACTCCAGAATGTTATGAAAAGTGATCAGATGAATTGCAATTAATTGCAAAGTCCCTCTTTGCAATGAAAATTAACTTAATCCCCAAAAAAACATTTACACTGCATTTCAGCCCTGCCACAAACGGAATAGCTGACATCATGTCAGTGATTCTCTCGTTAACACAGGTGAGAGTGTTGATGAGGACAAGGCTGGAGATCACTCTGTCATGCTGATTGAGTTAGAATAACAGACTGGAAGCTTTAAAAGGAGGGTGGTGCTTGAAATCATTGTTCTTCCTCTGTTAACCATGGTTACCTGCAAGGAAACGCGTGCAGTCATCATTGCTTTGCACAAAAAGGGCTTCACAGGCAAGGATATTGCTGCTAGTAAGATTGCACCTAAATCAACCATTTATCGGATCATCAAGAACTTCAAGGAGAGAGGTTCAATTGTTGTGAAGAAGGGCGCCCAAGAAAGTCCAGCAAGCGCCAGGACCGTCTCCTAAAGTTGATTCAGCTGCGGGATCGGGGCACCACCAGTGCAGAGCTTGCTCAGGAATGGCAGCAGGCAGGTGTGAGTGCATCTGCACGCACAGTGAGGCGAAGACTTTGGAGGATGGCCTGGTGTCAAGAAGGGCAGCAAAGAAGCCACTTCTCTCCAGGAAAAACATCAGGGACAGACTGATATTCTGCAAAGGTACAGGGATTGGACTGCTGAGGACTGGGGTAAAGTCATTTTCTCTGATGAATCCCCTTTCCGATTATTTGGGGCATCCGGAAAAAGCTTGTCCGGAGAAGAAAAGGTGGCGCTACCATCAGTCCTGTGTCATGCCAACAGTAAAGCATCCTGAGACCATTCATGTGTGGGGTTGCTTCTCAGCCAAGGGAGTGGGCTCACTCACAATTTTGCCTAAGAACACAGCCATGAATAAATAATGGTACCAAAACATCCTCCAAGAGCAACTTCTCCCAACCATCCATGAACAGTTTGGTGACGAACAATGCCTTTTCCAGCATGATGGAGCACCTTGCCATAAGGCAAAAGTGATAACTAAGTGGCTCGGGGAACAAAACACCGAAATTTTGGGTCCATGGCCAGGAAACTCCCCAGACCTTAATCCCATTGAGAACTTGTGGTCAATCCTCAAGTGGCGGGTGGACAAACAAAAACCCACAAATTCTGACAAACTCCAAGCATTGATTATGCAAGAATGGGCTGCCATCAGTCCGGATGTGGCCCAGAAGTTAATTGACAGCATGCCAGGGCGAATTGCAGAGGTCTTGAAAAATAAGGGTCAACACTGCAAATATTGACTCTTTGCATAAACTTAATGTAATTGTCAATAAAAGACTTTGACACTTGTGAAATGCTTGTAATTATACTTCAGTATACCATAGTAACATCTGACAAAAAGATCTAAAAACACTGAAGCAGCAAACTTTGTGAAAACCAATACTTGTGTCATTCTCAAAACCTTTGGCCACGGCTGTAGGCTGAGTGTGCCTGTGCTATAAGCTAAGCGTGTGTGTGCTGTAGGCTTGGTGTGTCTGTGTTGTAGCCTAGGCATGTCTGTGCTGTAGGCTCAGTGTGTCTGTGCTGTAGGCTCAGTGTGTCTGTGTTATAAGCTCAGTGTGTCTGTGCTGTAAGCTAACTGTGTCTGTGCTGTAGGCTGAACTCTCTGGGTGATGGGTGCAAGCAGTGGTCCTCCAGTGCCCCCAACTTGGGCAAGTCCCCAAAACACACCCCCATGTGTGCAGCCTTCTCCAGCCTCAACGAAATGGGTGAGTCACCAGCCTGTCTCTTATAAGATGTCTGGTGTTCTGTGTCTGCACCACCTCTCTGTCTCTTCATGTGCCCTGTCTGTGTCCACCTCCATCTTGCCTGGCTGTTTGTTTTAATATTTGTGTGTGTGTATATCTGTCTGTCTGTCTTTTGTTTTGTTTCTCACTATTTAGATTTAGTGCTCAATGGCGTGTGTGTCTGTGTCCGTGCGTGTGTACATGCATATGTGTTTGTGTGTTTATGTGTGTATGTATGGGTTTGTGCATATATGTGTGCGTGTGTGTGTGTGTGTGTGTGTGTTTTGTGTTGTTGTGTGTGGTGTCTGTGCATGTGTAGGCTAGGTACCAAAACTGTCCACACTTTCAGAATCACATTACAAGGGTGATTACCAACCTTCCTATGCGTGGTTGAATTGAAGTAAATATTTATGATGTTCGGTCTTGTCCATGACCTCATCTTATCGTGTTCCTTCATCTTCTTGTCCCTCTCCCTCTCCCTCTCTCTTTCCCTCTCCTCTCTCTCCCTCTTCATGTCCCTCTCCCTTTCTCTCTCTCTCCCTCTCCCTCTCTCTCTCTCTTCTCTCTCTCTCTCCAGAGGAGGGCTGTGAGCCCCAGGACTCGCCCGTGTCCCAAGTCCCACTGGAGGTTCACAGCAACGGGGCGGGGGAGGAGGTGGGGCCCCCGTGTGCAGGGCAGGGGCCCGGGGCAGGGGCGCAGGACCCGTCCCGCCGATGCAGTCAGCGCAAAAGGAGTGACCTGCTGCTGCTGGGCTGTGCCTCCCTGCTGGCCTCCGTAGCCCTGGGGCAGAACCTCCTACAGCTGGGATGTCTGCAGGTACATTTATACCTGATACACCTCATAGAGGTGAAGGGATCTCCTCAGTTAATGACCGAAATCATCAAGTAAGAATGGAGGTAAGACAGAACTCAAACAGAGTCGGAGTAAGGAGTAAGACATGAGACAGAGCTCAAACAGAGTCAGAGTAAGGAGTATGGAGTGAACTTGCATCTGAACTTGCAGGCCTTGGTTTACCATGACAGCAATAAACATTCCACACATTTAATGTACAGTTACTGTACAGTCACACTCCTTAGCACCCTGCATACAAATTAAAGGTCAGTATATTAAATGCATTAGGCATACTGTATTTTCTAAATTGCCTCCTCGTTCTAGTTCAGTCTTAGGTCATATTCTGTATGTACTCTTCACAAACGAGAATATCCCAAACCACTAGGGACTGGCACATATTTCCAATATATGGGATATATATATATATATATATGTATACTGTATACAGTGGCACCTCGGCCCACAAACTTAATTCGTTCGTTGACTCCGTTCGCGAACTGAAATGTTCGCGAACCGAAATAATTTTTCCCATTGAAATTAATGTACATCCAATTAATCCGTTCCCCAGCCCCAGAAACACTTTTTAAAAACTTTTTTATGGGTTTATGTGTGGCAAAAATATAGAAAGGAATTAAAGATAACCTTAATTATAGAAAAATACATTAATACTAAAATAAAACATAATAATTGTACACTTTACCTTTGTGGTTGATAGTTTCTGGCTATTTAGCCATGTCGTACTGCTTGGCGGAACACCACTCTCACGTTTAGCTATTATTTCCTTCTTCGTTTCTACTGTAATACGCTTAGGCTTCTTAACACCACTATCAGTAGCACTTTTCACTTTCTTGGGAGCCATAATGAGGGCAAATTTAATGGAAATAGCACAAAAAGAATGTGTATCAAAGGAGAACACAACGACGAACGATGTAAACAACGCTGAGTACTAAGCACAACTGACGCTATCCACGACGCGCTACGGCGAGAAGCCTGCGAGTTTGTGTGTTTGTGCGTTCGTGCACCGAGGGCTTGTTCGCGGGCCGAGTGAAAATTTGTTCGGAAAGTGTGTTCGTGGGCCGATTTGTTCGTGAGTAGGGGTGTTCGCGGGCTGAGGTTTCACTGTATATATATACACTCAGTGGCCACTTTATTAGGTACACCTGCTCATTAATGCAATTATCTAATCAGCCAATCATGTGGCAGCAACTCAATGCATAAAAGCATGCAGACATGGTCAAGAGGTTCAATTGTTGTTCGGACTAAAAATCAGAATGGGGAAGAAATGCGATCTAAGTGACTTTGACCGTGGAATGATTGTTGGTGCCAGACGGGGTTGTGTGAGTGTCTCAGAAACTGCCGATCTCATGGGATTTTCACACACAACAGTCTCTAGAGTTTACAGAGGCTCAGTTTAGTGGCTCAGTGGCTCAGTAGGTAGAGCAGAGCGTAGACAACGCTTAGGTTGTGGGTTCGATTCCCATTGGGGCCACAAATGGAAAATGTATGCATTTACTACTGTAAGTCGCATTGGATAAAAGCATCTGCTAAATGGCATATATTATATTATATTATTACAGAGAATGGTGGAAAAACTTTGCCTGGTCTGATGAATCTCGATTTCTGCTACGACATGCAGATGGTAGGGTCAGAATTTGGCGTAAACAACTGGAATCCAGCCATCCATCCTGCCTTGTGTCAACGGTTCAGGCTGGTGGTGGTTTTGTAATGGTGTAGGAAATGTTTTCTTGGCACACATTAGGCCAGCGGTTCTCAAACTATGGGTCGCGACCCCACTTGGGGTCGCCAAAGGGTCATGGTGGGGTCGGCAATTTTTTTAAAAA
Organism: Aldrovandia affinis; assembly: GCA_029706075.1. Classification (NCBI taxonomy): domain Eukaryota; kingdom Metazoa; phylum Chordata; class Actinopteri; order Notacanthiformes; family Halosauridae; genus Aldrovandia; species Aldrovandia affinis. Next base: position 3,720,235 of record JAINUG010000046.1, read on the forward strand.
TTATTATTATTTTTTTTTTTTTTAACCATAAACAAATGAAATGAAAAACAAATTGCCTGTCTTTCAGTTAGTGCTGTCAATGCAGTGAAGACTAGAGCAACTAGTTCAAGCATATTCAGAGTATTGTGCGATGAAATGGGCTCTGATCACAATCAGCTGCTATATCACACAGAAGTTAGGTGGCTATCTCGGGGCAGGGTGTTAAGTCGCCTGTTCGAACTCCGAGAGGAAGTACGGATTTTCTTTGCGGACAAAAACAACCCATTAGCCTAGAAATTTGCTGATCCTAAGTGGCTGGCCCAGCTAGCATATTTAGCCGATATCTTTGATCGCCTAAATGTGTTAAAATACCGGACTACAAGATCGGGACACCAACCTTTTTGGTCTCACAGACAAAAGGCATTTGCGCTGCTTGATGACTTTTTGGATGAGAAGAACATAGATGGGCTCATAGGACAGTTTCAGAACTACTTCCCCGAAAAAGCGAGCGCAGACAATTGGATCCGAAATCCATTTGTTACTGACAACATAACAGTCCTACCACTTACCCAGCAGGAGGCGCTGATTGATCTTTCATGCGACGAATCATTAAAAGCCAGTTTCACGGGGCAACCCTCGCAAACTTCTGGATATCGGTGCGCAGTGAATACCCCGAGTTGTCTAATGCTGCATTGAGAAAGCTTGTCCCCTTCGCGTCAACTTACCTGTGTGAATACGGGTTTTCGGCATTGACTTTAATTAAAAATAAATATAGATCGCGTCTGAGAGTTGAAGGGAATCTCCGCCTCTATCTCAGCCCAGCGCAGCCAGGTATCGATTAACTGTGTTCAACACTCCAAGCACATCCATCCCATTAAGTAGGCTAAGCAGTCCGTTTTATTTTTCATAAAGATATAGCCTGTGAATGTACTGTATTTGCTACTATTAAGTCTGTTTTATTTGTTTTTCATAAAGATATAGCCTGTGAATGCATTTGCTACTATTTTGGAAATAGACCACCAATATATGTTTCTGGACTAAAGTTTTTCAATGTTGTAATTGCACTATCATTTATGTATGGGGTCGCGATTTTTTTCCCACCCATTAAATGGGGTCGTGGAGTAAAAAAGTTTGAGAAACCCTGCATTAGGCCCCTTAATACCAACTGAGCATTGTTTAAATGCCACAGCCTACCTGAGTCTTGTTGCTGACCATGTGCATCCCTTTATGGCCACAGTCTACCCATCTTCTAATGGCTACTTCCAGCAGGATAATGCGCCATGTCACAAAGCACACGTCATCTCAAGCTGGTTCCACGAACATGACAATGAGTTCAGTGTATTCCAATGGCCTCCACAGTCACCAGATCTCAGTCCAATAGAGCACCTTTAGGATGTGGTGGAACGGGAGATTCACAACATGAATGTGCAGCTGACAAATCTGCAGCAACTGCGTGATAATATCACATCAACATGGACCAGAATCTCTGAGGAATGTTTCCAGCACCTTGTTGAATCCATGCCACAAAGAATTCAGGCTGTTCTGGGGGCAAAGGAGAGTCCTACCCAGTACTAGAAAGGTGTACCTAATAAAGTGGCCACTGAGTGTATATGTCTCATGGGACATCATGATTGAGAGCATTTGTATGAACACTGTATTATTATTTATATGAATCTGTAAGCAGCTTCAGTGTTATGAGCTTTTGGAATATGTAAATAAGTTTAAAAATGGTTAAAAATGTAACAAAGCATTTGAAGTGCGAGCTGAAAATTTGAATGTGAACTGGGGGGGTAGAGACAAAGAGAGGTGCTGTCAGATTATAGCAGGGGTCCCCAACGTTGGTCTTGAGAGCCACGGGCTGTGCAGGTTTTCATTGTTACCCAGCGCTTAGTTGATCTATTGAAGCACTTGATTACGCAGTTAACTCACCTCACTGGTTCCTTGGGTCAGGAAAACCAGGAACCAATACTGGTTCAAAAAAGCAAAAACCAGGTGCAAGCTATCCAGTGGCCCTCCAGGTCCTGGCTTGACCACCCCTGCTTTATAGAGTGCAGTTAATCTGACCGCTACTGCACCACAGCTCGGACTCCAGCTTCAGTGCCTGGTTGCAAAACGAAGAACTCCCCTCTGTTTGAAAGGTCAGAAGGTTTACTTGAAGTTGCAGAAGGTTTACCTGGTGTTACAGAGATGAGGGAAAGTGTAGGAGAGAATAGAGGGAAATGGGCCAGAGTGTGCGTGGCTGTACTGTGCTCTTGAATTAATGTGCCTCCTCCATAAGTGTTGACCTCTGACCTCTGATCCCCAGGCGTGCCAGGACGAGTGTGACCTGCGGGAGGAGCAGCGCAAGAAGAAGGACGGGCTGTTCCAGCGGACGGGCCGTTTCCGCCGGAGCACCTCCCCACTGAGCCGCGGCCTGACGCTCTCCCTGTCTCAGCCCCGCCCCCAGGACTCTGCCCTCCCCTGCCTCGACCCCTCCCCCTCCGTCACCCTCCTCTCCCTCTCCTCGCTGTCCGACTGCAACTCCACCAAGTCCCTGCTGCCGTCCGACCCCGGCGGCCCCGCCCGAACGCCCGCTGCCCCGCCTCGTGGCCACGTGCCCCCCTGGCCCCACCCTCAACCCGCTGGTGGATCTACGGGCCGAGAGCTTCAAGCGGGAGCCCAACCAGTCGCTCACGCCCACGCACGTGTCCGCCGCCCTGGCCCTCAACCGCTGTCACCGTCGCACGCCCTCCGACGGCGCCATCCGCCCCCGCGCCCAAACCATGGGCCACCGACGCAGCCCCTCAGACGGCAGCGTCCCCCTACCCCAGTCCCCCAACACACCACACTCAGGTGACTGGGGACAACATCTTAACATTAGGGGCTTTGACGATACACGTTGAAGTAATGGTATTCACTGTTGCCCTTTGAGAGCCACAGGGTGGTCACCTTAAAACCAGACACCAACCATCCTGTACTTACAGAGAAATTGTACCACAACATATACTCAAATGGAATGAACACAAGTATGATTGTTTTACATGGACATACATCAGGCAGGTTTGCTGATATATTTTTGTTGGTATGGTACATTGTGACTGCACCGATTCCCAAATATACTCATATGCAAATCACATGCATTTGCTACTGAACTATCATGCAATGCATGACCGTCTTGAATGTTTTTACTTTTACACAGGACTTAGTCAGGTTAGCCGTGCAGCTACTTTTCATCGGTAGTCCTAGTAGAATTGGCTAGATTACAGCACAGCATTGGAGCACTGAGTCCCTGCCCTTCTGTGTCTCTCTCTCTCTGTCTCAGGTTTTCAGGAAACCCTGGATATCCTTCGGCCGTCGGACCCCTCCACCCTCTTCCCGAGAGTGTTTCGGCGTAAGGCGCCCCCTCCCCCTCCTCCTCCTGGCCCAGTGAGCCCCGGGACGGAGGGGACCCTAGAGAGGCCCAACACCCTGGAGTTTGCCCCGCGGCCACGCCCCGTAGCGGCCCGCAGTCGTCTGGATGCCTGGAAGCTGGGGCCCCTGTCCCGCACGCTCAGCTCATCCCCGGGGAGCAGCTCTGACAGCCCCCAGGGGCGCAGCTCTGCCAGCACCACCCTGCTGGACTTGGACATGGAGGGACAGAGTCAGGACATCACCGCTCCTCTTTGCAGGCAACATGTCACCTTTGCCCCTGTCTGTGAGCAACAGGTCACCCCCACCCCCGTCTGTGGGCAACAGGTCACTCCGACTCCCCTCTGTGGCCAACAGGTCACCCCAGGTCAAATCTCCTAGCGCTCACACCTCTTGCCCACCGGGGTTGCCATCAATTCCATTTCAGTTCGTCCATTACTGTGTGGCGGCAGTGTAGTGTAATGTTCAGGGAACAGGTTCTAATCCCAGGTGGGGCACTGCTGTTATACCCTTGAGCAAGGCGCTTGAATTACTTCAGTAAATATGCAGCAGTAGGCATGGGTCGTACGTAAGGACGTTTAAACTGTGTAAGTCAAGGCCGTAACCATGGAGTCAACATTGGGGGGGACCAAATATTTTTTATATCAGCTAGGCTATATATTGGGGGGGACATTTTGAGCATATCTGAATATTGGGGGGGATGTGTCCCCCCCAATATATATGGTAATTTCGGCCTTGGTGTAAGTTACCCTGGACGAAACTGTCTGCTAAATCCCTAAATGTAAAAATCAGTCAACTGAGGAAATTAATTGTGATTCAATGAATTAAGTGAGAAATCCTCGTAGAGCATTCATGAGTTGAATTTTAGTCTCCTGCTCCACTGTCTCCGCTCCCTGTCTCGGTCTCACCCCTGACCACTAAACTCACAGCCACACACTGATACCCTGGAAGCAACAGGAATGGCGGTTTTGGCCCCTGTGTCTCAGCAGTGACTGACTGAAGAGGGATATTGCCCTCGCAACTTTGAGAAGCCATCCTGGATTTTTTTAAATGATAATTATGCCTGCCAAAGGGTAACACCTTTTGTAATGTCATTGTTTGATCAAGGTATGTGTGTGTATGTGTGTTTGTGTGACTCACTAGGTAGGGCATGGCACTGACAACGCTTAGGTTGTGGGTTTGATTCCCATTGGGACCACATATACTGAAAAATGTATGCATTCACTGTAAGTTGCTTTGGATAAAAGTGTCTGCTAAATGGCATATATTATATAGCAGGATATGTGTGTGTGTGTGTGTGTGTGTGTATGTGTGTGTGAAAGCTATAGCAGCTATACTGGTCAGGACACAAATGTAGGAAGATTGCCCACCATCCATACCTATCCATCCCTGCCCTGCTGGTATGTGTGGTTTTTGAGGAAATCACATTTCACCTGTCACTTACCTCACATATGGAAATGTGCAGCTTATAGAACCAGGACCACGGGCCTCTCCAAAGCACAATGATGGTGGGACTGATGAGTTGAGTTACGAGCCTGTGAGAAAACCCAAAGCCTGCCGCGTCTTTATGGACCGAAGACTTTCACAATCAACACATACTACCTGTTTTGTACTTTGACCTATTCAGCATTCTTCCCAGATAACTCCCGAAGCTATGTTCCCTTGGTTGCACACCCTCCACGCACACACCAAGTGTGCGAAAAAAAACCCCAGAAAAAACTAAGATGAACAAAATGTCCGCCATGTCTTTCCCTATCCTCAGTTATAGTGGCCGGGAGCTCAGAGCCAGTTTCCTGCAGCGTCAGGAAACTCCTGCAGAGTCAGTTTTGCATAGTGCAGGTCGAGAGACCCGAGGTGCCTTTGTTGGCCCGTGAACCTCAAATGGACCTTGCATGAACATTCCAAATGCGGACGGTGGGCGAGGCTATATCGAAGAGGACGAAACCAAACCAGCACAGCGTAATACTGTACGGTAGCAAAGATTGTGTGTGCAAATGTCTCCCCCTGTGACCACAGTAACACGCACAGCCATGCAGGACGACTTCACTGGTGCAGGATGAAAAACAGGGCCCCACCCTCCTTCCCCTGTGTTAACGGACAGCACAGTTTATTTATTATAATTATTGTTATTATTAAAATGACGATAAATTATACTTAGCCTCTCCCTGGGGATCTGTGTACATACCTGTCGATATTGTGCAAACAAACCAAGAAATGCTATGCTTGTTGGACAGCTGACTGTTGTTCATGTGTATCGAGTTCAACCAACTAAATGAAGACAATGGGTGTGTTTGATAATAAATTAATGATCGTGAAGAACGTGTGAATAAAATGGGGGGTGGGAGGGACCATCGTTGCTGACTGCAGTTATTGTCTTGGTGTAACGAGGGGCAAATAATTCGTTCTCTGAGAATATTCAATGAAACGTATTACTAACCTAAATGTACAGTCATATGACAGAATAATTTAGTCCTGAATATTGGTGAAAATGTGTTCTTTTCTTTTAAAACTCGGCAATCTGCAGGAATTTTACTGGTATCTAAGGGATTAAGGTCATTCCAATAATTGTTTGACCCAGGTCTGTTGTTGAACAAAGGAGGATTGTGGTAGTGGATAGATCTTTTGTTGCCTTTGCTGCAATCGACTGCACAGCACAAGCATCAAGCAGAACCGATGAACAGAAAATAATTTTGACAGTTTCCAAGGAGATTTTTGACATCTCTGGGTTGGATTTGACGTCCCCGGGGGTGGCCCCTCTTCCAGCTGATCTGGCAGCCCTCTGTGTGTAGTTTTCTGTGCAGCATATTGTGTAGTGTGTGATGGCTTTCATTGACTATGTGTCATCTGTTCAGTTTTTCCAGACCTCTGCTCTCCACACTCCAGTACTGCAGGGGGCAGCATTGCTCCTTTACCTTGGGTTTAACGTCACCAGTAACCTCCCTGTAAAAATAACAAAATTAGCATTTCTCTCAGACAATGCACCACATCCCTGTTCAGAACAGATTGTTCCTCAGACCTGTTATGCCATATTCGGATGAACATGTCCAATGGCACTTTTTTCAATCATGTTTACTGTGGTGGAATGTCAGCATCTTACAAGGTAATTGTACTTTAAACCAATTTTCATCCCATGTTTAATTTGTCTCCCAATTTGGGATATCCAGTTAAACTCGTAGGCCCGTCCCATCACTGCAACATCCTCTGTGAATTTTGGGAGGGCACAGACAGCCCCCCCTGTCCTCAGTGCATTCTGGCAGTCACTTATTTTCGCACTGCAGGCCTTCGCTGTCCAGTCATTGCGTCAGAAAAGCACAGCTCATGCGCATCCAGTGTAGGCAGACCACAGGCGCCGGATCGACCAGAGGAATCTTTTATTCACCATGAGACACGATCAACCATCCTGAATAAAATCTTCCCTCCCCCAGCGACACAAGGACAATTACTCGCCGCCTTGTTGGATTGCTGACCAATGACACAGTCAGGATTTACTACCAGACTGTGGTGCATCATTCCACTGAACTGGTGTTTTAGCAGGGCAAGGTAACCAACAGCCCCCAAAATGCACTTTGATGCATAATTTGATGAACCAGTTAAGAGAGAGACTCACACTCATTCTTGACCTGACTCAGTTCAAAGGCAGCACAGTCAATTCATGACATGAGGGACATGTGGGCAATATTCCTAATGCTAACTACAGAGTAGGTTTGGCTGGGGAAGAAGCATGTTGTCAACAGACAGATTGTGGGGCAATCAGGGAGTGGGACGAGCACAGCTGGAGTGACAACATATGATCCTGGAATACAATAGAACAGAATTCAGTAGAACAGAACAGAATGGCCTGGAGCACTGGAATAGAAAGCTTTATTGTTTCCAGAAGGGAGTCCGTTGATTCTAGCTTGGAAGTGGAAGGCATCTCTGTGAAATCTATTTTGACTCAGTAATGACTAAATGAAATGGTCCAGAAAGCTGAAAACTCATGAACATACACAACTGTAATGATAGAAACACACAAAGCTAGAGACAGATAGGCGCATACACTCTCTTACACACAGAAACACACACGGTCTCACAAGCATGCACAAATGCAGAAAGCCTTTTTTCACTTGGATACTCTGTGTGCCTATGCAGCCACCACTCAAAACCCCTTTTCCAGACGCCTGCTAGTTACCTAGCAACCCCGCTTCACTTCCATGGCAATGCTATTAAAAACAAGACAAGGAAAGGAGAGGGAGGAAGGGGCTGGGGTGGGGTCACTCAGGGATAAGCAGAGCGTTTGCAACTGAACTGAGGTCAGTCACTGCACCACAGTACTCATTACTGTCTCATTTATGGCTCTCACTACAGTGTCACAGTATAGCCTGGGGGTCACACATGTAACACACAGTCGCATACATATGTCCGCTGCAGAAAGTGACGTCGGTAAGAGTACAATTAGTTCCCTTGACTGGGGACTCGGGTCTTTAGTTCAGCGAGCTAATCGTGTCTCTTGTGGGATTGGGATCTTCGCTACAGTCAGAACCAGCTCTGTTACATTGGTGCCATGACTCGGATCATACGACTGATGTCTATCAGTCGGGCCGTTGTTTGCCTGTGCATGAGTTTCAAGTGGGAGAGTAGCGGAGCTCAGAAGACATGAGTTAAGCACGTGAGCGTCCGCTGCAGAAAGTGACGTCAGATAATAATGCGATTAGTTCCCTTGGCTGGGGACTCGGGTCTTTAGCTCAGTGGGCTAATTGTGTCTCTTGTGGTGTTGGGATCCTCTGTTCGAAACTCACTGCAGGCAGAACCAACTCCATTACACATACACACCTATGAATGCATGAACAGATGTACATACACCACACACAGATGCACCTATGAATGCATGAACGCACGCACGCACACACACAGATACCCAGACACACTCAAACTCTGTTAAGCAGATTGAGAGAGACCTCTTCTTTTGTATATTTTTTTGTGCCTTCCAATTGTTGTTCTTGCCGTTGTTCATCGATTGTGAAGATGTCTCGTATGATATCCCTCCTTCCCCCTGTCTCTTCCCTTCTCTCTCTCTGCATCCCCTCTTTCCTCCGGCATCTCCCCATCTCTTCTGAGCCGGAGCACAGGGAGCCATTAAGCTCAGTGACAGACAGATTAACACATTTAGAGAGTGAAGGATGGGGAGAGGGAACGATTACGCAGCACAAAAGACTCTGTACAAGGGAGCAGCTAAACTGAAAACATGCCACAAAGAGGGAGCATTAGCTACATGAGAGAAAATGTTCAGAAAACGTTTAAAGTAACAAACTAAACTTCATATATTTTAAGCCTGGGACCATGTCACAGTATACAGCTAGCCAGGCATATCAAGCCAAGTGTTAACAAGTGAGTGCAAATTTGCCACAGATGTTGCCACAATGTTTCTGTTTACACTGTTATCGCGCTGCAATGACACTCACTCCAACGTTGAAGGAGCGTTGTGTGATGGCTGGATGTATGCATCAGTTGGAAGCCCGAACGATAGAAATAGTGATTCCCTTTACATTTACATCCATGGTTAGCAGCACCAGGCCTTTCCACAGGACAACATCAGTGGAACACCAGACCTGGTTCAATCACTTTATTTGGAATCCTTTAACCCAGTGGTTCTCAACCCTGGTCCTGGGGGCCCACCGTGTATACTGGTTTTTGTTCCAACCATAATTGCAATTCCTGAAGTACAATGAGATTTGAATTGTTGTTAATTAGACACTGTTAATGTCCAATGAGGGATGATATAACGCTATCCTCTTGTTACTCCCAATAACACCACATTATGTCAGAAACAGATATTCATGTTAAAATAATTAATATCCTAATTTAAGGACTTTTAATCAGCCATATCAGTTCTCAGACAGCTAATGCTTTCATTTACTGCAATGCACTGTGGCAAATGAATCCTTTTGGAAGAGGTTACATTTATTGATAGACCTACAGCTGAAATCAGTGATGTCCTACATGCTGGAAGTGTGAACTTTGAAGTGTGGACAAAGCAAATGATAAAGAGTCAAACCCCCACCATCTGTTTCAGTGCAAAATTATGGAACATAAACACATTTTCAACAATCTTAATTATACACGAGATTGGTTAGAAAGAAAACCAGCATACATGGTGGGACTCCAGGACTGAGGACCACTAACCCTTTAGACACCCTTTAGCCTGACAATGTTATTATTAATATAAATGTCTATTTTCCCCAATATTCTGAACAAAATTCTTCATTCATGTGATTGGACGTTTTGGTCAGTAACTGTTTAGTTCACAGTTCCCAGGAATCTGGAGGAGTGTTCTCAGATCTGTTTGTGTTAAGGAGTGAAAGTATTTCAAATACGTACTTGACCCAGATTTGACATGTTTAGGCATATGGGGTAGTCACAGTCTAAATAGATCTACAGACACATTCACACAATGAAATGAATACAGATCAAGAATATTGAGACAAAAAATACAGAACACATGCGAATACATTTTTATTTTTACATTTTATTCCTTTGAGTCTTGAATACCAAACCACAGTGCATTGCAGGCCTAGCGGATCAGTGTAACCAGCTTTAGTTTATTTTACTGTTGGGTCTTCATGGATTATATGTTTGTGCTAACTTCTCTATAAGCAGTTACTGCATTGTCTACATCACTGGAGAATGGAACAATAACCAACAATCTCCTCACGGCTCACCATGACTCAGATACAAAGCAAAAAAAAGAAAAAGAATTACAAATCTATAATTGAATCTATCTCTCTTTCTCTCTCCTTCCATCTCTCTCTCTCCCCTTCCATCTCTCTCTCTCTCTCTCTCCCTTGTTTTCTCACTCTTCCCAACTCCACAAGCCCCTTCTCCATCACCAGGGATGTTTCACACTCACATTCTTCCACTCTTTCAGCAGACATCTTTCAGATCAGTATCGGCTTTGCTATTTGAAGGCACAGGCAGGTCACACAGACTCCAGTGTAAAAGGCAGGGCAGATGGGGTATCCAGCTCCCCACTGGATCAGTCTGGCACTGGCCAGGGCACACGCAATTAATGTCAGATAATAGAGGGCTATTCAGCTCTAGAACACTATGATACGGGAGAATGAGGGACACTGGATTCAGACAGAGTCGATTAGGGAATGCCACATTAAGGAATTTGCATTTGCCTCGTTTTCCCTTCTTCCAATTGTCTTGGCCTAATTTAGTTTCATTCCTAGCCTTTCTTTAATAAGACTTGATAGCTTTAATCTGTTGTTGAAAGCTGACCCATTACCCAAAAGCACCCCCAGAAATGTGCTGAAACAGAGAATCGGAGAGAAAACCAATGCCACATAAACCTCTGGAGCTGAACATTTTTACACACATGCCCGCGTACGTGCACAGACACATGCACCCATGAGCACACACAGACACACACACACAGACACATGCACCCATGAGCACACACACACACACATATAGACACACATGCAAGCATACGCGCCGACACACACATGCAGGCACACGCACAACCACATGCACCCATGAACACTCTCACACACACACATGCACAGAGACATGCACCCACGAGCACTCACACACACACGCATACTCACTGACTGGTACAAAGTCTATACTTTCTCTCACTTTCTCTACTACCCTTCTCTTAGGTAAATAAAGGTTTTCTATCACGATCACTACTTTAACTTGTTTTTTGAAAACCACAATTTTACAACCATATACCGCGAGTGACAGAACAGCGAAAATATTTAGGTATATTCACTTTTTTTCCACATTGTGCTTTTTTCATTCTCAACCCGAAGATGGAAGAGAAAATGATTCCATGATAAAGTCTTCCTCTAAGCATGGACCAAGTACCAGACAGAACTATGGCCAGAGGGACGCAGTACACAGACACAGACGTCTGAAGGAATGCACACACTCTCACATTCTATAAAGACGGGGTGAAGAGGAGCACCCCCGGGACATCTGTGTGTGTGTGTGTGTGTGTGTGTGTGTGTGTGTGTGTGTGTGTGAGAGAGAGTGTGTGAGGGAATCACCTTTCTGCACTGAGCAGAAATTATGATTTCTACCCCACACACACACACACACATACACATTGGTGCTACGCAGAAATAGAGAGACAGGGCCAAAAATGGGGGGTTAGATGGAGAGCACGAAACAAAGGGAGAGGCCAAAAGAGAGAGGCCATGAAGTGTCAAACAGCAGGCCAGAGGAGAGAGCACTCCATGCCTCAGGCTAGCTGCGTACCCGAACGCGTTGCTGCGGTTACAATGAGCTGATGCCACTGCCCCTGGCCACTGCTCTCTCTCTCTTCGTCTCTCTCCCTCACTCTCTTTCTTTCTCTCACTCTCTCTTTCTCTGTCACACCATTTCAGTACTATATTTCCGTCATTTATACATAGTCTCAGTTCTCAAGTTACTGGGGAAGTCACATTGTCCTGATGGTGGAACCCGCACATGGTTAAGCAGTCCCCAATCAACTGCTGGGATATTTCCTTTCATCACGTCCTCTTCTGAGGGGTTTTTGGGCTGCCCCGGCCAAAATCCTGAGACTAGCCCAAGAGCTTACGATGATGAGGTCAAGGAGCTGGCGCAGTCTCTTCCCCGGTGGAACATCTCGCGTAGTGACAGGGCGGCCATTATGATCCCTCCATGGTTTGATTCGCTAGGAAATGCTGGCACGGGGATCGGGTAAAAACCGGACAATACCCAGGCTTCTGGTTTTATTACACCTGCACACTTGTCCAAGCAACTGGGAATCAACAAGGATCCTCAGTGCAAGTTAGCGGCAAACACAACGTGTCAAAGATGACATACTTGACAAGAACCACCATAAGCACTTTCTTCAACACAGAGTGATAAAATCATCAAACTTAGTCTTATTTGCCTTACTTATTCAGACAAATTGCGGTATCTTGCATTTCTTCAAAATTAGTTGTTCCACAGAGCTACAGGAAGTGAACAAAAATGGAATCACTACAATTTTCCAACAGTGAAGGGTTCTGGTGGTTCCGTAATGGTGTGGGGCGCATTTTCCTGGCATGGTTTTGGTGCAGGCAAGGCCAATGTCAATCTTTACTTAATGGTACTAAGTGATCTTCAGCCCCATGTTAAAGTTTCTTCCTACAGAGCAGGAGTAGTCACTCAGTGGTTTGGATGTTAATCATATGTCATGGCCTTCTCAGTCACCAGATATGAACCCAATCAAACATTTATAGGATATTCTAAAACGAGAACACCAGAGACAGCATTTAGTGTGCAACTAAGTGCGAGCTGATTGACTATAAAAGAGAAGAGTGGTGTCGTATTCCAGAATTCCAGAATTCCAGAAATATGCCATGGCACGTAAAGGCCATACTGGTCGCTGGGGGTGGCTCAACACACTATTAATTGACTTTACATTTGTGTTTCCATTTTTTTGTTCACTACCCGTAGCATAGCTGTTTAAGGATGGCTGTCCTCCCCACATTTCCGTTACCCAAATCTCCCATATGAACAGCTAAAAATAAGAACACACTCTCTCTGGCTAATGCCAAAATATCTGTGAGAGACTGGTTTGATTCACCTCAGAATCATTTCAACATATGAGGAGCTACAGACAATGTTTTGTTGGTAAATATGTATCTATTGAGTTAGCAATATTTAGTGGATTTAGTTATTGGCCCCTATCTCTTCTGAACAGAGATAATAAAACTCCTGCGATGTTGGAGGGCTGGTATTACCCTACCCCCACACAATGCATCCTGATGACATGACAGACGATTTGAAGTTCTGCAGAGAGCTTGTCATCTATCTTGGGGCATCCATTGCAATAAATGTGGTTAAATGTGCAGACATTTGGCTAATAATGTTATGTTTTAATAGAATAGACCCCCCCACCCCACAAACTCAAATCATGACGCATTATTTAATATTTTATTTTAAATATTCTAAATACAATGTTTATTGTTCACTGCGCATTTGTCTAAAGTGTACTACCATTTCTTTGTTTTTTTAACACTGATAATCTTTCAAATGTACAAAGGTACGGACTCCAAAATGACAAAGCTGAAGTGAATTATGTTTTACGTAGTTTAAATATCAGATATGTTTAGACAGTGTGGACTAATAAAGAAATAAGGAAATAATCTCAGCTTCTCCTAGTCTAACTTTGCTTCCTCTCTCTCTCTCTCTCTCAATGAAATACCCACCCCCTGGTTTACAGTTCTTTGATGGCATAACGGAGCGATGCATTGATGTATTTCACAAGCACCTCTCTGATTTAACATTGCAGGACTGATTTAACACTGCTGGGGATATTTTCTTCTGTCTCCACCATGAATGGGATACCTCGGTAGCCTGACTGCACGATTCATTCCAGGGAGGAATGTTTTAGTAAAACACCAATTTACTAAAAACACTTTTTTTTCAACAATGGAACAGCAGGGCACCCTTGATTCCTTTTAATCTTTTGAAAACTTTTCTCTCTTTTCCAAATGATGTTAGTGATTACACTGACACGCGCACAAAGGCGCAAAATGATAATCAAATATCGAAGGACAAATGACAAAGAATTAGCCCTTGAAATTCCAACACTCAAGATGGAGTATATTTGAGAGATAATTAAGTGTGAGCGCTTGGTAGGTGGTAGATAATTAAGTGCTTAGGGGGGTTTAGCACCACTATCTGAGGGCATAGCTGTTCCACGCGGTGTTTTGCTGCCACAGGTAGAGTGTGTGGCTGTTCAACATGGTGTTTTGCTGCCACAGGTAGAGTGTGTGGCTGTTCCACATGGTGTTTTGCTGCCACAGGTAGAGTGTGTGGCTGTTCCACATGGTGTTTTGCTGCCACAGGTAGAGTGTGTGGCTGTTCCACGTGGTGTTTTGCTGCCACAGGTAGAGTGTGTGGCTGTTCCATGTGGTGTTTTGCTGCCACAGGTTTTGCTGCCACAGGTTTTGCTGCCACAGGTAGAGTGTGTGGCTGTTCCATGTGGTGTTTTGTTGCCACAGGTAGAGTGTGTGGCTGTTCAACGTGGTGTTTTGCTGTCACAGGTAGAGTGTGTGGCTGTTCCATGTGGTGTTTTGCTGCCACAGGTAGAGTGTGTGGCTCTGCCACATGGTGTTTTGCTGCCACAGGTAGAGTGTGTGGCTCTTCCATGTGGTGTTTTGCTGCCACAGTTGGAGATCGTGGCTGTTCCAGGTAATGTTTGGCAGCGTGCTGTTTGATGTGGTTTTGTACAGAGCATTCCCCAGCCGTGTTGTAGTCTTAGGGTACTGTGCTGTCATGGGGTTGCTATGATTTGCACAGTTTTGTGTGATGCTGGACTGGAACCTCTCCCAATAGTCCACAAGCACCCCTACTCTCTGGTCTCGGTAAGACCAAATCTACTGTAACACCACACCAACACGAAACACAAATCCTCCTCCCTGATCCACCCTCTGCTGTCCTTACTCATTTAAACATACTGTACACGAATTTGACATTTCCCGCTATATTTAATAACTGTGATGCTAATGTCCTGTTTTCGCTTGTTTCTTGGTTATTGTTACCATTTAATTATTCGACAGGTTCCTCTCCTTAGTCTTGTTTATTTACTCGTTTTGTCAGTCTGCTGTGCGCCAGGGCACGGCCCTGTGTGTGTGTGCCCACTTTTGGGGGCCGGTAGTATCCCGGCCTTCGGATTCGTCAGTTCTCGGGGTCAAGGGTTTTGCGGGAGAGGGGATCGGAGAGGGGTGGGGGGTTTTCTCGGGAGGGGCAGAAGGAGGGGGCATGGTTAGCCCATCGTTTCTTTGCCACTCTCTCTGTCCCGCTGCTGCCCACACTTGCTCATCTTCATCTCCGTCAGCTGGATGTACCTCAGCACATTAGTGTCTGAGAGAGAGAGAGAGAGAGAGAGAGAGAGAGAGAGAGAGAGAGAGGGGTGGAGTGAGCGTGGGAGAGACAGAGAGAGGGGGAGAGAGAGGGGGGGAGAAAAAGAGAGAGAGAGAGAGAGGAGAGAGAGAGAGAGAGAAGGGGGGAGAGAGTGGGAGAGGGGGGGGGAGGGGGGAGAGAGAGAGAGAGGGGGAGAGAGAGGGAGGGAGAGAGGAGAGAGAGAGAGAGAGAGAAGAGAGAGAGGAGGAGTGAGAGGGAGAGAGGAGAGAGAGAGAGAGAGAGAGAGAGAGAGAGAGAGAGAGAGGGGGGAGAGATACAGAGAGAGAGAACGGGGGAGAGGAGGAGAGAGGGAGAGAGGGGGCAAGAAGAAGAGGTGGGTGAGAGGGGGGGCAAGAGAGAGAGCGAGACAGGGGAGGAGAGAGGGAGAGAGAGACAGATTTTGGGAGTTGCGGGGGAGATGTGGAGGGGGATTACATCAGTGCCCAGATGCACTATTGTCTTCCAGCTAATGCTGTTTCAAGGCTTTGGCACTGTCACAACAACTCTGATATTTTCGCACATCCTCCTTGTAGAATCCATTAACTCAGATAGCGAATGGTCATGATACATAGAGTGCACCACACGTAGAGCTCCAATAGAATGACTAGCTATTGATTTAACTCACAAAATGCAAGCAACAGACCTGGTTGAAATACTTCATTAGAAATACTTTAACCCTTTAGACATCAGTAGAATTCCTGCAGATTACTGTTGAATCTATTTTCCCCAATATTTAGGACAAAATTCACCTTTCATATGATTGTACATTTTAAAATGTGCAGGGATCTACAGCAGTGTTTTCAACATTTTTATTGTTTTCAAAATAGTTTTTGACGTATTTGACCCAGGTCTGACCCAGGTCTGGTGGGTGTGGGCCCTGCCCTGGACTCGTGTGTTACCTGCGGGCTCGCGGTTCTTGGCATCTCGCAGGTAGCGCAGGGCATGGTTGTAGTCCCCCAGGTGGTAGAAGGCGATGCCGGCGCGGTACATGGCCTTGAAGTGGTCCTGCTGGTGGCTCAGCACCTTCAGGCAGTACTCCTTCACCCGCTCGTAGTTCACCAGCTCCGACTGCAGCAGGCAAGCTGGGAAAGAGAGAAGGGGGGCCAGGGTGTAAGAGCAGGACGTGCTGGTTTCCTCTTTCAACTGAAAATCATCATCATCCAGTTCAGACCCAAGAAACCAGGTGAGGTGAGTTAAACTGTGTAATCAACTTTGATCGCTTCATGCTTTAATTGATACCTCCAGTCACTCATCACTCCCTACACCCAAGCCAGACCACTCCGCTCTGGCAAACTGACTGTGCCAATCCCTCCGGGCGCCTGGCAGCCGCTCCTCGCGATCTCATCTCTTCTCTGTCCTGACACCTCGGTGGTGGAACGACCTTCCGCAATCGGTCAGGACCGCGGAATCACTTGCTTACTCAATTTAATTAAAATAAATAAATAAATAATAATAATAATAATTACTAACCTTTTCCTTCCCAGTGTTACAGGTATGGTATGCAGCTGCCTGCAATGATGACTTCTATGGCATTTTGTATTACTGAACCCAAAACCACTGATCTCTCTACCAACTGAGCCACAGAGAACCACAATGATGTCTATGATTGTGATCTCTACACTATGATTGTTCCTACCATGTATTTATGCACATCTTGTAAGTCGCTCTGGATAAGAGCGTCTGCTAAATGCTTAAAATGTAAATGTAAATGTGATCAATTTAGTGCTGAGTGTGAATGAAAACCAGCACATCCTGCGGCCCTCCAGGACCAGGGTTGCAAAGCCCTGTGTTAGAGAATACACACATCACACATTTATCCAAACAGATGAGTTTGTTGAATTGTGGTGAAAGTGGCCAAACCGGTCAAAGGTGCCACAAGCTCTCCTCAAGTGTCCGCAGTGTACTCCCAAAAGGACGGGTTCAATGGTCCCAGGCTTGTATCTAATTGTAGCAACCACAATACTTCTGTATCCACAGACCTGCCTTGGTTGTGAGTGTTAAATTATAAAGATTTCTTCTCATGGTTTAAATTTGGGAGTAGCTTTTCACGGACAGCATTATGCTATAAAGACGTCTGAAAAGCGACAGGGGGGGAGAAGACAGGGGAGGCGACGAGAAGGAAGGACAGCAGAACCTTGTGTTGCATTGACACGTCTACTGTATCATCTCCAGTACAAGGAAACACTTCAGGCCTTTTGTTCACTGTAAACAGGGTAACATTAACCCAAAAACTGTTAGGTATTATTTTAATAATAATCATCTGTCATCGTGTGTCCATTAATGCTGTTAATTAATTCTGAAAATTCAACTTTGTTAAGTTTCTCAGGACTGGGTCATGAATTCTGCAGCCCCTGATGGTCAATGGGGTTCCCACAGTCTGCCTGTATAAAGCTGAGCACAAAATGTCTTCCTCCGACTCATGTCTGTGCAAGCCTAACTTGTAGACTGTGGTGCGAAAAGAAGTGGCGACGGACACCATGTGTTTCGGAGGAGAGCGTGTGCTTGCCTGCACTCTCCAGAATTGAGGTCGCAGCGAGTGTGGCTTAGAATACAATTGGGCATTCCATATTGGGAGAAAAACGGAAAAAGCATTAAAAAAATTTATGGAGACAGAGAGGAAGTGGCAGGTGAGAGAGATGCAGTGTGTTATCGTTACGCTGCACCATTTTAGCTTGTGTCAGCACCGCTTTAAGTAAGTCACATGTGGTAAGCACATTATATCAGCAGTACCCAAAGTTTTAGGCGTTGTGGGCCAAAATGCAAATCTCTCCAGTTAACCACTGGGTCAAAAATGTTTTAAGTGCAAACTTGCAATGTTATGTTATGGACATTACACAGTATATGTATTGAACATTTAACAAGTATATTCATCATGTGTTTTAGGCTAATACATTGACATGTATTAGGCAGCAGTGTAGCATAATGGTTAGGGGAACG
The DNA here is from genome assembly GCA_029706075.1 of Aldrovandia affinis. Taxonomy (NCBI): domain Eukaryota; kingdom Metazoa; phylum Chordata; class Actinopteri; order Notacanthiformes; family Halosauridae; genus Aldrovandia; species Aldrovandia affinis. Next base: position 3,738,421 of record JAINUG010000046.1, read on the forward strand.
GGCTTGTAACTCAGAGGTTGATGGTTCGATTCCCAGGTCGGAGCACTGCTGTTGTACCCTTAAGCAAGGTACTTAACCTGAATTGCTTCAGTAAAAATATCCAGCTGTATAAATGGATTGTATGCAAAGTAAATTATGTAAATTGGTCTGGATAAGATGCTAAATGTAAAAAATGATATTTCTCTCATCATTTTGCACCCTTCTGGCAGGCCAAACCAAACATCGTCGCGGACCATTTCAGTCCCTGGTCCACGGTTTGGACACCCCTGATGTACAGTATACAATATTGTGGAATTCTCTTGTGTGTTTGACCTGAAGTACAGCTCCTAACAATGCACCCTTTGACTGGAGACATGGCACTGGGCTAATGTGTGAAGCTGGTGGGTTTCTGAGATATCATTACTCATCCCCATGACAACAAAAACAGAAGTGATGGCAGAGAATCGGTAAGCAGTGTTGCATGGTACATTGAGGCTGTGAGGCTAACGATAAATACGGTACTCATTTCCTGGAAAGACATTTCATCCAGGCGAACTCCTGTTTGTAATGATGAAATGAGCAGCCCAGTGAAGCGCTTGCTGTGCAGGCACTTAAACTCTCCTTGACTTCAGTAAAAGAGAGCGACAGCCTGTCTGCCAGGTGAATGCCCAGCCCTCAGCACGGTTCAGCTTGTTCTGTTCCGTACGAAGACTGGATGAAGGTGTAATCAAAATCCCAAAAGAGCCCAATACTATAGCTGTATATACTGTCAATGTGAGTCAGCCTGGGAAAGGGAGTCTCCGTCCATAATGACATTATGACCAGTACCTTAATATGCACCAGTGGCCAGACTTATACCAAGTAGCAGTTGCTGCTATTTAAAAAGACCTCAAACCAACAAACAATGGGTCAGTCCTCAGGTTTAGTCTCCATTCAGACGCCCCCCTCTCTGTCTCTCAATGTCCCCCTATCATTTAAGCAAGCCATTTCGAATGACCAGCAACAGCAATAAATCTGGGTCAGGCTTCTTTGTGTAGAAAAATAATAATTCTGTTCCAACCCTATTGGCTGACATGGGAGTATCTGTACCTGGGAGTATAAAACTCAGCTCATTTTAATACACCAATGACAGCTTATCAAAAATCACTGCCTTGGAAGCGTCATCACTTCATAGAGAGGTGTGTTTGCATTGTTTACTAGTCAGCAAACGTAGCTAGCTACAGAAAATGTAAACGTGACGGACAGCAATAGGTGTTAGTTGTGTTCTTAATATGTTTTACCATGTTAGTTTAACATGGAAAAACCTCACTGTGTCGTATCTGGATGCCAAAAAACCAAATTTATGTCCTTACACATTTTACAAAAACACACAGAGGAGTGAGAGAAACGGCTGAAACTCATTAAGGTTCGGCAAACTCATGAACACTCAGGACCCGTTGCTGATGTAGGTCAATAGGTGTGCCAAATAAGACGAGCTTGTGAATATTAGCTCCCCGCCCACTCAGCCTGCCTTACAGCCTTGCTCATAGTCAGAGATGAGAGATAACGCATACATGTTCAATTCTGAGAATTGTAACATTTAAAAATATTAAGGGGGATGTTTTTGGGACACTTGAAGGTCATTTACAAGTGAAATACAATAACTGTGCAGGACCTTTAAAATCAAAACTCATCTCAAATCTCCCTCTCTTACTCAGGGGCTATATGTATAAAGATTATAAGAGTAAGAGTGCTGATCTAGGATCAGTTTAGCCTTTTAGCTCATAATGGATATGGTTAGGATATGGACAGGGGAAACCCGATCCTAGATCAGCACTCCTACTCTCAGAATCTTTGTACATACGGCTCCAGACTTCTTGCTTGTCTACTCATACACTCATCTACTTTGACACTAATAGCTCCAGACTACAGATTTCATGATTCCGTCTGCCTTCGCAGCGTGCACAGAGATATGGAGAAGGGGGGCATGCAAGAGCTTTTCAGAGGAATATTCACTTGTCCTCAGCTAACCTCATCAGCTACAGTCCCGGAGGATGATGGAAAATAACAATGAACAGATATTCCAGAACAGCACTTTTTGAACACATTTGAAATGAAAAGCCAAAAAATTGTATTGGGTCTTAACCCAAAACAGGTAAAGACCCCCCAAAAAAAAAATGCTTAGCCTATCATCCTTTAAAAAAATATATTAAATGTTTATTTCAATTGTTTGTTTACCCATTTTTTAAAAATGTTTTTTTTTTTTGGGGGCAAGGGTGGATGTTGTGAAGTGCAGTACCATCACAATTCCAACAACAGAACAACTCCCCTCATCCATCACTCACTGCCTCCCTACGGGGGGCCATGCAGCACTCAGAATAATGCGCTAATGGCCACTCACACTGTCCAATACCCCCTCCCGTTTTTAGCATTAACATTTCACATCGATTTTCAGCACAACATGATACGCAGCACTTTACATAAAGCGTATCCGATGACAATCGGCCGCGTAATTATAAAACGCATCGACTTGGTAAGAAACAAAACAAGATGCACTCTTTTCAATCCGCGAATGATCCACATCATGTACATTTGACCGTTATAAGATCTATCCAATTTGGCTTCTCCAATGATAAAGCACAAAAACTGGCAGCAGCCACATACCTGCACTTAAATAGCCTAAATTGGCTCAGGTGGAACCCGGTAGGCAATCACTGCATTCTGGCGTCCACTCACACAATCACACTCTCAATTACAAACACAATCGAATGAAATGGTTGGCGTAGATCAAGCTTTGAGAGATTTGTAAATTGAACACAGAGTGAAACAGAGGATCCTGCCCATTTGACGAACATACAATTACTCGATTAACATCCATTCCAATTAAAAAATTTGGCACTTAGCATTCCTAGCTAACAATGTGCATTTTAAAAGATAGGTGAAGGCTCATCCTTCACAAAAGCAAATTCATTACTTATATGCTTGGTATTTCTATTCTGTCTCTAAGGAGACAACATCTTGGTGAAATTGACAAAGCCCTTGCAACAAATTTCCCCAAATCTTTAAGGATTTTATTTTAATTTATGCGCCCCTGGGTCACTCCCATTCACCTGTAGAAACATCCCAATGTCTTTCTTATTAAATAACATATACTGTTATTTAATAATCCCAATTCAATACCTTACTCTTATATGCAATATTCAGCTTCAGATACAATGGCAAATAACAGATAGAATAAATAAATACATGCATGTAGAAATTCACACAGGATTACCATAATCTTTATTTGCTTTTAAGACATTAGAAAGTTCTATTTAATTTGCCCAAATCAATCGTATCTTGTAAGTTACAGAAAAAATATATACTAATTATAATTGATGGTTCTGTATTTTAATGTTACCTTTAATGAGCATATTTAACCGTTGCATACACATATTTGTGTAGATGTGCAAAGTGAAACAGAGTGGATTCTACAGTAATGTCTGTGCATTAGAAGAATAAGCCTGTAGCAGGGTGGGAGGAGTTCCAGGGTGAAGCCAGTTAACTGCCATTTATGTGCAGTTTGTGTTTGTTTATGTAATGGTTTTTCAAAACCAGCATATTGACCTGGTGAATAGGTCCTGACACAAAACCCTGTGGCACTTCTACTCCTGCAGTGGTTCATGGAGGACAATCGACACGCAAACTCTGTCTGTTTCTCGCTCTTTCTCTCAAGTTCAAGTTCAAGGAACAAGGAAAACAGAAAAACATGTACATTCGAATAACAACAGAACGTAGATGGACCTTAATTATTACATAACTCTAATTATTATTATTTCTTGTTTTCTCCCCCTCTTTTTCCCTAACTCTCTCTCTCTCTTTCTCTGTCTTTTGGATGAAGGCCCCGGGGAGAGGCAGACCATGCAGCTATGGGGGCCTGGCACCGAGGGAGAATGGATCTAGGCTCAGTCGGCACGGGAACGGTGACTGCATGTTGTCCCTGGGGGGGGCCACTGCGCCAACGAGCTCCTAGTCCTGCTTTCTTTTCCGCTATCCCTTTTTCCTTCGTCAGTGCAGAGGCAGGTGCGTGCAGATCTAGGCCGTGAAACACCAACAGGATGACAGGCGTGCCTCTGCACTGTCAGCATTTTTAAGAGCGCTCTTTTTCAAGACCCAATGGGTATGGATGGGGGTCACCTGTCACGGATGCCTTAAGGCTATGGTATCAGATGTTCTTTGTCCCTGCAGCACGGAACAAGCTACTGAAACTGCTTTCATCTGAGAAAGAAGGTCTGAATGAGCAAAATTGTTTGTTTGTTTGTTGGTGCAAAAACTTCGCAGTCAGGGAGATTGAGACTAGAGAGAGAGAGACAGAGAGGAATAAGTACAGGACAGTACAGGACATTAAGACTCAGGGAGAATTGATTGTGAAAGTGCAGCCCAATGCCCCAGCACCTCCCTTTCCCAGCCATACCGTATGAGTCAGTTTTTCCTTTCACTGCTTTTAAATGTTGTTTTCTTTCTAACAAGGCCAGCACTCCCAGTATTACAAATGCTGCTAAAAGCCAACTCTCGCCAGTGCGGATCTCACTCCTGTCTGTCTCCTTGTAATTGGTTCTCCAAGAGCATAATGGCATATGCTGCTGGAGCACATAACCACAGATTCTATAAACTTACCAGATAGTCAGCTCCTATGTTCCTTACGGCCTCTCTGGTGCTTAGCTATAGGAGGGTCTGGTTGGTAACAGGACTTTCCAGTGCTTCAAATTCAACTTCAAATATGCTTTATTTACATGACAAATGAACTTGTGCTGCTAAAGCATTACAATACATATATGACAACAATAAAGACCTCTCCCAAGAAGGAACCCCCCCACCCAAAAAAAACATACAAGTAACCTTCCCTCACATACACATACACATGCCTCATTCTATCTTTCACTCCCTTTCTTTTTTCCCTCCCCACCCCCACTCCCCGGAACAGGGATTACAGGAACAGACAGCTGATTGGCTGACTGGCTTGCAGCGCAGTGGCGTTGCCGTGCACAATTCTCACAGGGCTGACGCAGGGCGCTCTGCAGCGTGAAGGTCGCTCGGCTCTCCATCACAACGTGAGGAGCCATGATACAGCATCGTCATTCTCTCACTGCACAGAGTCTTCACCCACCCAGATACTCAAGCCCCGCCTTCCTTCTGTTTAACTACAAGAGGTTCTGACACAAATTCTGACACAGATTGTTGGATACTTTGTTTTTATAATAATGTTTACAAGAGAGGGACAGTGTACGGGCATTAGGTTATTGGCTCAGGGTCCTACAATATCCCTACTGGAGCTAAGCATCCAATTCATGTCTGTCCCCTCTCTCTCTCTCCCCTCCCCAAACATCAAAGGGAAATCCTTGGGCAGCTACAAGATGCTGGTTTGTGATGGACATAAAACACATTAATTGTTCTGACAGTTTTTTATCACACACAGCATTATCAGTTTTGACGGATAACAAAATGTCCATTTGTCCTAGCCTGAAGATGAATTCCATTAACTTCCCTGTTGTGGACTTTTGATTCTGTGGTGTTCAATAGATAATATCATTCCAAGTAAGTAATAGTTGTTGAGGCTTCCCAGGTGTGAATGAATATTTTCCAGGCCGCATCAGTTAAAAGCGGGGGCGCACATGTCATGATTGACCCTGCCACATGGTAGCGATATTCTTTGCCTTAAATGTCAATTCTACTACTGGACAATTATAATTATTTATATGACAATTATTATTTACAACCATCACCTTTTTCAGAAGGAGTAAATTCCCCATTTTTGTTAGAGGTATTAGATATATAACTGGTATTACCTCGTAATCTATTCATGTTTGATCTCCTTCAAAAGGGCGTTAAACATGAATATTTTGATAATAATATAATTGCGCTTAGCCCTGCTTTCGATAACCTAGAGGCTCTGGCACAGATTCTATAGATTCACCCAGATACTTAACTCCTGCATTCTTTCATGATTCCAATTGATAACAGGACTTTTCAGTGCTACATTTACAGTACAGAATGGTAATTTCCACAGTATTGTATTGCATTTGGCGTTTGATTTAGCTTTTTGTTTCTCCCGCTTATGCATTCATATTTTGTATTGTGAATACATGGCTACGTTGCTACTCTTCTTGTTATTCTTCCCAACAAACGCACAACATTCTCGCAATGCAGCCGGAACTCGTTGGTATTATGTCATATCATCATAAACGGATATGTCATGTGTTAGCCGCGTTTGTCTTTTGCGCCCTCTACCCTCTCCACCTGCCCCTCTCTGTGTCCTTTAGCGATCGGGTGTAAGACTCAACTCGAGGTTTCATAATATTCCTGATTGGCATTACCATAGAATTAGTGCAAACGAATCTGATTAGATCCCTTGTGCATATTATTTTCTTTCTCTCTCCTCCCTCTTTGACCAATTACCCACGTCAGTAATAACGCAGGTGGCATTGCGTGCCTCACGCGCTGTCTGACCGCTGGTGCTCTGTGCACCCCTGTGGCTATATAATCTGTCGAGGAAAAAACTGCATAGTAACACGGGGGAGCAAGTCGGGAAAATAGACTCAACCGCCTAGCGTTGTTTTTATCAGCTAAAAACCCAATAACAGTGAAGCTGATGACTGCGGTGTACGTGAAGGAGGGTTTGTCATAGTGTTTATGTTTGTTTGCGTCTGCGTGGAAAGGAAAGCGACTCAGTGCCGATTTCGTCAGCCCGTCTCGGTTCTGGTTGTTGGTGTAAGTAAATAAACGCGCGCTAACAAGTGGAAAACAACAGCTTCTCTTGTCACATGTCATTAATTAATCCCTCCCCGGCGCTGTGATTCCCTTGTTAACGCCACGCGCTCCGTACTCCCCGGGAGCCGGCACCGCATCAAGTCAATTTGCACGGATTACGCATGACACGGTGGCAACACACCCAGCCACAAAGCGCGATCAGCGAAAATTACGCATCTCTCCACATCCCGGAAAGTTTTTGTTTTAAGGAGCATGAAATATTGATGGGTTTTTCTTTCCGGTAAAACTCCCTGGTCTCTCAACGAATACAGTAATCTTCTGAAATCGTTCGGCAGCCAGCGGCTCCGTTATTTATGAGGATGCAGTTCTGACACCTGTCCTAACCAGTGCTACTGTTGATCATAATCTCAGTGCCAGATGGCACCAGTTTTTCATTATTAATTTTAATGTCTCATAACGCTGCGGTGGAGCTGTGTCAAAAGCTGCCACAGCATTAAAGCAATGCTGTGATATCGCTGCCACAATGTCAAAGCAACGCTGTAATAACACTGGGCTACAAAAGACCATCATAGGTACTGCGCATCATTAGTGTGGTATTGAGAATGTGCATAATTGTAACATTATTTTGATCATCTGCATTTTCCTATGACTGTAGAATAAGGTCATTGGTAAGTGTGACTGGTCTAACGTAACACACACGCATACACTTTTTCTTTGATTTTCGCCACGTTGTACACCTCACCATAATACACAGACACTTCCCTTCCATACAGGTGTGACCTCGCCTGGAGAAAGAAGGGGGAGCTGAGGAATCTTGAAAGTGAGAAACATCAATGACGGTCTTACGGCCTAGTTATTGGGTTCGGTTATGCATCCTTTTGTTGGCGTTCTTGCTGGAGGGCAGAACCCCTGGTTTGGAAAAGCCTCAGAGAAACTGCGCACATGATCTGGGTTTTGCTTGTCTATCTAATTAAACAAACTACTCCGATGATACAAATGGAGGGAAGAAGAGGCTGAAGACTGGGCTGGTCTGGGCATAAGGACTGTTTCCTATGGCTGGGTTGAGTCCACCTTATTCCCTATCTTGGATTGGGGGAAGCTGCCTTGCCCTTGTATTGGCTTCATTTGTACATACTCCCTACACACACATATCTTTGTTTGTGTTAGGCCTTACCCATTGGTAATTATGACCTGTGATGCACACATCTTGGGGTCTAAGGGGAGGGTCACAATGGAATACTCCAATTTGATTTGAGAATAGGCTGTATGAGAAAACATCTGATTGGAGGACAGTGGTACTGACTCTGCTGTTAGGGCAGATGAGACTGCCCCCTTGCTGATGTGCTGACCTGGAACCATTTTGAGCAAACACGCAGCACTGGACAGAACATTAGCTGCTACCGTTACATTAGCGCTGGAGCGGCCGCCGCTCAAGGCCATCCTGAGTGATCACCTTCATTGCCTCACTGGCGAACATGAATTCTTGTACATTCATCAAATTCAGCATTAAATGATTACTTCCTTATTAAACTGTGGAAAAACAGAGCAGGAGATTCACTGTAAACTGACAGCCACATTCGTTACAAACGGCCTTTGTGAGGGACAGAGTGTGAAGCAGAGTGCTGAATATGGAACCTCGTAACTGTGATGTTCATTACTTCTCACCATCGTTACAAAGTCCCTTAAAGGGAAAATCACACACGTTCTGCACATGTGAATCATGTGTCTTTTGGACATTTCAAACGGGATTCACATGTATACCACATAATGCACTTGTGTTCACATGCTGTCACGTTTATTTCACATGTAATCACATATATGCATGTGTTTTTTGTACATTTTGCATGTTAAATTCATGTGATTATTTGTTTCAATATCGTTTGTTGACTAAAGCCATGTCCTCTTTCTTTATCTCTCTGTGCACGTATTGCCGTCTAGGATATCATCTTGTTCAGCGTCTTCAACCGTGGACCAAGTTAAACAGGCCGAGTCTCTCTCAGTACTAGACCAAGGGGCTCTCCGGTTCTGTGGGGCCTTGTGGCGAAACGCTCCACTTTAGGTTTCCACTGTCTCCTGATTTTATTGCTATTTTTCTATGCCACCTTTTGTCTCCCTCTGTCCATCTTTGACCCGTCCCTGCGTCTCGCTCTCTGTCACCGGGCCACGGTGGAGCAGAGCGATAAGGCACCGTATGGTAGAACGGGCAGCTGCTGCCCTGCCCTCGCTGGCCTGCCCGCCTCTCCCTGAACGCAAACGCCCTGCCCTCTCCACTCCCGCACTCCAGACCTGGCCCCAATACGCACACAAACACTTCAGATGCCGGTAAAACTTGAAAACACGATCTTCAACTAAACATGTTAGTAATCGAAAACCTACGATCATACGAATGAAGAATTGTCAACGTTGGTGAAAACAGATGTTAAATCAAGGAGCATGAAATAGTATTATGTCAAGAGGGGTGAATACTTATGGAATCAATTAGGGTCTGTTTTTTTATTAGAGTTGTTTTTTTATTTGACATTATGTTTTGTGTATTTTTGTGTTGATCAGTGGCAAGAAATCTCAATTAAATCCATTTTTATTACATGAACTATGAAAATAAAAGGTGTATATGTATATCTATCACTGTGTTTTTGTGTTTATGTCATTATGATACATTTGTATGAATTACCGTATGGTGTGATTTTTAAAATGATTCATCCTGTTATTCATTTCTGAAGGGTGGGGGGGGGGGGGGTAAATGGTGATAAACAGAACACTCAGCATTTCTCTCTTTTTGGTTTCTATAAATGGATGAAAACCAAACAAGGTTCTTTTGCGATTTATTTTTGTGTTGGTTTTTTGAAGCAGGAGACCAATTAAAAGCTCAGTTTGCTGCATTGCAGCTGGAGCCCTAGTTTCATAGGAGAGGGCAGGTGTGTGAGTCCCAGGTACCTGTTGCCTCAGGTGACTCTGCAAAACCTGCACTGGCTCTTACATTACCACCCACCAGAGCCCGCATGCTAATTAGGACGTTTCAAAAGAGCATGCTACGAGGCATGTGCAACATGGAGCGGGAGAGAGAGAGCGAGAGAGAGCATGACTGAGTGTGCGTGAGAGAGAGAGAGAGAGAGAGAGAGAGAGATTGCTTTTGCAATACAAGTATTGTTTTTGTTATGCCAATAAAGCAAACTCGAATTGAATTGAACTGAGAGAGAGAGAGAAAGGGAGGGAGAGAGCACAAGGGAGAGAGAGATATAGAAAGGGAGAGCGAGATAGAGCAAGAGACAAAAGGAGAGAGAAAGAGAAAGAGCAAGAGAGAGGGGGAGAAAAAGAGAGCAAAAAGACAAGAGGGGGGATAAGGCAAAGACAAAAAAAGGCAAAGGAAAAAAAAATATATAGAGAGAGAGAAACAGACAGAGAGGGAAAGAGAGAAGAGGAAGAGGGAGATGGAGAGAAAGAGAGAGTGAAAAAGACAGGGAGGGGGTGAAGCAAGGGAAAGAGAAAAAGACAAAGGGAAGAAAGAGTACAGAGGCAGGCACACGTGTAAACATCGTAAACAGCACAGCATCTGCGGATGTACGGGTGCTCAAGAGCAAAGCAGCTTGCATGTGGACTTTTCATATTATGGACTTTTCACTGGCCACTCTACGCCAGATTCATTATGTAGGTTTAAAATGAAAACAAGGGTAGCGTACGGTATGCATTTTAGACCATAGATGCTGTGACCACGAGGCATGTGTCCACTTTCTCTCAGACAGGCTCAGTCTCGTTTGCAGGATTTGGGCTGAGGCCGCTCTTTGACTGGGGCATTTGCTGATAAATGAAGACGGTTACATCATTAAGCAGCTGTTGTGGACATAGGAGGATGCAGTAATCGAGAGACTGTCTACGGATTACACGTTGCTTTGCACCTCAAGAAAACTTATCAAACTAATGGAAGCATAACCCACTTACAAACCGTGCTGCCATTCCTCTTGGGTAATAGATGATGTTCAGGAGAGGAAGAGAATATTCTAAGAAGGGTCATTTTTCAAGGATGTGTGTGTGTGTGTGTGTGTGCGTATGTACATATCTATCATTGTGTTTGTGTGTTGTGTTTGTGTCATTATGATTGTATATTTGCGTGAATTACCACGTGGCCTGATTTTTAAAATGATTCATCCTGTCATTTCTGAAGAGCATTAAATACAAAATATTTATCCTCTATTCTTTATTTTATCTCTTTACCAAATTGTCCCTCTCTCAGTCTGCACCTATAACTCTTTTCTCCAGCTGGAACTCACTCTAGCTGGAAATGAAGCGACACCAGGAACATGACCCATAATGGCTGACTCACAGGGGCATGTTGGTGGCTCCCTCCTACCACAACCAACGGGTGGCCCCTCTGATTGGACAAAAAATCAACATTGCAAAGACTATGTAGTTGTTGCTTGCATTTCTAGCCAATCAGAGCCTCTTTGGAGCCCCCCACCTCCAATGAGAAGCAATGATTAAAGAAATGGTGAAAGGCACTGTTGTCACATCATGACAAAGGGACAGCGAGTAATTTTCCTGAACTCCTGGTGACACTAAAAGTGATTAACACAAGGAGGAGTATGGTCAGGTTTGACTTTATAAAGCAGATCAAGAAAAACAAGATATAATGAAAATAAAAATAATAAAAAATGTTCCTCTTCTGAAATGTAGCATTGCTACTTTCTCACATCTTTTACTTTGCTGAGAATATCAGCTACTGCTATGGGGTACAAAGAGGTAAGCTGTCTTATCAGTCATTGCTCAGCTGTTTATAATAACAATATTCACATTTACATATTAAACTGTTCTTTTACTCATTATGAAATTGGCTACTGATAGATCGTATATATGTGCTCGGTAAACTTGAGATGCCTCTTCTCATGGCAAGTTAATTTCAGAAAACTTTCTCTCTTAATATCTGTGTATTCTCGTATCCTTTTCTTTTAAAGAATAGAGCAGGGTTCTTCAGCTATTTCTTCTTGGGGACTTATTTTTAAAAATACAGGTAACTGCCAAAATAAAGTAAACACCACCATAATGTGTCTTTTTATTTACTGGTGATTACCTTGCCCACTAAGGGGTTGAGTGGACCTAAACCATTCCAGGAAAATGCACCCACACCATAACAGAGCCGCCAGTATCCCTCATTCTCAAGTGTCTCTTGTATCATACTCAAGTTTTCCTGTATTTTGGCAGTTACCGGTAATTAAAAATACTGGAACATTTTCCACATATTATTTATGAATGACTATACGGTATTGTACGTGTGTGTAAACAAAGAAGGTGCATTCTTAAATTATGCATAACCATTAGTCATTATTCTGTCAGCAGTGGAAAATATGATGTATGTGCAGAGGCAGACCTGGACATAGTCGCAATTTTCGATGCAGATTAATAATAGTTTTCCTTCTCAACGATCAAAGAGCCAAGATTATGGCTACAGCTAGCCGCATTTGGCCCCAGGGGCCAGTTGAACAGCCTGGGATGGAGTTTTGTGGATGGGAGAGTCACTGAGAGCCAGTTTGGGGTGGGGCGTCGCACTCTGTGTGTCGCTCTCTCTGCATGTCGCTCTCCCTCGGCCCTAGCACACGCCTCGGCTGCTCCAAACTGCTGAGAGACGCAGAGACACGGGAGGGTGTGTGTGGTCCGTTGTGTCGTGCCATGCTGTGACAGCTCTCCTCTCCCCGTCTCACCGCCGCAGGCAAAATGTCTCCAGAAAGGCTGAAGGACGAACGAACAAACTAACGGGTACAATTTTGCATCAAATGAGGCTGTATTTAGCTGGCAGAGGACTGGGGGGGGTATTTAAGGCGGAGGATGGTACAATTTTAATAACAGCGTCGTTGTGATGGTAGTTCCATTTTGCTCCTCTGCCCTTCATACCTGACTGGTCCCCCTGCAGGTCAGTCACAGTGGGGACAGGAGGGAGCCAAATTCAGCCCCTAATTACATCATACGCCACAGAGCAAGGGAAAGACACCTCCCTACTGTGCCACAGTACTCCACAGACAGCATCAATCACCATCCGGGTTGTGCTTTCAAATGACAGATGATCATAGCGTGGAAACAGTCATGGAACACAACCGAACTTGGAGCGCTTGAGTTGATACTGAGGAAGAACCCTTAAAGCAGGAAATCCCTATCATTATATAGTAGTTGAAAGCTGGCATACAGCTTAGTTTCTATATATTTGTGATACACAGCTTAACAGCTAATTCCCTTTTGGAGGAATTAGCAGAACCAACTATATGCAAAAAGATGAGGTGAGCTTTGTCAGAGAGAAACACACCGCCCTTTGCCGCCCAATCAGGATAGTGCTGAGTAGACACCAGGCCAACAGGTAATTGGCCCGTGCACAATCCTTAATTTCCTGTTTGATTGATTTGAGATATAAACTTGACTAGTGCAAACAAGGCTAATGAGAAGAGCCAAGGGATGAGAAAGAGGAAGCAGATAGAGAAAGAAAAAATATATTACCGGCAGGAACGAATTTCCCCTCGTTTGGGATAATAAAGGTCTTCTAAGTCTAAGTATAACTGGGCAGTAATGTAATTTAATACAAAACAATAAGGAGAGAAAGATTGAGTGAGTAGGGTTGTCATTGCTAAATGGCATTCTATGATTTATCATGGGCCACTGAAAATGATTCAATAAGGAGGACAATGCAAAACCTTTTTATATTCACACTAATATAAAAGTATGTACTATTACCAACATTGCTCTGGGGTCTGGTTCGACAGGCTTAACAATGTCCGTGTGTTTTTGTCACCACTCGCTGCAATTTTGCCCTTTGTCTAACGCATGACTTGGCGAATTGTAGTGCACAGTAAGGGCATACCACACAACACCGGATAACACGAGAACGAACACAATTGCCGTCAGTAACAATGCTCAGTGAAGCCTCGTGTACCCTAAGGGTGGTCATTATACCACCTGGATTACATGTAGGTGTGCATCCGCTCACCTGTCAGACTGTCGTAACACTCGATCTCCGTGCTCTCCACGACTCTCCGCTGATCCTCGGTCAGCTTGACTGTCGTCGCTTGGTTTAGCAGGTTGACCTCAGAGCCCGTGGTCCCCTCGACGACGTGCACCCCTTTCAGCTGTAGCAGAGCGCGGTGGTACTTTCCTATAGCTTCCCGGAATTTCTTCTCCTTGTAACAGCGATTACCCTCCGACTTAAAGTCCACCGCTTTCTGTATCTTCGACTCCATCTCCAGCTCCGCCGCGCCGGCACGGTATCCTACTCCTCCGCTGCCAACGTCCCCGACCGCCGCTGCTGCCAGGCTCCGGCCCCCTGCCTCTGGGTAGCTTTTCAGGCTCTTGATGGAGTGCTGTTTGGCTTCCATATCTCTCAGAGCGCGCAACGGCAGAAGGCCATGCCGTTCTGACACGAACGTTTGTTTTCTCTGGCAGTACTGGAACAGCGTGCTGTGCATAAAGGATGTGAACCAAGTGGAGATGGGAAAATCGCTAACAAATGTAAATGAGTGTAAGGAGAGCTTTTTTTTTACAAAATAGAGACAGCACAAATAAGCCTATTAAGATTAAAAACGACTCAAGTCTTTAAATTAAACAGAAATAGCAACCTGTCTGTTTTGTTTTCGCCTCTGTCGCGCATTTCCTTTTGTCTCGCTCACGCTCACCTCGCTCAGCGGCTTTGTAGGGAGGGATGCAGTAGGAGGAGACTGACCCGATTGTTTTCTCCGTCTCTGCGCTCGAGCCTCCGGCACGCGCAGCTTCAGCACCACAGACAGCGAACTTAGGCTAGCTCGCGTTGCATTGTGGGAGTGTGTGTGTGTGTGTGCGTGTGTGTGTGTATGTGTGAGGGGGGGTTCTCCGCTCTCTCTTTGTCTTGGTATAAAATAACATATTCCAAACGTACGTTTAAAAAAATACATTTGAAAAAGTTACCTGTTACTTAATGCACAGAAATACCAAGGGGAATGTATTGAACGAAAACTGAAATAAGTTCTGTGTATTCAGCACCAGTAGCCTATTATTGTATGTCTTCTGACGAACCGTTTGGTTATGAAAGAGTGGGCACATGGAGTCACTCGTTCATAGTCATAGAGTATAACTTAATAAACACAAACACTAACTATTTAACGAGTGTGAATAGATAACAAAAATTCGAATGAATGAAATGAAATAAAAATATCTAGCCTATATATTCGGGAAAATATATATTTATTTTGGCTGACGTAAGACAAAATATTTGAAGAATTTCTAGGTACTTACATAGTGACCACTGAGGGGTCGCTCAACGTTGAACGCAATGCGTAGCTTCTTTACAACAGAACCATAGCCTGAAATTAACACCTCGGATGATCTAGGTAACAAGAAACATAAACACCAATACACTTAGAACTCAAGGTGTGGCTACTCTCTGGCAGGAATACACAGTCAAGAATTGTCAGGCAATTCATTCCACTTTGGACGACATTCTAAGTAATAAGTAAAATGGCATTCAACACAAAGTGATCACATAAACTGCATGCAATTCGACGGGGGAAAGCGTGGCTGTTCGGTCAAGATTTAGCATGAGTGAGAAATTGCGCAGGAAGGACAGTTCAGTATGACAGGACAGTTCAGTATGACAGCGGGCTGAACGCGCTGTGCAACGGAATGTCAACTGCGTTGGGGTCACACCAACAACCTCGGAGCCACGAGGATCCAAGGCTAATGAACAATTGTGCAATTCAAGATTTCACATAATTTAGTGTACACACAACTAGTGTGATTCTGAAATGCAGATTGTGTCATTGCAGTTTAAGGCCAGGGTAAATGACCCTGTAGGCCTACTGAAAACTGTGCATCCCTAATATAGTAACCACATATTACTAGATATACAAATATAGCTAATCATATATTATGGTTGATTAAGTGTATGGTTCATAATATGTTTTTTAACTGGGCCCTTATACAAAAACTTCACATTTTCACAAGATTACTCTTAACTTGCGTGCGCCAATTGGGCATGGCAAAGCTATGACCGTTGCCATACCGTGACTTCAATACATTTTAAAAACCTTTAGCTTTTCCTGAAATAACGCCATTGTAACTGGCATTAATTAAAATTCCAACTAATTGGATTACCCTGTTTCTTATTGAAAAATAAATGTTGTTTTCTCACAAAGACTGATGTAAACCATATGCCATGGCTGTCTCACTTATGGGAGATTCTGGAGTGACCCCTGAGACAGTATTTTCCACCACCATCAACAAAACACCAAATTATGTAATTTCTCATGGAAGAATGGTGTTGCATCCCTCTAATAGAGTTCCAGACAACAGAATCTATGCAAAGCTGCACTGAAGCTGTTCTGGTGGCTTGTGGTGGCCCAAAGGCCTATTAAGACACATGTTGGTGTTTTCTTTATCTTGATAGTTACCTGTATATATTTTTAAGAATCTGGCCCCCAGGAGGAAGTAGTTGAAGAACCCTGCTCTATTTACCAGTTAGCAAGGAGCAATGGTGCCAGGGAAGGGAAGATAAGGTATTTATATCTGGTCAGTATTTAATCTTTTATCTGACAAACTAAATTACAAGTCATAACTCTCAACCCAACATCCAACCACTTGGCATTTACAATAAAATGTAAAAAACTGGGGGCTGGGACCACCGGAGCTCGGAAGGGGGTTGGGATGGGATTAAAACCACCCCAAAATGTTTTATGACAGTTCCAAACTATCGCATTGCGGAAGGCATCGGCCTAGGCAAGGGAATTGGGATGATTAACAGCCACACCTACTGGCAGGGCAGCCAGGGCACACAGCTGTGCGGCATTATGTAATTGTACCTGTGTGCTTAATACTGCTGTGCTCTCTTAGTAGGCCAGGACATGGGAGGGAAGGAGAGGAAGAGTGAGAGGGAGAGGGAGAGGGAGAGGGAGAGGGTTAGGGTTAGGGTTAGGGTTAGGGTTAGGGTTAGGGAGAGGGAGAGGGAGGGAGAGATAAATAAATAAAACTAACAACAACAAGAGGAGTATTCCCGAGTTCTTTAAATTCTTCCAGTACCAGAATACTTAAAGTCACCAAGAAGGAGGTTTGCTGGAGACTGCAGAGAGAGGTGAGAAACTCAAGACACCAGCCAGAGAAGCCGAGCAAGGTTTAAGAGTACAGTACTACAGATCGGGATTATCAGCACAGCAGTAGGAGCACTAGTTTACACTGCACTACAAAGTAGTATTCTAAGCAGAAACCTATTTAGAGTAAATGGATAACATCTGAATGCTGAAAATCAGCCATACCACCTCCGGGTCCAGCAGCAAGGGATTGCTTAGTGTGCGCACACAGCCATGAGTGGAAAACATGGCACACATCTGTGTTAAACATAAAGTGCATCCATTTATCTTTAAAGTTACAAACAGAGGTGGGCAAACGAGAGCGTGTGTTTAATAGCTCAAATGGAGATGGGGTATTTGTTTTAGCAGTAGATTATATTCCACACACATTTCAATCAATGGCTGAAATCATTGCCGTGGGTGAGACTAAACATTGTGTATGTGTGTGTGTGTGTGTGTGTGTGCGTATGCACGTGCGTATGTATGTGTGTGTGCAAGCCTGTTTATGTGTTTGTGTGCATGCTCCTGTGTGTGTCTGTATGTGTATGTTTCTGTGTGTGTGAGCGTGTGCGTGTGTGTGCACGCACCTGTTTATGTGTGTGTATGTCTGTGCTTGGGGGATGATGACTACCCTGCTGGAGGTAAAGAGGAGGATGGGTATAAGTTTAGCTCAGTTAATTTAACACAACTAAAACAGTGTGCTAATAAACATCGAACAAAAAGTTCAGAAATTTGTGTTTGGTAGATTATTTCTCTGTTGTAACAATGCTTCCTGGCAATAAATTGTATACCGTTGGAAAGCCTGTTTATTTCCCTTTTAAATGGGCCATTTATAAGGAACATGCATTTGTGGGATGAGCAGCACAGCTGAGTATGTGGGTTGCGCCCATGAAAAATTTCCCAAATCTTCTCTGCCAATGCCAAACAGCTTATTCTAATGTTGCTATTGACTCTTGTTTTGAGCTTCCGGTACCCCCAGGTGCTGACAATCAGGGGCCATGTTTGGCTGATCTCAACAAGGCCTGTGCGATAGGGCAACTTCAAGCTGGTGTTCCGCAAAAGCAAGTTGCGGCATTATTTGGAGTGAGCCCTAGTACCATCTCCAAACTGAAGGCCAAGTTCCATGAGACAGACTGCGAAGTGGGCGTCCCAAGAAGACGACACCCCAAGAAGACCGGTTCCTCACCCTTTCAGCACTTAGGAACCGTAGGCTGTCTTCTACAGATTTGCAGTCAAGGTTTGCAGGACGATATGGCACACGGCTCTCGGCCCAGACAATCCGGAACAGACTGCACGCAGCCAATCTCCGGGCTCATAGGGCTGCCAGGAGGCCTGCCATGACTGCCCTTCACCATCAGGCCCGTTTGCGCTGGTGTCGGCAACACCTGCACTGGAACCTGAACATGTGGTGGAACGTTATGTTCAGCAATGAGTCCAGATTCTGCCTACGGAAGTTGGATCGTAGGGTCAAAGTGTGGAGAAGACGGGGAGAACGCTATGCTGATTGCTGCACCGACAGAGTAACACCTTTTGGTGGAGGCAGTGTGATGGTGTGGGCATCTCCATCACTTGAAAAACGAGGTTTGTCATCATTGGAGGCAATCTCAATGCAGAGATATATTGAGATGAGATTCTGCAACCAGTGGCAATCCCATATCTCCACACTCTGGGACCGAACTCCATCCTCCAAGATGACAACGCTCGCCCCCACAGAGCGGGGTTTATCAGAGACTACCTCCAGAATTTGGGAGTAGAGAGAATGGAATGGCCTGCCAACAGTCCTGACCTCAACCCAATTGAACACTTGTGGGATCAGCTTGGGTGTGCTGTTCGTGCTAGAGTGACCAACACAACCACGTTGGCTGACTTGCGACAAATCCTGGTTGAGGAGTGGAATGCCATCCCACAGCAGTATGTGACCACGCTGGTGACCAGCATGAGGAGGAGGTGCCAGGTTGTTGTGGCTGTGTATGGTTCTTCCACACGCTACTGACTGTTTGTTAAATGAATAAATTGTAAAATTGCCAATATGTCTTGTTTCTTCCTTGTTACTGATAGACTTCAATCATCCAATCCACCAAACAACACCAAACAAGAGTCAATAGCAACAGCAGAATAAGCTGTTTGGCATTGGCAGAGAAGATTTAGCTAATTTTTCATGGGTGCAACCCACATACTCAGCTGTGCTGCTCATCCCACAAATGCATGTTCCTTACAAATGGGGCACCATTTCAAAGGGAAATAAACAGGCTTTCCAACGGTATAAAATGTATTGCCAAGAAGCATTGTTACAACAGAGAAATAATCTACCAAACACACATTTCCGACCTTTTCGTTCGATGTTTATATAAAAGCCTTGTGCTAATATAACCTTCACCTTTAAGATGGAAGAGGTAGGAAAGTAACGCTATCATTGACATAGTACATTTTGTACTTGCCGTTGAACAGAAAGCTTCACCGGAAAACCATAATGTATTATCTCCTCGACCTACTGGAAATCACGAAGAACGAAGCCGAACATGACTGTCTCTAGTTAACTAGTCTCTGTAATGTGGATGCAAAACACTAGCGACCATTGTATATTCATTTCCCAGAGAGGGGATGGAAGCCTTTGAGGATACAAATGATTTTTGTTGAACAGCGCGTTCCTACTTTTTTCGGCATGGCGGTTGTTCTTCCGTAACCCGAAGCCTTAGAATTTTAAACTTGACTATTTTAACTTAGATTCTGTTCATGCGTCCTCCAAGAAAAATGGGTAAGGTAAGTCGCAAAATCAGTTTTAGTTCGTCATAATAGATAAATCGTAAACTATTACATAACACAACAAAATGACTACATTGCTACAAATTCTGTTGGGGATAGCTCGAAGGTATAATTGTATTTACCAAAAGGTGCTTTTAACGACTCCAATGTCATATTACAACCACTAGAGTGCAGTATAAGACCTTTAGTGGTTAAGACCAGTATAAAACCATTATAAAACCAGTAACACCATTTGGCTTGCCAGATTTACTAAGGAAATAGTTGCAAACGACAGTCGCTATAATGCGGCTCTTTTTCTGTCGCAGATACCAACACATTACTGACCGATTTACTAAAACAGGTTCCAATTACGCAAAGAAAGAAATGGAACGACCTCATTCGCAATTTTGCTGTATGAGGCACAGGACGTTTTTTATAAATCCTTGTCGGAACATTGACTAATTGATCTAGATCATATTTGTCTGTGATAAACTTTCGTTTTTAATTGTATTTTTTAATTTTCATATCAGTTCAAATTACAATCACCCATAAGAATTATCACAATTAAGAATTATCACCTTAATTGTGTGCTTTGTAGAGTTTATAGAACGTGAGCTAGGCTATATCAGCGCCTGCTTTCTGTAGGCTAGTTCTTCAAATTATAACGCAAAAAGGAGAAGAGCAATTAAGGCACGCTTTAGTAAATCAGACGGAATACCTAATCGGCCTAATTTAGAAAATCTACACCATGTTTTAGCTCGTTCGCACCAGGTATACATGAACAGGTTTAACTATGTATCGAAAGAAAAGTCGCAGAGTGGCGTAACCCCCGCAAATTACACCCTAATAGCGATTTGACCCATTGCAACCGTTAAATCCGACGTAGATATTGCGACCTTCGAAAAGGAGCCGTAGGCTATGCCTTTAGTAGATTTGGCCCAGGCAACATTTTTACCTTGTGCTGTCAGGATAGCAGTATTTGCCTTTACAGTATTATAAGTTGCAAGTAGTCAGTTTGTTTACATTTTCCTGGAAAATCGTAGCACTATGTGCTGTACTTGAATATCTGCATTTGCCATTCTTATCTAAATTGTATTTTGTACTTTTCTCTGTGGGCTGCTTTCTAGTTGTCTACTAATGTTCTGTACCACTCTACTCGTCATGGATAAAGGCATATAGCCTACTAAATACACAAATAAGCTACTGTATTTTATAGTAGATTATTATATTCCACGTGTAGAGGACAGCAGTGGGCTACCAGTTTTATTTTGGAAGTATTTCCTGTTAAAGTATAATATATGTTATGAATTCATCACTTTTAATCTCAGAAATTAGTTACGACAATGACCCGAGGCCTGCTTCCTCACTAAAGTAACTGCATATGGTCAAATGTCTTTCTGTCAGAAATACACATGGTATGTATTATTCATATTAGATGTAGGAGTGGCAGGGGTACTCTACAGAATCGAACATTGAGAATGTTAAAATTAAACGTGAAACGAGTGACGTGAACTCTATTGGCGACAAAGGAAGTTTATTTTGAAGCAGCTTTCTTTGCACACACAAAGGGCTCGCACAGTCTGAACCCAAGAGGATCCCTCCTGTTGAGAGAGCAATGTAGACCAAGGAGGATTCCTATATACCTTAATCAAGTCAGAATACAATAAGAACAACAGACTAATAGAGAAGTATTAGAAGCCTGTGGGATCAGGGGATTTACACCACATAAAAAATATTCAGGGCATTTTCTCTCTCCCCCCCCACCCCTTTTCCTCATCACTCCCAATCACCCTCCTCCAAACTTACAAAATAAACTAATAAATAACAACAACAAAACAGAGATATGGTTACAGGTATTTATTGGCGACAGAGAACAACAGTAATTATAAAAGTCATTAGAAACAGGGACACAAATACAGCAGCCAAACGCCACACGTGGTGCCCCATCCCAGCTGGCTGCAGTCCATAACCAGGTGAACAGCGTTTACCGAAATACACTTTGCCACCTGGGCAGCAGTGTTTGGACCTCTACTGCTTTTGGGCTTGGTTTCTCTTTCCTCAAAAAAGTG
>JAINUG010000046.1:4965000-5422500 GCA_029706075.1 Aldrovandia affinis
TTTAAAAAGAGTCTGAACCAGATTAAACAGTTGGGCAAAAGACATTAGTGATTTTTATTGTTATCAATGCCACAAAACCATGTATATTTTTGGCAATTTTATACTATTAAAAAATGCATGGATTAAACCAATGTCTACTGCAACGGGGAAAAACACCTTTGAAAGGTTTTTTTTTTTTTTTTTTCTTTTCTTCCCTTCCTCCTCTAATTTTCCCCACTGGTATTTCTAGCCAATGTGCAACTGCAATAACTTTTCAAGAATATCTGCGGAGGTCAACGAAAGCCAATATTGATATGTTACCCATGTATGGTTATTGATTTAGCTTTGTGGGGCCAGTGCTCCGTTTTGTTGTGGAGTTGCTTTGTGGTTCTGTCTATCATTTCAGAATTTTATGTCAGGCACATTGGCTCTGTCATACTGGTGCCTTTTTATGTAAATACCAGGAGAGCAAAATAAACCTCTGTTGGCATTCATGGTTGACAGGTCTGCTGACAGACTCCTCATATCACACCAAGACAAGCAGCAGACATCGCTGTGTGTATGCTTTTCCTTTTTTGCGGTTGTTGATTTCCATCTTAGGCTTTCTGGTTGTCAGCCAGTCAAAGATGATGCCATTGCATCAAATAACCGTCGAAACAATGGTCTGCAAATAGGAAACTATAAAATGGGAGGTAATATAAACAAATCTATGAGATGAAAGCAATAAAGGACAAAGCTGAGAGCTGTCACTTATACAGGCAAAAAAAACATTTCAGTATTTTATTAGCAGTGAAGTCATACTTGTCATTTTGCCTGGCTGAAAACAAATCGCAGCATTATGCATGGACAGCCCCCCAACACACACACACACACACACACACACACACACACACACACACACACGTGTATATATATATATAATAATATGATGATTATTGATAAATCCAAGTAATAAAGCAGGAAATATTACTGCAGTCAGTCAAAAATAAGCAGTTTTTATTCCTCCGGTCTCTTTATCACTCTGCAAAGTCAAAGGGAAGGGAGAGGACCATGAAGGCCGGGTTTGTAATGCTAGTATGGACTCTATGTTGACATTACATTACATTCATTTAGTCTGTGCCCTTTTCCAGAATGACTTCTAAAGCAGCAGAACGTAAGTGCATCCACGTGAGTTCTATGAGCCGCAATGCTACAGACCTGGCTAACAGCACTCCCAGACTAGCGAGTGAAAGTTGACGTGCAATTATGAATCCGTGATTCGATCTGTGATTTTGGAAATGTTTATCCATGATCAGTGCGGCTGAAACACTGCGGGTGTGACCCTGGACGGTTACCAGGTGGCTAATGCACTTAAACCCCTTGTGGTTGTGATCCTTGAACACGGTCAATCTTTGAGATCGTTAGACTGTACTACAGACCTGGGTCAAATACTTCATTTGAAATACTTCAAGCCTTTAAATGCCAGTAAAATCCCTGCAGATTGCTGACAATTTTAAAAGAAGCATCTATTTTCACCAATATTCAGCACGACATTTCTTCCATTTGATTGTATGTTTTTTATTAGTAACGTTTTGTTGCAGGAGCGTTTTCAAATTTTACCAGCCTTTGAGGAGGTAAATTATTTCAGGTACATATTTCAACCAGGTCTCCTGTACCGTGACCAGTGCTATTGGAACATTTGCGGTCAAGAACCTGCAACATGATCAGTGTCGATGAAGCCTTGAGGTTGCTACGCTGCACCATTGTTAGCGCTATTAAACCTTTGTGATCATTACCCTTTCACATGATGCATGCAGCTAAAATGTTTTGTCTGCTATACAATATACCTTGGGCTGTGCTGTTGAAAACGTACGGTCGTGAACATGTAATGTGGTTTGCACAACTGCACCTCTGTGGTCATCATACACAGGGAGAGTTATACGGTTTATGTGAAGTGGCTCAGTGTGAGTATGCACACAACGTTATGCAGGTTAACAAAGGAGCATTTGTAATGCGTGGGCCTTTAAACGAAAGACACAAACAAGACTTTAGTGAAGCCTTCGTTTGAAAGTGCTGGTGTTTGCCAAGTACCTTCTGAGAATGTTGTTTAGGATTTTTCAATATAAGCCTTCAATTGCGTTTAATTAACTTATTGACAGAAGCCTACTTGAAGAGTACACATTGAAGTCATAACGGTGTAGATACCAGAGAACAATTCTTACTATCTCATCATCATAACCACATTCCTGCAAAATACTTGGATTATAGCTTGTATTTAAAATAGATAAGGTCTGAGCACAGTTTTCTTTGCACTCTCAATAAATACACACTGCATAAATACTGGTGAATACACTTATCTCATGTTGATAAGATAAGTGCTGTTTAGTTCATTCAAATGCAACTGGACTGGTAACTTACATGGGGGTAAACTCAGAAAATCGGCTACAGATCCCAATTTCCATTCGTCTGTAAACTTCTCAGATGAACCTCAAATGACTCAACCAGTGCTTACGTTACTTTGAAGATAACCTTTCCCACAGTGAAGCCGGAAAGTCATAGCGGATCCGGCACATTTAAAATATCTGGGGTGAGCCTGGAGTTTGGTTTATAGTGTGTGTGTGTGTGTGTGTGTGTGTGTGTGTGTGTGTGTGTGTGTGTGTGTGTGTGTGTGTGTGTGTGTGTGTGTGTGTGTGTGTGTGTGTGTGTGTGTGTGTGTGTGTGTGTGTGTGTGTGTGTGTGTGTGTGTGTGTGTGTAGGGGGTGGGGGTGTCTTTGTGTCTTTCTCTGCTTTGGAACCAAGGCACACGCTGTGTCTGCCTGCGCCCGTGTGAGAGAATTACTGATTGAATAGGAATGCCGTTGCCTAACCCCTGGAGGTGGCGGGGAGCAGTGAGGAGGTGCTGCGGTGCCCCGGGTCTGGAGTTTGTGGAGAATTGGGAATAACGCAGACACATTCCTCGGGCGCTGGTGCAGGGAGGCCCGTTCTGCCAAGGTGCCGTATGCTCACAGAGCGGGACATTGCGAAAGAATTCTGGCTCACCCTCAACCCAAGTTTTTTCCCCACCACGCTCAAAAAACCCAAACGTCGGGGCGCGCTGCGATTTTCCACCATCGCAGCGTTTTAAGGGAGCGTGTTCGGCTGTCTCTCACGGCAGGTTTTTTAAATCTGTATTTATCAGCAAGCATTCCTCTCTGCGCGCGTAGGGCAAATGTAATCGGCTCGACACCGAGGCCTGGAAACCTTTGTAAAATGTTAGTATCTTTCTTTCCCTAAGGGATGTCGGGTGATGAAAAGACACACGCGGTCGACAGTTGTGAAGGTGCAGCAGAAGCGGATGAAACCCTAATCAAGCTTTCCGCCAGTGTCAGCCTTTCGATCCCGCCGAAAGGAGGAGCGCGCCGGTGAAATACGGCCTCGGGTTCGGCCGAGGCAGCATTGGGAAGCGTTCCGTGCTGTTTGTGATCAGTTTGAAGTCTGTAAACGGTAGGCTTCCGGGCAGAGTGGACATACAGGTCTTATCCTTTAATCTTCACGACGAGGTGAAATTGCAGCGTAGACAAATCATGATCAAACAATCTGTCCTTTGAGTGCCCCCCCCCCCCTGGTATTTTCCTGTTTTAGATGGCCCACATTTTTTCTCTGAATTATTACCCATCCTTGACTATTTTGACAGATCGTGCACCTACACTACACACTGTGTTAACAAGCCACATCGTCTTTTTGACATTGTTTGTGGTAATCAGATAAGCAGGCTGGCACCAAGTGAGAGGCGCACACGGTGAACCTAGTAAAGAGGAGCGTGTAGGCTTTGGCGTGCTCTCATCAAAAGAGATTGTCACGCTCATAGTTGGAGTTTAACAGTTCCTGGAAAAATCAAACACTCTCGAATATTACAAAGGAAAAAAAAAATGTTTTGTAGCTTGTTGTGGCATGGTTCTTTAATCCTAGTATGAAGTTGAAAATGCAGAGGGGGAGGGGGGGGGGAGCTTTACTTAGTGAGTGGAGAAGGGGGGGTGGTGGGGGTTAAAGATTTCCATTCATGCTTGATGTGATTTCTCTCACAGACTCACTTAAGTCAGGCAGCTTTGAGGTCTGTCAGGTTTTTCCTGCCTAGCACAAATGGGAGGGGAGAGAGAGAGAGAGTGTGTGTGTGAGAAAGAGAAGGGGGGGGGGGGCAGCAGCTCTTGGAGTCTCTCGACAAGCGCTGCGCTTTGTCAGCCTCACCTGAAATTGGACCCGTGTGGGAACTCCAACGCACAGGTAGACGTGTGCAAACCAAGGCAGACGGGTTGGAGTCTGAAATGTGAAAAGCAAAGCGTCCACAGAGACCGCGTTGCCTCCCGCCTCAAGCCCCTCCCATCGCTTCCAGGCCACACAATCCGGTCCCTGTCTTCCAGATGTGCCTCCCCCAAAAACCACTCCTCCTCCCCACATTGGCTGTGGCAACCAATATCTCCTGATCTTGGACCCTGATATTGTTTTCCATCAAATTACTCAAGGGTGACAGCTGAGGGTGACTAACAGTTGTGAAACTGTCATCCATTCCTCTACAATTCACTAAAAACATGGCTGACAGAACATATTATACATTCCTGCTTTTGGCAAGTGGAGGTGGGGGAGGGGGTGTTGTAGACAAGAGTCCTAGTTAAGTCACGAAAAATGGATAGAAATGTTACGGTGGAAGTTGCATGGAAAGGGGTGCACTGTAAACAAACAGCACCATCAAATGCAGTGCAAATATTCCACTAGAGGAGAAGCTCTACCACTGCTTCCGCAGAGCAATGGAGCTTTCCTAATACGATTCCTGTGCCTGATCATCAAAGCGGGCAGTGTTGGCATGGTTTCTGATTGTAGCCATAGGACAGACTGCTGCCCCTGCGTCGTTTTGTGCACTGGGGCCCCTCTGTCTGCGTAAGAGCACACGTCAAAGAGCATCTCGCACTGTCCGATGCAGGAAAGGCCCCTCTGCGTTAGCTGTGGGGGAATAGAGCGTGCTGCTCTATTGAAGGTGTAGCCCTTCTCTACATCATTTATTTACGTTATTGATTTGCTTTGCAGACGGCCTCAGACAGAGCGACTTACACTGCTTACATTTTTACATTCTATCCATTTATACAGATGGATGTTTCATGAAGCAATTCGTGTTAGGTTGTCTTGCTCAGGGTCACAAGTTACAATGGCAGCGCCTCAGTTAGGATTTGAACCTGCAAGCCCTAACCATTGTACTACACTGCTGCTTCTCCAACAATGTTGCACAGAGCCGGGTCTGAGGACTGCCATCTGATTGGCTAACTGTGGGATGTCACTGTTACTGTACCGCTACACCCCCCATCCCATCCTGGGACAGAAAGGGGATCCAGAGCCAGGCAGATTTACTACGGGGAGCTTCAAAAGGGCGAGACACCCTGGGGTTACGAGCCCTGGCCAGGAAATGAGAGAGCAAGCTCCCGTTTTTCGGCAAAGGCAACCCCCCCCTCCTCCTCGGAATGCGGGGTCAGATCAGGAGGGCGTGGGGCGAGCCGCAGTTCAGATGTGTTTACGGCACAGCGCAGGATCTTTCTCAGGGTCCGGCCTGCCCGCCCAGTTTTGTTTCCCAGGCTCTGGCTCCGAGCCACCAACGGGGAAAAGTCCCTGCCCCCCCTGCTCAGCCCCTCCCCCTTCCCTCGCACCCGCTCTCTTCTGGGGTCAGAATTGGACTAAGAAGCTGAACTTAAATTTTTCTGTGGTTGACACAGTTTTTTTGCTTTTTCTTCAACGGTCTGAGCGACAAAACAAAACAAATGGTTTTCCGCAAACACTTCCAGGTCTAGTAAAAAGTTAGATGCCCTTTTTGTGGCCTGACCGTAAACTAGAAGGTCAATAAGTCACTGTTGATTTGAACCAATCAGGAGTCAAAATGCTTGGAGAAAAAATACAAAAACTTCTAAACACACCCTATTTCACACTGTTTTCATGGTGCAAAAAAAAACAGTTTTGGTGCATTTTATTCTGCACTATCTGTTCCAAGAAAAATAGTTCACATTGCAGTGATTCAATTCAGGCTCTGAAATTTTTTCAGAAACCATAAGGAATGCAAAAGGTAGACTTAACTTCATACTTCTTATGTTTTCACCCTCAAGACCAAATCATTACATTATTCATGGCCATGTCTTCCAAACCAAGTTTGCCTGTGCAATGAATTTCTGATTTGTGCAGGAGGTTTTCTCATGCCATTGGCTCATGCCTTACTGGTGTGGTTCTGTGAATTGGTCTGCGTGAGTGCAAAATGGATTCCTATCCTGGCTGTGCAGAAATCGGCAAGCGAGGAGGCAGGAGTCGTATCATGCTGGGCGATCTCGCAGAAGGGGAAAAAGTTGCACAATGATGGCAAGAGTGGTGTGAAAGACTGTATTTTATTATTCCAAATCCTAGTGAAAATCATCCATTAGTGTGGAAGGCACGTGAGTGAATCAAGGCCATTACTTTTATGAAAAACTCTGTAGATGGACGGAGTGAAAGTGTAATTAAAAAAAAAGCATACTCGTGAAATGCGTGTCAGTGAATATTAAGGGAATGGGGATAAGGTCATTGGACCTCATGAGTGTAGATCTACTGTACCATTTTTCACTTTGACAGTTTATTAATTAAATCCAGTGTGTGGTTTGAGTGTCTTATTTACACAGCTAATTTGCATAGAGTCTAGTTTATGATGTATCACCTATATGTGGGAATATTTTAGACCATGTTTGTTAGTCAGCTCTTGTAGGGTAATATGAGCATTTTTTGGGTTCAGATCAATCCATCAGAAGTAACTGGTCCTATTAGTTAATTAGCAATACACATTGAACATGTGCATTTCCCAGAATTCATTGCAGTAGAATGTGTCTTGAGTAAGTACTCAACTCATAAGATATGATGGACTTTTACAAATATGTTAAAGATAAATAAACAACTGAGAAATGATTGGGTAAATTAAGTAGGCAAATGAAGACAGACAGATTCAAATTCAGTTCTTTCATCCACTGGAGCTTGATAGCCCTTTTCTAGACCACTAATGGCAGCACTGGTGGAAGATAGAACATAGTATACTTTGTTTAGTTTTGCTATATTGGTTTCAAGTTCAGAAATGCTGAGATGACTTTTTTTTTTTTCAAGGCTATTTCCAAACATCTGAACATGGTGACAGTCCCAGAAAGAAATGCCTCAGATGAACCCCCTTGGCCTCAAACTGTGGGAGCCAAGCTTCCGTTCTATTTTGCCCTCATATGGATCGTGTGGATGGTAATCTTTTCAGCTGTACAAGACGTCCGGATGTTTCTCCAATCAGTCTGTCCTGGCTCTCCCGTCAATAGCCCCTCCAGCCCCTCCCACTCGCAATTTATGACATTAACACAAGGGATTATCGTAGAGTATCTACACTTGAGCAGTAACCAATTGTCCTCTTTCCATTCATTGTCATCCCACCAGTTAAACAGAGTATGGCAGTGCTGATCTTTCTGCTGTTTATATACAGAGGGATATGTAAACTCTGTGTTTCGCCAGCTGAGGCCAGGGAAGGAGAGCTGAGAGAGGGAGAGGGAGGGGGGAGGGGAGGGGAGGGGGAAGTGAGGCGGGCACTGGGGTCTGTGTTTTTCCACCACAGTGTCCACAAGACCTCTCAAAGCTACCAGCTCCTGAAAGCCTGCAGTCAATGAATTTACTGTATTCAAGCCTAATTGTGCTAGATTTGCCTAGAGTCCTCCTGGTGTAACATCCAAACACTCCCACAATGCAACTAGGTTTTTCTTTTTTCTTTTCGTTTCTCCCACGACGAGTGCAAATGCATGCCTGAGGTAAAAATGAAGAAATAAATAAAGAGCAAAAAATAATAATGATAAAAGAAAGAAAAAAAGATAAAAAATCTCCCTGTGTAAGAAGAGGAGACTGGCTTGGAGTAGTATTTTATTTTATGGCAGTTTTATACTATTCTGTCTGGGTTTTATACTCTCTGAATAATTTGCATTTGTTCCTTGCTTATCTGCACCCACAAACGGAGAGGTTATGTTCATAAAACATTTACCGTCTCGCTGTTTACAGCTGTTATTGTTTCCAACCAAGGAAAACAACGTAATTAAGTTGTGACTGTCTCATTAATCATTCATACTGTCTGGCCTACATGAAAGTACCTTGTAAGCAGACAAAAAACCCTCTTCATACAGTATGTTGTATACCAGTGCGTTTTAATATTAGATGTTCTGTTTCACTTTTTAAAATATGTTTATCTAAACAGTGTTGAATAATTCATCGATATGGCACTCCTTGAAAATAACAAACGCAAACACAAACAGAAATATGGGGGCACCAGGGTAATTCTGAGGAAAATCATCAGTAGGTCACCTCAGTGTTAGGATTTCACACGTGTATCTATCCATAGCTTGGAATCCATTCTAGGTTTTCTGGAAAGAGCCGGTAAGGATTTGAAAGTGAGCCCCAGGGAAAGTGTTCATTTTTATGTATCAAAGCACACAGAAAGAACTTAACCACACTATCTTGTACTTAACCAGTACCGCAGCTCTTCTACTGCTCACCACTGTCTAGTTCATATTGAACAATTGTTTAGAACATTGACTGATTGGTTATTGTTGGTCATTACAAACTTACACCCTAAGTCGGCCGGAGGAGTCTGAATCCTCTTGAGTCTGGTTCCTCCTCTAAGGTTTATTTTTATTTGTTCCACCAAGGGAGTTTTTCCTCGCCACTGTTGCACTAGGCTTTTTTTGGGGGTGGTTTCAGACTGGAATAAAGCATATTGTGTAAAGCATATTGTGAAATGCACTATTTGATTAGATGCACTATTTTAAATACTGAACCTGTCCAAATGAACACTTTCACTGGGTTTTATTTTCTCACAGGACAACCGGGCGTAACTTAAAACTCCTTTGTCAGCTACACGGTTAAATTGGTACATTTGTTCATGTGTATACGCATAAGGAAGCAGTGGCTTCCTCATATCAGAAACTGCTGTTCCTGCAAGGCATACAACACACTGGAAATATTATCACTCTGATACAAGTAGCTAATAAGTGAAAAGGCAGCAGGGAATTTAAAAGCCATAGGTGTGATTGCATCATGATTTATTTTCAAAGTGCATGATGTCATGGAGGAGCAACAGCTCCCAAATGCCCGTCAAGTGGGCCACCTTCATTTTTCATTATGCGCAGGGAAGGCTATTGAAACACATGTTATGAAGTCTAGATAATATGCGGCTTATATTGAAACCTGACCTGAATATTGAAACCAACCGTAATGTGAGCGATCATCCCAGCGACCTGAACTCTGAAGCAATCATCCAGGAGTCAGGAGACAATGAAGCAGCCATCCGCATGTGTGCAATATTCACATGAGACCATATTCACCGAAAGACTCTGTGGCAGGGGGTCGGGTGGGATGGGGAAGGGTTGTGGACAGGGACCCACAAGGGGCAGATTTCAAGGACCATCTCCTTCCCTCCCCTCAACAGCAAAAGGGCACTCGGCATTGACCTTGCTCAACTCGCCACGATATCAGTCTGAATTCATTCACCGCTGTTCTTCCCCCTAAAGAGTCCCGTTTCTCCAGTGGTTCAGGTGGTTTGATTGGTCCTCTCACTCTCGTCATATTTGGGCCCCCTTTGTCGGTTCACTCTTGGCTCCAAGGCTCAGCGTAAGCTTCCCTGATAAGTGGGGCCAGATTTTGGCAACCGGGGTGTTTGTGTCACCGAGCCACAGTGCCAGCACCGCTAAGCTGCCAATGCTCCGTTTGGTTAGCACCATGCCCCTGTCCTTTCTCTGCCCGGGTTTGAAGGACACACGGTAAACAGTGCCACTGAGGTTGTGCCGTGGACAGGGCGAGACCGGGAACGCCTTTGTATCCAGACGCAGCTGACACACAGAGAGTGGTCGTGACATAATACTAACCTCTCGAGGTGTCCTGCTGGGTGTCCTCACAGGTTTTCTACTATAATTTCCTTTGGAAAACATCCATTGTGTAGTGGGTGGCAGTGTAGTATAATGGTTAGGGAACTGGGCTTGTAATGCAAAGGTTGCAGGTTCGATTCCCAGGTGGGGCACTGCTGTTGTAACCTTGAGCATGGTAGTTAACAGGAATTGCTTCAGTAAATATCCAGCTGTATAAATGGATTGTATGAAAAACAAATGTGAACTGTGTAAATTGCTCTGGATAAGAGCACCTGCTAAATGCCTGTAATGTAATGGAATTAAGTGCTGCATGACTACCTACTTGTCAATGGCACTATTCAAAAAATGTATAGATTTATTGATCGTCACCTTTACCATGAGGCCTTGTAGAAGAAAGCAGGTGTCTCGGGTCCAAGCAGTCTAAATGCAGTGTACCTCATCCTTAAATTAGAAAAATTATTTGATAGGGAGCTTTGTCAGAAGCAACCTTAAAAAGTAACACTTTAGGGGATCCTAAATGGAGGAATTTGTGCACCCACACTAAAAAAATACATAAACTTATACACTTCTTAAAAGAAAATGCATTTATATGATGTAAAATTTTGCATGCACTTCGCATATTCTTTCCATACACTTTTTGTATAATGAAAAGGCACCACTTGCATATTGTGTACATTTTTCATACATTACATATAAGGTCTATATACTTTCTCATATATTCCTAATACATGCCTTCTATTTTATCTAACACATTTTACAATATATTTTATTTATATTTATTTTTGGCATATGGAGGGGTGTATCAAATCTTGATCATGCCCGTGGGCGGTGTGGCTGGGAGTCCGACATTGCGGTGCACAACTGGTCAGATTGTCACCCAGCGAATGGTTTCAGTCCTCAGGGGTAACCCAGCCTCGATTCACTCTAGCGACCCCTCTGGTCGATCGGGTGCCTGCAGCCTGCCCGCTCCAGCTGCGTAACCCTGTGCAGTAGCTACGGTGGCTAGCAGAGTGTAAAGGATTGTTTGCCTGACTGCGCATGTACTACTGTGAGTGAGGGCGTGCTGATGTGAGTGCAGGCATGCTTGAACTTGGAACTACATACAGAGCGATTATTTTAAAAGCGGCCTTACTGCCACCTCTCTCTCACCCCATGTCTTATCATTATTACTGTTATTATTTCATTATTATTACTACTGTTGTTTTTTAGTCTAAAAACTCAAACGCTGTAGGGGCACTGCTCTTTTGGTGATGGTGTAGTTTTTTCTCTCCAGTGGAATTTGGAATGTAGTCTGGGGCTCTCTCCCTCCCCGCTGGGAGGCATCTTGTCGACTGGGTGTCAGACAAACCCAAAAAGCGCTGCAGACAGTGAGCGCTCCCTTTCCGTGTTCTGTTCAGAATTCCAGAGAGGAGGGTGGGGCCAGCTCCACTATCAAGGGTGGCCAGGGTGTAATCCAAAGCGTGTAAATTACTCAGGTGTCCCAACAGAATCGCTAGGCTGCGTTTCCCTGAAGGCAGGAAGGTGTTAATGTTACACTGGCGGAGGAATCAAACGCCTGCTCCATCACTTTGCTCTTCTCTACATGAGGCGGCATGGCAGTGGAGTGGTTTAAGATTGTCGTAAAGTTTTATTAAGGATGTGTGATGTGGTCATTTTAATGCTGCCTGCCTCCTATCCTCTGCCTGCTATGTGACTGTGTAGTTTTCTGTGAGCCGAGCTGCTGGTCTCTGCATAACTAACCCTTTTCTTTCCACTCTGACCCCCTCCCTCCCTCCCTCCCTCCCTCCCTCTCATTGCCTGTTTTCCACAGAGTCGTTCCTTCTCAGTTTCTCTCTATCTCTTGTGTCTTTTCTCTCTTTTCTTTTCTCTCTCTGGCAAAGGAATGTGGAGCCCTGAAGCTAGCCACCTTCCTGTGCAGCTGGGAGAGAGGGAGAGTGTGTGTGCATGAGAGAGAGAGAGAGAGAGAGAGAGAAAGAAAGGGAGAGAGAGTGAGAGAGAGCGAGAGAGAGAGAGAGAGAAGAGAGCATTCCTTTCTCACTCAAACTCTCTACTGCGCCCCCTCCCTCCTCACTGGCACCCAACCCCCAGTTTCCTTCCTGTTCTTATTTTAGAATCCATTGCATGTTTTTCCCACATCCGGCAACAAAGAAAGTCCTGTGCCATTTCTGAACAACATCACCCTCCACGGCAAGGCCGGGCCGGGCCGGATTAAATATTTTTGTTGTTTAGCTTTTAAACGTCCCATTCATCGCTTGGCAAACAGCTTTTAAGAGCTACCTGGATCAGAGCGCGACTCTTCGAAATCCGCACCACTAATTAGGAACTGGAGAGGCATCAGCGTGAATTTCCAGGGCCGTCACGTTAAACTGCGTTTGCTGAATGGAGATTTGTCTCACCTGCGTTTATTCCCCCCCCCAGGTTTCACACAGGAACCCAAAGTACTGAAAAGTTATTTAATCACTACATTGTGTGTGTGTGTGTGTGTGTGTGTGTGTGTGTGTGTGCGTGCGTGTGTGTGTGTGTGTGTGTATGTGTGTGTGTGTATACATGCTGTATGTTGCATTTCCTGCTTGTCTCATTGTCATATCTTTAGTAGTTGTTGTGGCCTATATCGATTTGTATGTACTATTACGGCAAGAACCCATTTCAAGAAAAAATATTCTCAAACTTTCAGCTAACAGGAATTGGATGGATATTTCTGGTTACAATGTCTATTTTGTTATTTTTTATATGATTTATTTATCCATTATTTATCTGGGAGGAAATACCCCAGTTACATCACTAACTAGTAATGGCAGAATGCATAAAATGACACCAAAATGGGTGGGGCTACAATTAGCTGTCAATCACTGACTTGTTTGAACCAATCAAAGGATTTTACTCTTCACAACACAACTGAATGATTGACAGTGAGTTACAGGTAGCCTCATTCACCCATCACTTAATTATTACTTTCTCAATCTGACTCCGGATGAACAGCAAATTGTGGTTTCCCCACTTGTCAAATGAAACGGTGGGTTCAATGTATGCATTTAAAATACAGCTGACATTGAATATATTTACTAACCTGGCTCACTGTTGACTGACATTTATTGCTTCCTGTTTGAAAGAGACTTGACCTTTTAGATACACATTACAGAACAAAAAACATCGACAGCGGCGAAAATATGAACGTCTTGAGCGATCCCTTTTTTTCATACACATTTGAATATATCATGAGTTGCAGTTCAACCCCACCACGTCCTGTATTCCATTATCGTGCACCGAAAACTGAATACGTTAGCTCGCTTACTCATGAACACTCAGTCAGGTTTGAAAAGACCTGCAGTTTTCCGACAGTGAAGAAGGGGAAACCGTGTGGAGACCGCCAGGCAAGATAAGGAGATCTCCCTCAAGGCCTCGGACATTTCAAAGCCATTAATCATTCATTCTACATCGAGCCCAGATGGCAACACAGTTAACCAGTATGGGTATGCAACCGTCGTGGCGATCTAACGCCGTTTATTATGCTGATGTGTTTAGGAAATCAGTTATGCTGGCAACAGTTCGTGCCAGCACCCATTCAACAGTAGCGTGGTATTCCCCTGTTTTGTTTTTCGTTTTTACCCCCCTATTTTTATTTTCAGCGATGAACCACAGCTGTGAAGGAAAGAAAAGGAATCCGTGTGTTTGTGTGAAAGCTTCTGGTGGTGCGATTACAATGGACACCGGAGGATTAGCAGGAGACAGCTGCTTCAGACTATATGAAAATATTTCTAATTTAAACCATATAAATTTTTAATTTCCTGCGATAGAATATAAATGAGCTTGTAAATAATTTAAATTTTTGGGTAACAAACACATTAACGATAGCCAACGCTTTTTTGGGGGGTTGTGTTATTTAGGTTTTAAGTGCGTTTGGTTGCTACATTATCGCCTCACAACTACTTGTCCTTGTTTAGCAACATTACCAGTTCTCAGATATGGATCATAACGTTTTGTTGGGCCCCGTTTTGTTTAGTTCCTGAATTATGCGTTCATGGAAATATGATATAACACCAGACCTCTAACAAGTTGTGGCTCTGCGTATAACCTCTATAGCCATTTATACATAAAAAATAAATACAAATCTCGAAGTGCACTTTGCAATTTGAAACAAAAGAATATTGCTATGTCAGAGTCTGTGTAAGAAGACTTCCATTTAATTCCAAGAGTGATTGTGGAGGTCATTCATTTTTTAGCAAACCCTTTGTATCACTGCGTTTCTTTCGTTGAACATGGGTGCAGTTGCCTTTTCTTTGAAAAACATTTATTTCAGTAGTAATGTATACATCACCGTAGTGTCATATCGTAAAACGATCAGTCGTGGGAAAGTTCACTCAGTTTCGCATCAACATGTAGTGGCAAGTTAAAGACGCCTAAACGACTGACTGACTTCACCCATATCCACTAGGAGGCCGTTTCTGGCTGTTTGTCTGAGAACCATGCCTATCAGTAATACATCTGTGATGATGATGGTGTTAATTTGATTGAGAATCTGTGAGGAACCATGTAACTGAAATTTGGTTTAGAGACAGTTCCAGGGTAGATCTATGTTTGGAAGGTTCTTTACCACTTTTATTTCTGAAAACATTGAAAACTGTTCATTAATGAAACTCACCCTCTCAAGACAAGAGAGGTAGAAGTGTACACAGACACATGATTTATACGGTTTACACACTGTTAAAAGTCACCCCTGTTCTCTTCATTTCCAAGCCAGTAGATTGAGATTTGTGCTTTATAAATTCGTAACATGTTTTTCACAGACAATAGGTGCATCTTTTTTGACATTGTACTAAAGAAAAAGACAATGGTATATTGATATATTAATGTTAATAAACTCTTGTTTGTACTTCAGTCTTTTCAGTAAAAACATTTGTAGCTGACTACAGACCACACAGCTGCACTGTATCCCAGATTATGAAAACATGGAAACATAGTGGTGAGAGCATTAAGGAGTGTGGGTTTGGATCCCTGAATCCCAGGTAGGAACCTACTGCTGTAGTCTTTAGCAAATAACTTTATAGATGTTGGCAAAACATCTGCTAAAGTGTGGAACTGTGAGGTTCCCTGGAGAAGACCATGTTCTCTGCTAGAAAATAAATAAATAAAAATACTAATATCTATCTCTGTGTGGTTTTGAATAGCCTAATAACAACAAAGCTAAGTACGGGGTTGGGGGGGGGGAACTAATGAAACGTCTAAAGCAGGAAACATATCTGCCCACAAATGTACTAAAAGAAGAGTAGATCGTTTCCCAGCGAGCCACAGTTTGACCCGGGCCCACTCCGGTTCCCAGTTCTGACTGTGCGGAGATGGTAGGAATTGGTCCCAGCTTTCACCATGGCTAATCCCTCCAACAGATGGGTGGCTACCCACCACGTCTCTGTCTGCCAGTACCCCGGTCCTTGATTTTCTCTACAGTGGTGCTTGTCATAAGCAAGCAACGTATGAAATATGGCTTCCAATGCCTACTTGTCCCCCTAATAGAAAGATCTATGCATGCCAAAATATGCTAAAAGCGATACTAAATTTAAGAGATTCTGAATATTTATTTAGCATTATTTATTAAAAGAAAACATTTTGTACATTTTACATACACACACATTTAGCCACACATTCAGCCATTGTTGGAGAAAACTCCAAATCTTGCCTAGTTTGCCACAAGGCATGTGGGAGACTCTCAAACCAAGTGGAGGAAGTTTCTATGGTCTGATGAGACCAAGATTGAACTTATTGGCATCAATGTTAGGCACTATGGTTGGCGCAAGCCTAACACTGCGCATCGCCGCAAGACCACTATCCCTACTGTTCAACATGGTGGCGGGAGCATAATGCTATGGGGATGTTTCTCTGCTTCAGGAAGTGGAAAACCTTTCCAAATAGAGGGCAAAATGGATGGAGCGAGATATAGACAAATCTTGGAGGAAAATCTGCTGCAGTCTGCAAGAGACCAGGGACATGGGAGAAGATGTATATTCCAGCAGGACAATGACCAAAAGCATACAGCAAAAGCCACATTGGAGTGGTTTAAAAAAAAAAAAACTATGTCCTGGAGTGGCCCAGTCAAAGCCCAGACCTCAATCCCATTGAGAATCTGTGGAAAGATTTGAAAATTGCACCACCGGTCCCCATCCAACCTGATGGAGTTCAAGCAATGTTGTAAAGACGTTATGGGTGAAAATTTCAATGTCCAGATGTGCAAAGCTGTTAGAGACTTACTAAAATAGACTCACAGCTGTAATTGCAGCTAAAGGTCCTTCTACCAAGTATTAAGTCAATGGGGGGGTGAATACTTAAATTCACCCCCCAATCAATTATTGTCTGTTTTTAAAATTTGGAATTAATTCACAAAAAGCTTTAAAGTTGTTGTTTTTATTTGACATTATACAGTGTTTTCTGTTGATCAGTGGCAAGAAATTGCATTTAAATCCATTTTGATTCCACAAAGTAAGAAAATAAAATGTAAAAAATGCCAACGAGGGTGACTAATTATACCCACTGTATATATTTCTCTACTTACTATCTGTTTATTAGCAATTCATTCATACATTTCACATGCATGCATAGACTTAAATGATCAAAATGCCAATCTAAACATTCCGATATAAAAAGTATGTATGAATAGCTGGTTATTTTGTTAAATCCATGGGAATAATACAATAATAGTTTTACAATAGTTTTATTTGCTTGGTAAATGGTCTTTTAGGGTTACTTGCATAGCGTACGTTTTGTGTATTATTCAAATATAGTTGCAGTTACTGAAGTGGCTCTAGTTAAATAACTGCCTCAAAGGCACAGCAGAAGTGCCTTACCTGGGAATCAAACAATTTCAGAGGTCGACCATGAGGTGACAGATCTGCACTAAGCTGTGCTCACTCAGTCAACCTCTGTGGGAAGTATACGGTAGGAGTAGGCAGGCTATAAGAGGATATAGTTTTCAGATTGCCCGGTTTAAGCTCAGTCCTTTTTTGTGCTATCCTGATTATCGCTATATGGAGCCCATTGACTGAGTAACTGACTATTCAGTGTCATTTTATTTATCATTAAATACTGATATATTCTCTATTCTTGAATCACATCATGCTCAAAACAATCTTCATCCATTACAAAATAGCTGACCCATCTCCTAATGGTTTGTCTTGAATTTATACTTGTATTTCTTTGAGCAAAAGCAAAAAAAAACACAAGTCACACCACAAACATTTCTTTTTGAGACTTCCTCTGTGAAATTTGTGTGTCATGTTTTCCCTGGGCCTGTGGTGCTGGGTCTCGATTTCGGGAGCGGGAACGACTGGCCATGGCCTGTTAATGGGTCTGAGTGGAGCGGTGCAAGCGGATCGGGCTGATTCAGAACATCTGGAGTTCTCCGGCGGTCGGGGGGGAAAACGGAACGCGGTGTGCTTCCATAACATCGGGTCCGGCTGGAAATGGGAATTCTGGGACCGCAGTGCCCACATTCCTGGCTCTCCCTGCTGCCGTGGGGGGGGTATTATTCCAGCACCTTGTATCCCAGCCAGTGCACTGCCTGCCTCTCTTCGGCGCAGCTGTTTGAGGACTGAGAGAAGAAAACACCACCCTCTAGATGTTTGTCTGTGTTGTCTGCCCGTGAATCCTTTCTATTTTCATCCAGAGTCGGATTTAAGATAAAATCAACAGCTGCACATAGTGCTGCTTTGTATCTGCACAAAACTTTCCCACAAGGTGACAGTGTAGTATAGTGGCTAAGGAACTGGGCTTGGAACGAAAGGTTGCAGGTTTGATTCCCAGGTGGGCCACAGCCTTTGTCCCCTTGAGCAAGGTACTTTACCTGAATTGCTTCAGTAAATATCCAGCTGTATAAATGGATTGCATGTAAAGAAATGTAAACTGTAAGTCGCTCTGGATAAGAAAGTCTGCTAAATGCCTGTAATGCTTTTTAGTCCATTACAATTTAATGTAGTCATTGACAATTTATGGAATATACGTTTTTTTTTTTTTTCCATACATGCCCAATATGGTTTCACCTTACCTCCTCCTGATTCCAGCTCTGTTATAGTTCCCAGACTCCTGACCAGGAATCGACAGGGTCCTGATAACCGATGGAATTGATTGAGTATTGACCCGATGCTGCAGAATTCACTAGCCCACTCTCTCCCATCCCCTTTCTGTTTGTGCTCAGATTGTGTAAAGTGGTGTGTTTGTTGCACACTGTTGACCCGGAGGTGGGAAGTGCCATCCTGAACATATGCTCATACACTGTCGTGACAGTGACATGCTACAGGAGGACCTGTCAAAGCTTTAAAGAAATCTTTCAGCTGCAGACTCAGATGAAATTCAGAGCGGTGTGCTTGAGCTCTTGGGTGTTGTTGTAGAACATAAGACAAAAGGGCTTAATCATGTCACCATTCTGTGACACACTGTGAGCTGTGGTGGAGCACAGGCCACTGATAGAAATTAATTTTCCCTATCATTTTGATCATTATCAGTGATCATAAAATAAGGCTTGATAGAGGGAAATATTTAATTTGCTAAATTAAAGTGAATTGCCAGATATTTGCATGTCTGATATTCAAATGACTAACCAGTAGCCATCAGAAACATCACACTTGTAGCATACGCATCTGGAATGTTACTTGAGCAAGCTCACGATGTGTCATAGGTCATAGAGATGGCTATTCAGATATACTGCATACTGAGTCAAAAGCTACAGGTGCTCAATAAAGTTAACTTGTTAGGTGCCAGTTAAAGTTATTTCACCGGATCGCCAAATCATGGTTAATTCAAAGCTAAAACAACCCAGCTGCTAGCTCTCGTCACTTGGCTGCTGTAATGGGTGTGGTAGGTCCGGTCTGAGGGAGATGAGGACACTGTGCTGTAGGAGATGAGGTACCAACACCCAGGAGGAGAGGAAGCAAACTCACGCCCTCACTGACTGTGGAGCTTTGATATCTCACAAAGTAAGTGCTGTGGCAGTGTCCTGGCCAATCCCTCGCCTACATCTCTCAGCCTGCCCATCAGCTCACCCCCCGCCTCTCCCCATTCCAAAACGGATGCATTATGGGTGTTCTAGCACAGAATGCTTTTTGCATATCAACTAGTTTTGTGATGGACATTGGTGTTGGAGATGTGTTACTCCTCACTGGCAAAGTACTCTGGCGTCTGTGACAAGTGCCTTTCATTCTAAATGGAAGTCATAAAAATAAAACGGCAACATAGTTTGATGTAACAGAGTTACATCCATTGACTAATAGAGATCAAATTGATGCCTAATTAAAGCATCACATTTTTGCTGACAATGCAAAATATTTATACATACATATATTCCTGTGTATTTTCCATCATGTTTGTTGCTGAATATCAGTTTACTGCAAAGATTTTAGCTATTATGATAAGGAAATCAACTATATTAATAGATAAACCAACCAGTCCCAAGACTCAAGGTCAATAAAGCAATATGAAGTCACTGAAGCTCATCAAACAGGCAGCCGGCATTCCGTGCCAGCACAGCCATGCTTGCTGAAGACAAGTCTGTTTGGTTGTTTTCATGTCTCTTGAAATGTGAAGATTTTCTGATGCTCATAAATAGTCTTTAGGGGCTCGACTGGGGTAGGGGCAGTCACTAATCAGACCGCTGTGCTGTTTTCTCTCTAATATCTGCATTATTCTCAGTGAGGCTCAATGGCTCTTGAGTGAATCTGCCTGTGTGCCTGTCACTTGGTGTAAATACATGTACGACTTATCTTTCCAAGTGGCCTTGGGCATCCCTTTGGTCGTCTTTTTAAACTTCTCGCGTGATGTGTCTCAGCACTGGAGAGCGCTAGGTCTGCGATTGTTTAAACCAGCATGTCAGTGGGCAGGTTTTTTAAGTGAACACTTTTCCAACCTTCGGCAATTCAGGGTTACGTCTGGCCCCCTGCGGCCACCCACCCAGAAGGCACGGACTTCAACTGTTGGTCTCTCCCAACTGTTCCCAAAGAAGAGTTTAATAACCTTTTGATTATTCCCAGAAATCCCAGAATAGCAGGTTGGGTTGGCGCGAAACCACCATACTCCCAGTAAAAGCAGACCCCCCGCCCCCCCCCTTCCTGGGCCTCTCTTGGGTCGTCAAGCAAAGGTTTCCAGGGAGTCAAGGACAGGAAGTGCAGAGAGGAAAATAAAAGTCTAATCGGGGGGTTGATGGACAAATGACTTGGTATTGTGATTACCAATAACATTTGTAGGAAGCTTTCTGTATGGTTTTCTGCTTTTCAAAGTGAGAACTGCGGTGACCACACCTAGTCCTAAACTTGATACAAACTCACTCCCAGTGTGTAGTTACTTGGGAAAAGAAATGGTGAACGGCAAAGGAAACCATCTTATTTATTACCCCCTGGCAGGGTGTTGTGTCTTCAGAAGTGGTGTTTTGTCCTCTGCACGGTTTGCGTGTTTCGACACAGAATGGGAAAGGGAGAGAAGAAACTGTTGAGTAACAGCCTGCGGTTAGGTCACATGACCCGTCTGGTGCTGAAGCGCTCTTGCCAGCTGCAGCTCTTGTTAAAGGGGCGGTGTGGATTCAGAGCCAGCTTTCGCAGGTGGGCCCGCGACCTTGGACTCTCAATGGCAAAAGGGTTCCCACGCCAGGTACGGTCCCAAGAGTTCATCAGGGCAGTGGTCCCCCCAGAGTTGGGGTCAATTCCATTTCAATTCACTTATTTAAAAATCCTAATAATATTCATTTCCTGAATTGAAATATAATTGACTGCCAACTCTGGGCCCCCCACAACCTTTACAGTGAATCTGGTCCAGAATGTGCCGCCTTCACCTTGTGTCAAATACCAGTAGGAAATGATGTAGACCATGATTTAACCTGTAGATATAAGAAGTGTATTATTTATTTTTTCCAATTGCTTTCAACACACTTTATGCATTGTCCTTTGGAGTTAATGCAGGTCACATAGATTATTGGTCATAACTTATCTCCTTTTGAATACATAAAAATATAACCTTTTTCTTTTCCCTCTAGTAGCTCTGTGCATGCTGCTAGCAGCCATTTTTGTATAAGAGTTATTATACAAAATAAGTCCCCCTTAGCGGAATGCACTTACTCTAAGTTGCTCTGGATAAAGCATCTGCTAAATGATGTAATTGTAATTCTATTCCCGCCCTAAAATTAAAATCCCCAAATCCATACATTATCTGCTTGCACAAATGCTGTGCAAAAAAATAATGAAATAAATCCTGTCTGCTACATTAAGGACTCTCACTGGGAATCATGTAGCAATTTGCCTCCGTTCATCCATCCATTCATTGAGGCCGCTCACTCGTTTGTTCAGCCCCTCACTCATTCAATTCTAACGCAGAACACTGCCTGCCCCGCCACCTGGTGATGGCATAAATCAAAGCCACTTCCCGTCAAACAACAACGTGCTTCTCTCACCCGTGGCTTGTTAGATTTAATGGCTTCCTCACACCCTATTTTTCTGTCTGCTTTCTGGTCTCTGGCAAATGTCAGGTTGTCAGGGGAAGGGGGGCTGGGGGGAGGCAACTTCCATAGACCATGAGCCAACCCCCTCCAACCCAGTCCCCCCACTGCACTCTACTGTGTTTAAACTCGCCATTACTGACCGCACTCTCCGGCTCTCCAGCCGATATTTGGAATACCTGAGGTGGACAATATTGGCCCAAGAGATTTTTTTTGTAAGAATGTGCAATCTTATAAAAGATGTGCAAGTCTCTTGGTGAGCCTTTGTTTCAACAGAGTGAATCAAAGAAACAGCCTCAGCAAGAACTGTGGTGTTTCCTAAAACCAAACACTGATTACAGGGAAACTCTCCTATACAGTCCTCACTCAATTGCTTTGATAGGTCTTGTCTAGGCACGCATTTGTTCCTAAAATGTCTGTGCTCAATGTGTACTCCAAAGGGACAAAAGGAAAGTTTTTGATGACAAGCGTTGCTCAGAGTGAGTGAATACTTGCGGATCTGGACTTGTGGCCAGAAGGTTTTGGGTTTGAAGCTTGGTCTTGACACTGCGTATTGCCTTCTGTTCTGCCAGTTTCTTCAATAAGATACCCAGCTGTGTAAAAAGAATATTGCCAGTGGTTCCCAAACCTTCTGAGCCCATGTCGCACTTAATGAGCGAATACATTTCCTGTGACCCACCTCTTCTTGAAGTGTAGCCTGACAAGTGAAGATGCCTTGATGAAGATGACTGAAATAAGGCTGTTTAAAATAAACAATATATGTGTGAATAATTGTGACATCTTTTTTTGGGGGGGAAAAAACAAAACTTGTTAAACTCAATCTTTTTCTCTGAGCAATCGCATTAGTATAAATAAATAAAAATAATTTCCCAATTTTTTAAGCATGCAATATACCTCATTACCTGTATTGTTAATTTTATACAGCCTGCCTTACTCACCTTCATTAAGAATGTGAAAAATTGTGGAGGATACAGTGTGTACAATAAAAGCAACTGCATTTAATGCACTGTTTAATTTGACTGGTGTGAATGTCGATGGGAAATGTTTTATACACAGTAAGTACTGTACGTTATGCCACTGGATAATGGCATATAGGTTGCCCTGGATACCAGTGTCAGCTAAGCACGTAAACTGTGTCATATAGTGCATCTGGGAGCCCTAATATGTGTCATGCCCGACAGAAAGCCCACACATAAACGCATTTCTGTTCATTAGGCAGCTGTGAGCGCTGTGATATTGAAGAGCAGGGCAGCGGGTCTGTGGAAATTCAGCACTGACTTGAGTTGTCTGCGATGAAAGCCTCACTCAGTTCTGACACCCACGCTCAGCTAGGCAATCATTCACTTAATTACATTCCAGCAACTTCATAATGCTGCGGTTTATTGTGAATTAACACCTGCTTTTCAATCCGTTCAACAGTATAGCAAGATCATTACTTATTTTTCACGGTTAAAATGATTTCGCCGATAACGTTTGTCTCTGCGAGGATTAGCGAGGCTCGTCTGAGCTGCTGATTCACACATTTCTGGCATTGCTCTTTTGTTTTAACAAAGGCACACGGGGTCATTCTGTGAGAAAATAAGGCCCAGAAACGTGTTTGGTTGGAATGTACAGGTAACCTTTATTATTTCCAAAATAAAGGAAACACCAACCTAAAGTGTCTTAATAGGGTGTTGGGACACCACAAGCCACCAGAACACCTTCAGTGTGCTGTGGAATAGATTCTGCAAGGGTCTGGAACTCTGTTGGAGGTATTCAACACCATTATCCTACCAGAAATTCCATCATTTGGTGATTTGTTGATGGTGGTGGAAAATGCTGTCTCAGGTGCTGCTGCAGAATATCCCCCTTCAAATGGGTTGACAACTGGTGACTGAGACGGCCATGGCGTGCTTTACATAATTTTCATGCTCATCAAACCAGTGACCACACCAGATTGCCTGTGGATGGGGGCATTATCATCCTGGAAGAGACCAGTCACATCAGTATATAAATGCTCCACCATAGGATGAAGGTGATCATTCAGAATGGCTTTGTATTTATTATTCCCTCTAAGGGGTTGAGTGTGCCTA
Organism: Aldrovandia affinis; assembly: GCA_029706075.1. NCBI lineage: Eukaryota > Metazoa > Chordata > Actinopteri > Notacanthiformes > Halosauridae > Aldrovandia > Aldrovandia affinis. The sequence goes on from JAINUG010000046.1 coordinate 4,988,406, forward strand.
AACCATGCCAGGAAAATGCACCACGCACCATAAAATAGATGCCAGTATCCATCATTTACTCAAGTGTTTCCTTTATTTTCACAGTTACGCGCATCTGATCATTTATAAATTGGTCTTGTAAGGACACATGCTTGGTACACCAACTAAATGCTCAATTTTGAGTGCTTACCTTTTTTCCCAGGAAACCCCAAAATGATTCCAAGCACCAGTTAGATTAGGCTTTAGAGAGATGATCATACTGTAACCGCCAGTCGTGTTCTGGAGAATTGCCCTAAGTGCCTTTATTTAGAGTGGCATTATTTGAGAAACCAGCCACTTTAAATTTCAACAAGGAAGAAGAGGAATGGTACTGTGTATGGGCAGGGTGACTAGGTACATTTACATTTACATTACATTTTAAGCATTTAGCAGACGCTCTTATCCAGAGCGACTTACACAGTTTACATTTCTTTACATATAATCCATTTATACGGCTGGATATTTTACTGAAGCAATTCAGGTCAAGTACCTTGCTCAAGAGTACAACAGCAGTGCCCCACCTGGGGATTGAACCTGCAACCTCTAAGTTACAAGCCCAGCTCCCTAACCATTACACTACACTGCCAGCCAGGTGGCTGTTTTCTGCCCACCTGCTCACCCACTGTGAACTCCAACTGGCATCACAGATTCCATACACTAACCAGATATGGAGCACAGTATTCTTAACATTTGGAAGTTGTCTTGCTCTACCGTTGAAGCTGAAATGATGCATCTCATGAATATTCATTAATGGGCATGACCAAGAACAATACCAGTGGCAATGGATGTTCTGTCCTTGGGCACACTTCTTCATGAATATTCATAAACTGCTATTTAAGTAGCAGAAACTCCTCTTGCCAACCAGTACTTCCTAGAGCAGCTGTATTCACTCTTTCCCTTGGAGAGCTACAGGGTTTGCAGGTTTTTGTTGTTACTCAGCACTTAATTGATCAATTAAAGGGGCAGGCTTCACAGTGAACTCGCCTCACCTGGTGACTTAGGTCTGAATTCATTGCTGATTGTAAGGTAAAAACAAACACCTTATCCATGCAGCCAGTGATAGGCGCCTTTGTGCGATTTCATTCTAATCCCAGGCTCACTCTGCACCAGTGTTTCCCTGCCTGCCAGTGCCCGGGTCCTGGTGGTCAGGCCTGCTGGCACGTGGTTCCCCTCCTCCTCCTTGCCGGGAACATCTAACTGCCAGTGCGTCATACGGGACGATAACCTAACTGAAAAATAAAATGCACTGCTCTTCATCAAGGTGGACTTGGTATAATTTTGGACGAATCGTGTCATTTCAGACCTGGGTCAGATATAAGTATCTGACCCAGTTCTCAAATGTATTAACCCTTTATACACCAGTAAAATACCTGCTGATTACTTCTTACCATTTTTAAGTAAAATTCAAATACTGCTCATTTCCTTCCCTCGTCTACCTCTCACCTATTTCACGAAACATCAGAAGTTGACAAGGGGAGGAGACCAGCAGTGCAGGACGAGGAAAAAGTATTGCCTGTGATTGCGGCCATTGGTCCGTGAGGGTGGGGACAGAGATGCATTGTGGGAAATGCATGCCCAGGGGCAGTCTTTAGGCAAGATCCTCAAAACTGACTTATGACCACTGGCACCAACCCTCAAAGCTCAACACAGACCCTGCTATCTGATTTGATGAGGAATAAATATAGTAGTCCCCCTCCATCGATCATCTGAGCACAACAATACAACAGCAAGCACTTTGATGGAAGTGAGGAAAATGTCTGCATTCTTGCTTGATATCGATATGTTTTCTGTCTCATGTTTCTGTGCTACAAAGACACTTGTTTTTACCACACAGAGAGGAGCTTTTGTGCCTTCAGGCTCCCGATGTCTTGTATTTGCTCATTATCACTTTGCTTGTCTCCCTCTGAGCAGTACACTGAAGATCAGATCAGCTGCCAATAAGCTTTTGGAGTGATAAAAGTTATCTTCTGCATGGTGTTCAGAACAGTGAATATTTTCCTCTTGGCTCTGTAGATTTATTTGTGTATTTAAGAAGACTTCTTCTGCAGCTGGAGTAGTTTGCTCTGTATATATTTGCCCCTGTCGAGAAGCAAAAGCAGAAACAGGTATTTTTTTCCTATGTCTCCCTGTGCCATGTTTGCTTTCCCCTGCTCTCACATTCACATTGTAGGATGGGAGGAGTCATCATTGAAATGGAATTAACCCCCAACCCTGCTGCCAATAGTTATAGAAATAACTTATTTTCACTTAATTTCAATTCAGCTAAATGCACTGTTGATCTAGGCAGGCTGCAGTGTCCGACTGAACAGAGTGGGCCTTGCACCATGAGACCAGGGCGACCCTGTTGATTAACGCCCACCCTTCATGGGCGATACTCTTGACCAATTAAGCCCTGTGCTCTGGGCCAGTTGGCTACAGTCGGGATTTGACACCATAATGTGGGGCGGGTCACTACACTGAAACTATACTGCACATTAGCAGGACCAGCTACCTGGCAGCCCCCTGACTTTAAAGTGAAGTGCAGTGAAGTGCTTTGGTGTGAATCACAAACTCTGTATGTGTGCATGCATGTGTGTGAGTGTGTGTGTGTGTGTGTGTGTGTGTGAGAGTGAGAGTGTGTGTATGTGTGAATATGTGAGAGTGGATGTATGTGAGAGAGAGTGTGAGTATGTATGTATTTGTATGTATGAGAGTGTGTATGTAAGAGAGAAGAGAGAGAGAGAGAGAGAGAGAGTGAGTGTGTGTGTGTGTGTGTGTGTGTGTGTGTGTGTGTGTGTGTGTGTATGCAGATGTCTATGCATAGCTCAATATGACACTGAGGGGATCCATTTTGCCCTGTTCTAGATGATCCTCACACACAAGTGAAGCTCAGCCTTGTCCAGCAGCTCTGTGGCACTTCCTTCCCACAGCCCCTGCCACAGTGCTGAGCATAGCAAACCCCATTATTTCCCCCTCTCCCCTTTCCAGGCAAACTTAAAGCAAGCAGAGACTGCAGGAAACCCTCCACAGCCAGCACTCCGTACTAACCCCCGGTCCGCGCTTCCCAAAGGAGGCCGATTGGAACTTGATTAGCATGACTAATTATAACGGCGCTCACTACTGGGTTTGCTTTGCATGAAAGAGTGTGAGCGTGCGGAAACGCTCCCTGCAAAGCTGCGGCGGTGGATGTCGCAGGGGTGCCCGGACCGGGGGTTAGTACGGAGTGCAGCCGGGCGCGGTGTGCGCGTGCCCGCCGCGGACCCCCGCGCAACGCCAGCTCCTCCCGCCAGCCCTCCTCCGCTCCGATCGGAAAGACGGGGATATTGCAGCTGCCGCGATCTCTCACAGTGACCCATTTTCAACTGCGAGCAGCGCAGTGCCTCGGGACAAATTCTCTGACAGAATCTCTGTCACTCACTGCGAGGGACAGATACGCCACCCTCGACTCGGGAAAACGGTCTGCCCTCGTCTTTGTGAAGGCGCATTTCTGAGTTGGGGCCAGCTGATAAAAGGCACAGTCCATTACTGCGCTGGAGTGATCTGAAACGCATTCGCAGCCCAGTAAGGATTCCAGGCTTGCTGACGCTTAGTAATCCAAAGGCAATCGTCTGCAGCTAATCTTGTTATAAATAAAGACAAACACAGTGTTGTGTGCTACTACATTTCACAGTCCGGCCCACAAAGTTGCATCCCACTCAACCCCTCGATTGGTGAAATGGAGTCAAAGTGATGCTGCTGGTTTTAATCAGCAATTATTTAAGCGGAAAGCTTTAGTGAAGAACCCTGAGGGCTGGGTACCATGGTAACTGCAGGCAGAAACAATGTGGGCCTACAGGTAGTTTTATACAGTGTTTATTTTTATGCCTCTCATTCCAAAGACAAACTTTCCTCATTTCTGGAGAAATATAACTCTAGATGAGGGAGGAAGATAGGTCGGAGGGACAGTTAGGATATCACATTTGCCCAAAGCCGACTGCTACCACTTTGGTACTGCTTGGCGAGGCAGTAACGTTTCACAGAATGAACTGAAATTGCGCGTAAAGACCTCAGGGGTTGCTCGGTGATACACCGCGCCTCTTAAACCTTTGCAACCAACCGGCAAACAACTCCAACTCCCCTACAGAGCTCCGTCACTTTTGCAGAAATCACATTATTTCCGTGTAGTAGACTGTAGCTCATCGCTTTCCTTGTTTCTCTGTCTATCGTCATGACTGACTCACTGCTTTAGGACGTAGTCCGGTGGTCAGGAAGCTGGCCAAACCAGAAGGTTGCAAGTTTATGTCCCTTGGTGGTATACTGCCGTTGGGCTCTTGATGTCATCTCGCTGCAATAAATATACTGTATTGCAAATGGAAAATGAAACTTGTCCTGGAAAAGGGTTCTGAGCTAAATAAAAGGATAATAATTCGTATTTGTGTCCATGTTAGTATTAGTGACAACAACTACAACTATTATTATAATCATGATGATGGTGATGATTGATTATAATATCAACAATGAACAACTGTGATAATCATTATCATAACCTGTCACAGTACAGAACTCTGTTGGCCTTTGGTTGTCCACCTGCAGTTCAGCAGAAATGTCACAATTTCAAACATGGAATTTATGTTCATGGTCGCAAATGGAAAAATAGGGCTACCTGTGGAATCCTATGAAAGGGTCACTGACACTTATTGTCAGAAGACTGCTGTCAATTTAACTCCAGTAGACGACAGCGTGGGTACTCTTGTCCGGCTGCCGTGCGCCTGAGAAGCTTCCAGATGTCGATTATGGGGGAAATGGGTTCCATGTGGCGGATGAACTGGCGCAGCACGCCGTAGGAATCGTCTCTGAGAAGGAAAACAGGAAGACAACTTCCTCTCTGCTTATGGGACGTTTCCTGTGGTGGGGGCTGGGGGGGGGTGGGCTGCGTTTGACACTGCCCAGGAAACAGGTATTCAGTTGCTGCCGTGGCAACGTGACCATGTATGGGTATGCAAGACTGCCTGTGTGGAGCGTTGCGTGCTCTTTCAGAGGTCCCAAGCTGGCCTTACCAAGCGGTTTACCGCAGACCATCTCTCCCCTTCACTGATGTCATACTGTCATACTGAACTGGAACATGGTCTTGGTTCCATTTAGGTTTCCCCACTCCGAAACATCAGCAGGCACACAAATTACATTTAGCCGACGCTGTTTTCCTGAGCAACTTCAGGAAACTTTCCAACATAGCCTCTGAATATATATTGTTTTTTCAGGTTAGGTGCCTTGCCTGGGAATCGAACTTGTGAGAGCCATTTAGCAGACACTCTTATCCTGAGCGACAAAACAATGCACATAAGTGATTTCATAGAGGACACAAAGTGTATAGTACTATAGAGAAGTACTATAGTACTATACTAGAGAAGGATAATGGATACACTTGGAGTTAGTGAAAATGTGATGAGTGCTAAACTTCACTGAGTTGATAGTAGGGTCAACCAACCTGACAAACATATTCAAACTATTCAAAGTATTCTACATATTTTTTTAAAATTTAGAAATTAAGTATTCAGCAAATTCAACTACTTCAATAAAATATAATAACGGTAATGCATCTAATAAATAAAGCACGGTCATGCTAAAGGGTCAGGCTAAGGTCATGCTTTTCCAGGTCATGTTATGGGTATGGTATGGTAGCCAGGATGCTTATGCTGTTGTTGCATAGTGGTTCTATTGCTTAGATACAGTCATGATACACAACTGCAATTACATGTAGAGCATGGTGCGTTTGTTAAGGGGTATGTACTCTATGACAGATTAAGAGATTAGCTACTCCGGAGTAATGATTTGTTACTTTTCTTCAGGGCTAGCATACTGTATATTCAAGTCCCTGCATAGCCTCTGAATTGTATTTCTTTCTCTGAACATGGTGAAAATGAGGACCATGCCAGTGATTCATATGGCTTCAAGAGTACATTCACCTCCATTGTTCTTACTGCTGCTGTTTCAAACCCACAGCCCTCAATTCTCTTTGTTCCCATTACCACTGCAGGTGACAGACTCCCGGTTAGCATACCGCCCCCTGGTGGCGCCTGTGAGCTTCTGTCTCTCACCCCTCCTTTGAGAGCAAAAGCAAGGCTCCTTCATCTGGTCTGCTCTCAGAACTTCCTTCCAGGAAACTGCTCAGATATGATTTACATTTCCTCTTCCCATCCTCCCACTCTCTCTCAGCCTCTCTCTCTCTCTCTCGTGGAAAAGAGTGAGCCAAACCTCTCTCTGTTGCTTAGATCTGAAGGAAGGGAAATGAACATCTAACTTAGTTTACCACTTAATTAGGCCCTTTCTAGTGCTAGTGGATGCATCGCCCGTGTCTGTGTGACAGGGGACCCCTGTGTAGGATTGCAGAGGGAAGAATGTTGGGAGGGTTACACCAGTTCCCCTCCAATCTGGCTCATGGCACAAGCAGGCCTTCAGGGGCGCTGGCCTGGACAAAACTGTCTGTATATATTTACTTATTTTTTTGTTCTTTGTTTCAACAATGAAAAAAAAACCCCAGTCATTACGTAAAAGCAGGAAGTGCAGGCGAGGCCTGGAGAACACTGTGCTTTTGTGTCCGTCTCTATAAAGGGGATATCATGGGTATGGTTGAAAATCCCTCCTTTGACCCTTATTAAAGCTTTCTTAAAGAAATCTGCCAAAAAACGTCTCTCAGCTTTGCTTTTATGCACACCAAATGTAATTTTCTCATATATCGGAGACAATAAACTGCACATTTATGTTCTGTCATATCAGTTTATTGATCTCTCATCATGTCTTTTTTTCCAAACGTATTCAAAATATTAAAGGATTGTGCTGTGGTTAAGTATTGGTCACATTCCACATTCAATATTGTAGTTTTCCCTTCTATTACAGCAGTCCATCGGTTGCATGGGAAGCTCCAGTGACCGATGCTCTCTGTCCCTCTAAGAGCAACAATGGTTAATAAAGCATAACAATTCAAAATATGAAATTCAATCTTGTGTCAAAGCTATACATTTGTATTAAAAAAAGAAAAAAACATGTTTTTGTTGTAGCTCATATTATAACAAATAAAATCAGAAAAACTGAATCGCTGCTTTATTTATTTATGTATTTAGCTAGTAATGCTAGTGGTGAGGAATGAGTAATACCATGTTTTTCATTGTGGTAATTAACTATAGAATCAGCAGAGCTACAGAACCTGTTATGATTTAACCACTGTTCGAACAAAGCAGTGGTCGGCCCTCGCGGTGAATTTAAACCCCGCTGTAGAGTTGCAAGGTTTGTGCAGCAGAGGTTTTGGCGAGCAGCGAGTGGCGGATAGGAGGTGACAGCGGTGTCAAGTGCTCCACGAGCCACGCGGGCACACTGATCTGATGTGACGGCTTGTCATTGTGATGTCAACAAACCCCCCCCCCCCCAAAGCCGCTGGGGGTGCTGCTGTGGCTCCAAATCCTGCCTCCAAAAACACACTCAGCCAGCAGCCACAGACCCACCGAGGCATGGCTTCTTCATTTCAACATTTAAAAAAGCAAAAGGTTGCACACTTCCGGCCTCCCATCCTCGATCCACCTGGATAAATGACCTTACAGCTTGCTGCATTGTGCTGTGGGTTTATGTGGGAAAACGATATGTATTTTAATGATCATTTAGTTGGTCTTGAGATCAAGGCTGAGACCGTTTCATTTCATGTCAGTTAGTTTTGCTGGTTGCTCACGAGTGTCATCTGCTCCAAACGTCTTTTGCAGGGCTCCGTGGATAAACACATTTGCCCACACCTCCCCCCTAAGCTGTGTCGCGCGGTCTGAAGGGCTGCTTGCATCTCAGACCGGCCTTTCACGGACCCGCATCCGGGACGCATCCGTACAGACGCGTCAATTGCCTAACTGCGAATTGCACCCTAATCTGAGCCCAAAGGGGCCTATTCACGCCACAGGTATCTACAAGGGACCCCCCCCCTTTCATTCCCTAGGCCGGAGGTGTACACAGGCCACGCTGGGAGGGAGCCGGGCCGGGCTGAACCGGGCGTCAGTTTACAAAGGAGTTGAAGGCAGACTCTGGGGTTTTGGCTCGCTCTCCTACAACGTGCGCGGTCCGCATCTCCCTGAAATGTGTGTGCAGCATCTTCACAGTAAACAGCTAGAATGCATCCACTATCAAAGGCCCTGGTGCTCAAGCGCCCTATTCCGGGGGACGGCGCGTCAACATTGTCTCCTTACTTTATGTTTTGGAGACGGCGCTGACTTCTCTTTTCATCCTCTCCCCCAGTGGGCCGCCTCAGTCGGATGCAACCGTGTCGGGAAGCTGGGCGGGAACGCGCCGGCGACACGAAGTGCTGATGAGAGGAGAGGATGCTCTCCTCTGCCGCTCCGCGCCTCTTGCCCGACGCGATCCCTGCCTGATTAGAGAACCGCTCTGCGCCGTGTGTCTCTGGGGCTCCCGGGGAGTTTGCAAACAGGATGAGCCGTAACCGCCGTCTTGTGTCTGTGCGTGTTGAGGCGTGACTTAAAGGAAACCCCCATTTGCATGAGCGGGGAGTGACTCTGCTGCATAAAGACTATGGAAACAGTCCCAGCAGGACAGAGGCCTTTCTTAAAAAGGACCAGGTAGGAAAAATGAAAAAGATATTCAGCTGTATGGATGATAAACAGCTGTCCAAAATGTCCGATCTTTTTGACACAAATTGAGACATTTTTCAGTTTCTTTGGGCCCAGTCGTGGACAAAGCATGTGTCCTGATGCGTGGTCTATCGACCATTTCACGTTTGTGTGTGTTTGTGTTTGTCCTCTTGTGTGATATCACGATTATCAAAAACAAATTCTGGGATATCCTGCTCTGACCCACAACTCTGCTCTGCCTGCGGAGGAAACAGTGGCATGGATTCAATACATGCATGCGGTTAGCTGAACCAGACAGACGTGCTGTAGTGTTGAGGCTATTTGGAATTATGTAAGGTTATTTAAGGTGGGAGCCTGCAGTTGCAATGTTAATTGTAGTGGCTGTGTTCTATACATTGATCCACTTGATATTATAGAAGTCTGGGTTTGTGTTGTTAGCCAGGTCTACATCACTGTCGCTCAAATAACTTATGTGGATGCACTTATGGTCTCCTGCATTGTAGGAGACCATAATCACTCTGGATAAGAGCGTCTGCTCAATTAATGTAATGTAAAGTGTGTGCACCACCTAGACAGGGACACGAGGCAGATGAAAGATGAAGTTTTGAACGTACAAGGGTTCCCAAACTTGCCAGGCCATGACCCACTTCAAAAGTAATTACATCTTCAGTGACCTATACCTTATTAAAATTTATTAAAATTTATTAAAATTTATTAAAATTTATTAAAATTTATAAAATATATATTTTTCAAATATAATAAGTCATTTTTAACATGCGTCAAAATAAAGGGAGACACACCAGTCTGGTCAATGTGAATGTCTGTATAAGGGGTATAGTATGTATTTTTTCCATGTAACTCCCGACCCATCTCAATCCCTCTCACAATCAACGCTGGAATAGACAATAGAGGGCTCTGTGAAAGGGACTGTGGGGAAAAGTAAATGGCTAACAGTTTTTTAAGATGACATATGCTTTGTCAAAGAAACTGAGAGTTTATTTGGAAAACCGCATCTTTTTCCCTGGTCAGTTACAGCAGCCCGAGTCCAACTTGAACTGCTGCTACAGGAAAGAGGGGGTTTCGGGTTTCACAGACATATTTTGTGGCAGCAGGAATGAGCAAAGTGTTGATTAACACACTGCCCAGCAATGCATCTCCCTGACCCCGTTATTGAGTTTACCTAGTAGGGGGTTAATTAAAGTAGGCTATTGGTTGTTCCTGGAAGCACTAGATCTTTGAACACTGCATTTTCAAAAGCGCAAACGGCGTATGATGTCAATGTACGGGAAATGTACTGGCGAGTACGTGCGTAGTACGTGTGTGAGCGGCAGTGTAATATAACGGTTCGGGAGCTGGGCTGGTGACTCAGTGGTTACAGAATCCCATGTGGAGCACTGCCGTTGTACCATTGAGCAAGGTACTAGCGAAAAACATGTAGCTGTCTAAGGCGCTTTGGATAAGAGTTAAATGCTGAAAATGTAGAAACTGAAATGTAAACATTTGGGTGCACTTCTCCACCAGAAACAACCAGCTTAATAACAACAGAAAAGCTTCACAGGATCGAAAAACTGAAACAAGCAAAGAAGAGGGGGAACAAAGGTTCCGTTGATCGAGCGGGACGAGGAGGCGCACAGAGAAGCGGTTAATGGAGCCGAGAGTCCAGGAGGCTGGAGGTATCTTAATGAGAACTCCCTAGCGTTTATTGCTTTTTCTACTGTCAGCTTCTCGCCAGTCCACCGTTTGGTTTATTTTCCCCCTGGCTTCAAACGCTGTGAGAGTACTGCCCTTTCTTTCGCAGAGTCCTGGCGCTCGTCTCCTCTCAAGTTTGTGTGAGAAAACTTGGCACTTGTCGTTGAAAGGGGAGAATTAGTCAATGGCACCAGACTTGGGTTTTGAGAGAACACCATTTTTCTTTTCGGTTTGAACCGCCTCCATTTTATAATGGCTTTAGGAGAGACTGTCTTGATGACTTGCTTCCCCTGTCGACACCATGGCAACCCAAACTGCTGGCGTACAGCTTTTTGCCAACAAAGCACATTCATTAAAATATTTATTTTAATGGCTATTTGTGTAGTTATCTGTGCATTAACAGCCAACTCCGTGTGGTATTAGTTGAATAGTATATTGGAGTCTTGGGAGAGCTTACTGTTTTATGGACACAGAATGGAATTGTACAGTAACACATAATAGTTTGATTATTATATGGTCAAACGGGTGAAATGGGCAACTCAATTCTGTGAGAAAGTGGTTCAAAGGCCAGACATATGACCATTCAAAGTGTTTACGAGAAAAGAGAGCATGAATAGTTGACAATTTAATATTCCTGTTTGTATAGTTCCAAACCACTCAGTCTAATAAGGCGATTACTATGATTTAGTGTCTCACCAGATTTTTAATATATAATATCATTTATTGTTAGAGTTTACTCTAGAGAAGGAGGCTAATGTTCCCTGAATACACAGCAGAATTGTAATAAATATGTGTGCTCACTGTTTAAGATGCAATGGGAGCATTGTTACTCGTGTTGTTTTGGCATTTTGAACTTGCCTTGGACTTTCGGAAATCACTGGAAAAACATCAAACCATATTCACAAGGCCTCTTATTTAAGGCAAGTTTTTAGGTCGCATTTGATGTTTTCTTGATGTTCGCTGCCTCATATTGGGAAAAGCAATTAAAATTAGGTCAGATTAAATGGTGCAACTGCTAATTGCCGAAGCGCTTCTAACCTGCGTTTCATTACCGACTCGCTGTGGTGTCTCGGGGGGAAGGGGGAGCCAGTTTTGTTTCCAGTAGCAGCACAGCACGGAGAGAGTTCCTGGCACGTCAGCAGACCACTCGTTTGTTTGCGTTAACTCTCTCGTCTACACATTCTTATTTGGATTTCTAATCGACATTACACGCTTAATCCTTTTGCTTTTTGGGAGCTCTTTTATTCTGAAATCTCTGAGGGTCAGCCGATTGCTATAAAAGCCATAGAGCAGGACTTTTAATGTGACAAAACGTCTGAGGTTTTGTTGAAACCTGTGCGTTCAGTGCCAAAATAGAACCATTTAATCATTTTGAATGTGATGTAGTTTAGGCAGTGTTTGGGGTAATAGACTACTTCATTAATTTGTCAGTATAATATTGCATTTTTGGTAGGTGGCAAAACATCGCATTTCATTTTTAAATGCTGATGATAAAGGTTGGGGGAAAGAAATTTAATGCTGTTTATGTTTTTCTTTCAGCAACTATTTTTCTTATTGGGAAATACATACAGTGTGTTGTGTCATGTAATTCCAATTTTGAGGATGCGTCGATGAACGTCAGTCACAGATTCAGCCGTTCACTGTAGCGGGCAGGCAAGCAGTTATTTAATCGAACATTAGTTAATCAGATTACAAAAATGGACAGTTGCAGTGGCAAGTGAATGTTTAATCCCTCATTGGAAAAGGGGAGGGAGATCTTTTGCTACTTTTTTGAGAGGGAAAGAGAGAAGGTAGAGTACTGTAGGGGATCCATTGTTGATGATTAATGAAGCAGCTAAAATCAACAGCTGGGCACAAAAACAAAGCAGAAGGGTGTAAAAAGAAAGCAAAGATTGAAAGCACGTCTTCCACTGAGAAAGAGACACTTATGGTGCAGGTGAACCAGAAAAGAGCAGGACGTGTTAAAGTCAGGTCAAGTTTTATGTATAGGGACATAGGTGTATGTTTTATTTATTTATTTAGTTTAAAACTTTCCCCCATTTTTACCCCAATCCGGAATGCCTAATTGCCACATCGCTTACCACGCCTCCACTGTGCACTACCATGTGCATCATTCTTAATGCAATCCGCTAGCTGAACTGCAGCAGCTACTGCGTCAGAGGACGTTTGCAGCTGACGCAGCGGGCAGCATAGGCAGACTGCACGGGCCCGGCTGATAGGTGGAGTAGCCCGGGGGGGTGATGAGGTGGAGGTTGGACTGAACTGAAGCCCCCTCTCCTCGGTGACAATATGGCCCATTACGCATCGGTCGGCAGAACCCCATCCATAGGGCACCGGCACAGTCCAGATTCCAACCCGGTCCGTAGGATGAACCACCGCACTCGGCACAAGAGCCTCAGCCGGGTACTCCATTCGGAAGCCAGACATAGAATATTTCCCAAGCTTTCCAAAGGAAAATTCCTTTCAAAGACATTGCACCTAAGTATTACATGAGCAGCTTGCCAGGTCATGTAGTGGAGGCAGACTCTTGGGGGTGTTCAAGTCCAGGCTTGACGCAGAGCTGGATACACTCTAAACCAGGGATCTCAAACCCCAGTCCTGGAGGACCACACTGTCTGCATGTTTCTGTGGTTTCCTTTCAGTCGGCAGCCAAGGTAAGCCTTGGAAACAGGGTGACATTAAATTGATCACTTAAATGCTGAAAGACACCAAAAACCGGCAGACAATGCGGCCCTCCAGGATCAGGGTTGGGGAGCCCTGCTCCAGGCTGTAGGTAAACGACGAGCCTAAGATGGGCTGAATGGCCTGTTCTTGTCATTATATATTATGTTCTTATGTTCCAACTACCATTGATCACAAATCTGCCGGCCTAGATTCAGGCACGCAAATGGCAAATTGGCTTGTGCATAAGGACCTCCACTTGCTTGATCTGCAGTGCTGTTTTTCTTCAAAGCGCTCCAGAAAGCGGGGGCTTGACGACATGGCTGCTAGGAACGCTAAATGAACGGTAGGCTGTTAGGGCTGATTTCATTTTGTGCCAATTACTGCACGTTACAAATGTGTCACTCAAAAGGCTTGGCGCAGTGTACGTCGACAGCTTTGTTTCTTTAGTCAAATCTGACGTGGTGTCATGAGTCATCCAATTATGGCCGTGGGCGTAATTGAATTTTGACACTTGACATAGGGGTGAACTATATGATTCTTTAGTGCGATGTTCCTCCTTGAATTGACCAAAAGTTTTTAAAAAATTAAAAAAGCACACTGACTAACATCACCTATTAGTTTAGACTTCGATATTTAAGATTACTATCCAGACTGAATGTGAACGATAACTGGATGCTTGCCTGTCGCTAGGATAATTTATCAGTCACTACAGAGAGTAGTACATCATTTACCAGTCACTACTGGAGTATAATAGCTGTGAGGTGTTGCCTCTGAAGACGCAATATGAAATAGAAACATCTGTGGACAGATGGTTCATAATTATAATAACATATTGTATAATAATAGTTCAAAATCTTCAAATGCTACACTGGGAACATCAATGCAATAAGATACACGGATACATGGTGCATTGAATTCTATATGCAAGTGCATATGCTGCTATGCTGATCTCATTTGTTATAGTACTGAGATGCTGATGTAATTCATCACAATTATTGTGTTATTTTTACATTATTTATTTGCTCAGCTGACGCCCCTTTTCCAGTGGTTTAAACTTGACATGTTTTCCGTGTATACGGCTGAATACCGTACGTGCCGAGTCAATTTTGGTTAACAGCAGTGCCCCACCTGGGAATGGAACCTGAAATCTCTGAGTTACAAGCCCAGCTCCTTAACCAGTACATCACAGAGCCACTCGTTGTGTGCTGGTGCTCTGATTTCAAGTTGCTGTACTGTACGATGGGGATGTGATGTGAGTACTATAATATGCGTAATATGATTCATTCTTTTATTCTTAAGAAATGTATGCTATTTTATAATACAAATGGTTATGGTTTCATTGAAAATGTAATACAGTACGTAAATCAACGTGCACGCACACAGACGCCCACACACGCACAGACACACACTCCCAGAGACACACATGCACTCCCACACACAGACATGCACACACACACGGACACACACATGCACTCCCACACACAGACATGCACACACACATGCATGCACACACACACAAGCACACATGCGTGCACACACACACACACACGCAGATCGGAGGCTGTGTGCTGGGGGCTTGTCACAGTGCACCAAGAGTCTGATTATCATATTCACCCTTCCATCCCATCCCGGCCTTTTCCGCCACGTTTAGCATCAATGCTACACTCGCTAGCAGCGTGTCGGGAGACAGGTCCGAGCCTCACAGGAAGTGACAGCCGCTTCTCGGCCTTGACAAAGGGCATAAAGACCAAAGTGAGGCAGATTCGAGCAGATGTGCCACGGACAAGAAGGGCGAACACAGACAGCTGTGTTTTTAAAATGACCCCCGTGTGTTATCAAAAACGTTTCTGTGCACATGAGGATTCCATTGGATTTGGGCCAGATTTGAGTCTTGGGTACATCCCATAATGACAAACACTATAATGTGCATTTAATCTAAACTGTCCTGATTAAAATGTGTGCAATGATTACAGCGGCATAAATCCAAATCCCTGAACTGGCGGATAAATGGTCAAGAGAGCTTAGGCGTCTATTCAATGCAGCTGCAAATGCTCTTCTGCTTTGACCTTTGAGTAATGACTTGGAGCAAGTGTCACTTTTTCCCCATTCCTTGCACAACGTTGTTCATTTGTTTCTTGCCACTCCTGCACTCAAAAGGAGAGGACCATTTGCTTTTTTTCGTTTTTTTTGCCAAAGTTAAATTAAGGACAAGGTGTTTGGCTTAGACTAAGTACAGGCCTTAGATTTAACCCCATGCTATGGCTCGATCATTCACATTTGATTTTCAAAATTGGCTAGAGTGATGTGCATGTATAATTCCAATTAGTTCCAGGACTTTTTTTCCTTTCGGTTTTCTGAGTGACTGTCCAATGAAGGCAGCGCAGGACAGTTTCATGGTTGCAGGTGACTGCTATTTATTGACTTAATTGGGCAAAATAAAAATGTCAGACGCAAGAGTTTAAGACTGTGTGTCGTAAACCGTGTGTTTAAATTTGCCTAGCAACTCTCTTCCACTGTGAGGTAAGGTAACTGGTTGAATCATCAGAAGTGGTTTACGGTCCACTTGAGGAAACCAGTGAGAATATTGTTGAGGTTCTAAGGCACGCCACCAACACAAACAGCCCCAGAGAGTGTGGCGAACCCAGGCATACGTTTGCCTAAACTAGGCCTCTGTATTTTGAGAAGAATAGCAGATGTGTTACTGAGTACTTTTTGTGATGAAGAAAACATTTCTGGACAGAAAATGAAGCCAGTACCTTGTGAGTAAATTATGTATGATTGAATGCTGAACTGCTTGGCTAACTCAAGATTCTGAGGATTGATTCTTCCACTCAGCCTTATTCACAGTTATGACAAAAAGTTAACAGTTATGACAAAAAGACAACATTGTGCACAAGAAGTAAGTTAACTTGACTAAGTTAACATTTTTGAATAAGTCATTTATAACAGCGGGACTCCAAAGCCTTTAGCACACAAGTTTGTGTCATTTAATCATAAGCTAGACTCACAACAATAGAAACCTAATATGTTCCTAAAGAATGGGCCTGGACTAATTCACAAACTGGGTGAAATCAAAATATTGGTTCACACTCTATAAAACAAAGGGACTGAATGTCAGCAGTGCTTGAAAGATCCCCGTTCCTACGATGTCACTCACAATGGCACACAGAGCTTCCAAGCTCATTAAATGTTAATCATGAAAATCTATTTTCAGATCCCATCTAGATCTGTCTTGAGGGTCTGCTGGTAACAGGAGACATGAACAGCGGAGAGGTTTTCTCATCGTTGCCAAGGTTGTCATTTCGCTTGTGACCCAAGCCTTTTTTCTGAACTCCTAATGAGGAAAATCAAATGTGTTTTTATAAGTATGAGCAACAACTGTTCTACATTGCTGTAAATATAGACACAGTTTGCACATTTTTTGAGGATTATGTGTTGTTATACAGCTTATATCAAGGGTATTTAGTCTGAATTGAGAAGGCCCAGTGTGGATGCAGGCTTTTTTCTAGCCCAGCATTACGACACCTGCTTCAACTAATCAATTAATCATGGTTCTCAATCAAGACCTTGATTAGTTGAATCAGGTGTTTTAGTGCTGCCTCTACAACAAAAATCAAACTTTTGTTCCTTAAACCTAACCTAACTAAGCCTTAAGTCTTTTCGGATAAGATTGGACACCCCTGGCTTCTATACTAAACAGTAATTTTCCTACAGCCTTTAATATTTCCACTACTACCGAGGCAATTTTTTCGGGTTCCAGTGGCAAGCGCTTTGACAGTTGCTTAAATGACTGAATAAGAGAAAGAGGTGCCCGCATTTCAGTAACTCGCGTGCTTGCCTTCATCTGCATTTTGGAGGAAACCGATGCCAGATTGTGCAGGATTCTGTTGTGAGTGGACTGGATCTTTGTGAAGATTAGTGGATGGGAGCAGGGACACGGCAAGTTTTGACGGCAGTCTGTGCATCTCCAACTGTGAAGACTGCCATTCATTTGCTCACCAGTTTCATAATATCCTGGACTTAAACACACGCAAGCCGTGTATTGAAGATGTGGATGACGTCTTGAAACAGCTATTATTTAGAGGTCATTAATAACGATTCACACCGTATCGTTAGAGTAAAATTAGAGTATGCGTCAGATTGAAGCATGGGTATGCATTGTTGGTTTAATGTAGGCGTGTTCGCGGTTCTCTAGTACGCCTCCTAGGTAGCTACGTAACTGCCCACTGAATTCCAGCTACTGCTCGAAACTGTCTCCTATTGATTGACGCATCAATACGTCAGAGCACACTCTGTAAAAAGTTCAACTCTGGTGAACTTTTTTAGCGGACAATGGAGCGTTGTTTTAACACAATACCATCCGCTGGTCTCTGTCGTCCACCATCACACTACTCTCATTGAAACCAATGGCATTAGTGCCTTTCTGATGCATACCAAAATACCAGTATGAAAATGGCCTCAGGTGCATTTTTTAACTACAAGCAAGATTTTTTTTTCATTCATACAACCTGATATTCAGTTCAACTGGAATATACGTTGTCCTTAACCTTTGAGTTATAATAGCAGGTTTAACATTTTGTAGATACTTTGCAACAACTTCATACTGTATTTGGCTATGGCTGAAAACATGGACAAATTTCTTACCAACATTTCAGGATAAAAAGCATTGTGGTTAGAATGAATTTTAGCATAAGTAGGTAGACAGTTGCAAACTTGACATTTTTTTACTTTAATATTTTGTTCTCCATAAAAAAGTACTGAGAGCTTTTTTTTCTGTTACCAAAGAGGGGAACTATTACATGACCACATCCGCGCAGCAAAGACTGATGTTGTTCACATCCTATGACAAAATATTGGCTTTGCTATTATCAGCGGTGCTGCTACTGTTCCTTAAGAAATTTATAATATATTAATTATGGAAACAAAATTGTTTCCATCTTTGGCTTCTGCTAAGATATGTTGCACATTATGAGTCGCCGGATTGGAGAATGTACACAATTCGCACATAAGTGAATCCATAGAGGTAGCGCTGTTGCCATGTTATGTGGTACAGCTGTTGGATGACTTTGTAATATACTTTCTAGACTAAATTATTGCATCCCCATTGCTCATTGGACTAGGAACACAACTTATTTTCAACCCCTTTCATTTTTTAAATGATTCTCAGAGCAAATATGAGAAAAATGGTAGAAGCCCTGTTTTGTTGTTGTCATTCTCATTTGCTGGGCAAATTCGGTGTGTCTATCTCCAAAGGGTGACAGAGAACAGTGATCTAATGCTTTATATGACTGCCTGGGGACAGCAACTGTGCTGTAGCTTTCTGTTACTCATTCCTCTGCTTTTGGTCTCTTAAAGTGGACATGCAGCCATTTTAAAACAGATTCAAAATGAGGATCGGTTGTTAAATCCATTCATACCGTTTTGACATAAAAATAGGCCTATTTTGAGATTATTTACTCAAAGTATTAGGCTAAACTATAAAGGAACTTGACTGATTTGCCTTTGTTGCAAGAAACAGGGTTCCTAAGGCAATTATTTAAAAGTCTGTTTGACTATGCAGTATCTGCCAACCATGTACTGCCTTACATAGAAGATTTTAATGATTACATGCATTGAGATTAACAGATGATAAGTACACAGTTGGTAGTTTGCTACTGTAAGTTGTTCATTTATGTTCATATTGTACATTTTATATAATGGTCCAATGTTATCTTGTGATCTACCGTTTCTAGTCTAAAGCATTAACTCAACAGAAGAAGAAAAAAACCAGTATGTGTGAGTTAGCTACTTTGGGGGACCAGTTGTGGACTAAGCTAGCTAGTTAAGTGGCATTAACCTACAACCAGTGGCGTAAAATCCTACTCACGAATAGAAGTAAAAGTAGGCTCCAGGAAACTACTTGAGTAAGAGTGAAAAAGTTACTTTTTTTGTTTTTCACTGAAAATGTGCTTGAATAGAAGTAAAAGTAGGCCTACTCCTCCAGGAAACTACTTGAGTAAGAGTGGGAAAATTCTGCATAACATGAAGTTTACTTGATTTCCAAATTTCACAATTCTTGAGTTTACACAAAGATTTTCTGCAGAACCTGGCTGTGAACACTAGCTAGTAGCTGTGAACTAGCTAACGTTATGTTTTGTTATCATCATGGTGATAGCTGTCGGTCATTCAACGTCAGCTTTATATGACAGTGAAATAGCCACTTACCTGTGAAAAGTTATCCCATGAGCCTTGCTTCTATGGTTCCTCCTATTTGTACAGCCAAATGATGCACAATTTTGTGGCATTTTTGCATAGGCAAATTCCTCTTCATATGGTGTGCACTGGCAACAAAATGTGTTAAGTTATGTCCATTTTTCGCAAAAACAAATGGCATTCAAAACCTTAAATTGGTCATTGAAATGTCATGGAAAATTGAAATTTGATTTGAGTGGGAACCCTGAAACATTAATAACATTATCGATAAAACCTTTAAAACTGGCCTCTACATGACTTCCACAGTGCTTTGTAGGTAGAGCCGACATTGTAGAATTGCACTTCGTTATAACTTTATTGAACAGGCTCTGCAGGTGCTACCTAGTATGTTCATCCTGGTTTTGGTCCTCGTTGACAGATGCCTCCGTATGGTACGACCATTACTCTGTTACCTCCGAATTGATTAGCGGAGCCTTGGTATAAAAATGGTCAACGGTCGGTCGTCAAAATCTTATAAAAAGCACGAATGTACGTATTTAAATGTATTTTTGATCACAGTTCTTTTCTGCACATAATTGCAGATCTGGGATCGGTTTTGCCTATTCAAGTACAGTAATGAGAGTACTTGTAATCCATTACTCGTACGCCTCTCCCGACAACCTAGCTAGTTGCCTACCCAGGCTACAAAAACAGCCATAGCAGTTTAAACAACCTACTGTGTGTGTGGCTGCTATACCTTTATACCAAACTACAGATGATGAATATGGTAATAATTAAACGATTATCATGTATCTGAGTTTGTGTGAGATACTGGCTCTCTCTAATTCATGTTTCTTGAAGGATACTCGCAGGTCCATTGCAGGTGCTTCAGTAGAGTAGTACCACCAAGTTTGCGTTCCAGAAATGATTGATTCCTCCGCTCTAAAAGATGCTGACTGTGTTCCATCTTGATGAACTTGTTTTGGCTCAAACCGGTAAGGCCAAGGGCTGCCAAAATGAGCTTCCTCTGTGTCTACATCCTCCTCTTTACTGGAAATCCATCCTGTTTTGCAATTACACCATATTCGACATCAACTGCAACTCCCAATGTGAAGCAAAGGTGACTGGCACCATTACCTCTATGAAACTCTTGTAACTTTTATGAAATAAAATTACCCTAATTTCCTGTCTACAGTAAGAAGGAAGCCCACCCCTTGAGTCCTCAAAAAATCTAATAATATGGATTAGGTCATAAAAGGTGAGGTCTTTTCCTTTATGAATATTCATTAATTATTCAAATCATTTAGTGTGGAGCTTGGTTACTTATTGGTTACTTTGTTTGAATAAGTGAATATTCATGAAATGGTTCATGTCAGTCCAAGTTGTTTCTGTGCATACGTGTGTAGTGGAGCTCGGAAGACGTGAGTAAAGCACGTGAGCGTCCTCTGCATAAAGTGATGTTGATAAGACTACGATTGGTTCCCTTGGCTGGGGACTCGGGTCTTTAGATCCTCGGTTTGAAACTTGCTGCAGTCAGAACCAACTCCATTACACGTAGGTCCATTTTATTATTGTATTTTACAGAAAATTTTTACTTTGTCATAATATTGAATTCTGGACTGATGAGCTCCATTCAACCCCAATGGCTCAGTCAGTTGTGATATCTGGTTAAAATATGGAAGGGCTCAGAGTGGCAATTCTTGTCACATAATCCAGTGTCTTTGACAAAATCCCCTCGATATGCCATCAACCTCTATAAACAAAATTTTTGATTGGCTGAATGGTGGCTGATCTTATCAACCTATCCTTGCCATCGAACAAATCCTATCTATGTCTATTCAATATTTAGAGACAAATATCAGAACATGGAGTCTTCCATGACATTAAAACCAGTGACTATTAAAAATATATTCTCTCATTTCAAACCAGGTTTAAAAATAGTGGGAGATCTGCATTAAAGAGTGGTCAGCTGGAATCACAGAAAAAAATTCTGTCAAAAATAAATATTTGCCAGAAGAAGGGGTCATTTCATAGCAGTCCTGGGCCTCGTCTATGCTTTTCTGACGATCAGTGATACTCTTGTCTACATGCCCACGTACATGAGACATATACTGTGTTGTTCACAAAATATACCTCCGGCCTAATTCCAGGGCCACTTCTCTTTAATAATTGAACTAATTGGTTTCTCCTTACCAAGCCTTTGGCTAGCTTTAGATTATGTCACAACGCATGCCTTTGTATTGGCCGGTAATGCTTAAATTCAGATTGAAAGCAGAACAAATCATGCCCATGAAAGTTGGGCTTTGAAACTCTCAGCATGATCTCCAGCAAATGAAATTCAAACTGTAAATATGCTCCCTTTTTAAGACAAACACAAGCCATTTTTTGATGTAGGTCACCAAGTTGGGAAGATAATCCAAAGCCCAGCAAATCAGGGATTTGATACATTTGATTGCCTTTTGAGGGTGGTGTGGTTTGGAATGGAATGTTGGGGGCTTATTGTGGTAAGAGTACGGGTGAAGACAGGCTGGTATTCCAGAGTTCTGGCAACGCATCAGACCGCCTTCACAGTCAGCTGTGAGACAATCTATAACCAACAACCTTCCATGGGACATTCTGAAAACTGATATAACACTGAAGACTACAGTGTCTTGTTGCACTGTTTTATAATCCCTGTTTAGAATGAATGGCTGGGAGGGGGGTTAAAACAATTAAATGATTCATGTGTTCATATCCCACTGTTTCAGTTTTTTGTAATGGAGTGATATGACAGGTGCTGTTCATTAATATGCAATGGATGGCACATAGTACAGTGCCTTTCAGCATCTCTATAATAAGACCATGAAGTGAGTAGTAAGTAATACAACACTACTCTAAATTTAGTCTTGGCCCTTGTTCCCTACAGTAGTAGGGCGTTATAAAACATTAGATTTTATGGTAAGAAAAGTAGTCTATTCAGTTAATGTATGTCAGTATTATTTTATAACATTACGCATTTGTATCATAGCTCAGCACTTACAGATAGAAATAGATGTTTGCCAATGGCGTGAAATCTTCTTAAGGCATATTTTTTTGTGAAAATTACTTTTGTGAATGTCTTCCACATAACAGTTTGCAATTATTAACAGTAACAAACATTGGGGGGGGGGCACAGTTAAAAAAGACAATGTAGAATACTACAAAATAAAGACTGAACCACATATTATGAACAAGGTCAACAAAGAGGTGCACCCAACCACTGTGCAAAGTATGGCTGGCCCTTTGCAACCTCGCTGTTGATTTTTCCAAGACTAAAATATTGTGGAAATAGGATAACCAAACAGATTTTAAATGAATAGTTGGCTCTGCCCAGTCCTCTGGGGAATGGTTTGTCAGAAGAAGTCAAGTTTGACAGTAAAAGGCCTCTCTTGTGTAAATGTAATTGGATTTTGGTACTGTTCCCCAAAAAGGAGCAGCCACTGGCATGCAACAAATGTACAATATAGCCATGTACAATAAATGAGAAAACACATCTCCAACAGAGTTCCAAAAGACATAACAAGGCATTCATAGAACATTTCCATGAAGCTACCCAATTAAGTGTGGTGTGGAGCAGTTGAGTCAAGCTAAACAAAATAAATGCGATTGCATGACATTTTATAACCCCAAGGTTAAAACATAGCCACTTCAGTAAAACCTGTTATAAAAAGATAGCCATCGATGAAATCCCTTACACATAATAATTATAACTCCAGATAGTATTGTTAGCACATACTTTAGCTTGCTGGGCCAAGCTATGATTACTTAGTATGAAGGTCAAATTCAGGCACATCTTGACAACCTCAAAAATATGAATTTAGCTGATCCTTGGAAATTGCCACAACATTGAGTTTAAAGTAAATAAAATCTGGGATATAGATATTAAGGATACAATGAAACTCTCTCATGGGTACGGCCCAGGTCAGAATGTAAACAAGTCCCTAGACCATCTGTTTTCACATGGACTGGACTCACACAGGCCTCACAGTTGTCCACAAAAGGAACCTTCCAGCAAGAAAAGGGTTTTCAACTCCCAGCATCGTAGTGCTTTTCACAGTGTGGACTGTACCCAAAGGATTGTGGGTAACACCAGAAAGTGAGTCCACAGGTATGTGGCTCTGCACATGCCTCCTAGTGGAGAAAAGACATACAGTACAATACAGTTTTTATAACCATAAATTGTTTATTGCGCATTTTTGGTTTTCGGCCCGATCCCTCCATAAACTGGTTGTCGTCCTTACTGTGGAATTTCCACCGAGCCTATGATGACTGTTTCTCACTTAAACTAGAATTTGTGCCATGAATGAGGGCCACCTGTGGAGGGGGGGTTGGGGGTTATGTACATGTTTTTCTCCAACAGTATTCTCCAACTGTGCCTGAAAGCACAGTGTGGTGGCATTGGGGTATAGTGGTTAATGGGCTAGGACAGTGAGTGGATTGAAATAGAGGCTGAAATCTTGCTTTTAAACTGATCACTGGTCTCCATCTGATTTGCTTTCTTTTCCTCAATGAACAAGCGTGGTATTTATCTGACTAATCTGTGCCCTTGGTCGGCAGGTAATTCAGTTTCTCGTAATTGTCTTTTACGTAGTGTTCTTTTTCCTCGCATAACGTTAAATGGCAAGACAAAAGTTGCTTACAGATATCCCACTTAAATTAGTGGCATGTTGCCTCACGTTTCAGTGCAATAGATGTATAGTATTGTATAGATGCAATAGTATTGTTTTCTGAATTGGGGCTTTCTACATAAGCATTGCAACTGCAGAATCTGCCCAGAGGAACTGAGTTTACAGTGTCAATATGCCTTGGTTGGAGCACAGGAGCCCAGATAAATTCATCCACAATTTCAGATGATCTGTTGATATTGGTAAATACATTTAGGATGTAAAAGAACAACAATGCTAGCACAAGATACAGTATTTGGAAAAGGTTTCCATGTGAGGCACTGCCTTTGCACTCTTGAGGAAGGTACTTAAACAGCATTGCCACAGTAAATATTCAGCTGCAAAAATTTGATAAAATGTTCAAATGAGTCAGAAGTAGCTAATCAAATAAAATGTATTTATCTACCGTTCCTCCTGGTCCACCATGCTCCTAACCGAGGAATCCATTACATTTGTTTGCTTAGCACACACACTCATGCAGGGAAACACAAACTTTTAATGTGTGCAAATTACACATTTATTTATGCCAATACTTCATTTATGCCAATACTTTACTTCAGTTGGAAGAGAATGTATTTATTGATGCGGTTCAGGTTAAGTAGAATGGCTATGCTATGCCATGCCTGTTACGCCTTTTTTTAATGCGAGTGCCCCAGCACAGCAGGGATGCTATCCCACTCTATGCAGCTAATTAACATTCAAACTTACGGAACCGTGGAAAAGGCATAGACGTGTAAGCGGCATACGATTTCCATGCACTCCCATGATAAATAAATAATAAACATGACTGTGTGTATTGTGTGTACAAGTGTAGTGTGTATAGTGGTATCCCACAGATTAATCAAACATGTCAGCATTTCTGGTGCAGGAGTGGGAGAGCACACTTTGATGTAGTTAACATGCTCTTTCACCTTTTCCTCTCTGCACACAGTCACTTGCGTGTGCTGTGGCAGCTTTCTTGTCCTCATAACTAAACAAACCGAATACAAAGAAACACAAGAGAAACAGGCAGTATGCATACGGGACTCTCTTCAGTGCTGCTGGTTCATTGTGATCATGGTTCATTGAACCATGCACTGGCCTTCTTCAGGTAAACAGGAGCCTTTGGCACAAGCAAGGTCCTACATGCAAACATCTTTTTATGAGGGACCTAGTGCACCTTTAAATGAAATGAATGAAACGGTGGCTTATGCGACAGAGTTATGCCCTCTCTAAGCCGCTTTGTAGAAGCCTTGTCTAGTAGAGTGTTAGAGAATATTCTTATTGGCTATGCACTGAAAAAAGGCTTGCTGGTAGTTGCTCTTCCCTGTGCTCAACTGGAACCAGATATAAGTCAACAATTGGCCTAGATTTAGAGAGTGCTTGAAACCCCAGATATCATCGTGAATGTTATCATTTGCACCTTTGCTAACTGCCTACATGCTTTTGTAAAGGGTAACTTTGGTTACTTGATACTTTTATTGTCTGTATGTGCTGGCTTAAACACTTGCTTACAGCTCACTTAGAGTTATGATTCATTGTGCAGTGGCCATTAACATAAAATAAGGCGAGTAAGAATAAGGTTATTAAGCTGTCCCCCTGTTTAATAAATATAAGAATTCTCTCTAATATCTGAGATTCTGTCTTTACAACAACACAGTGGAAGTGAATGTGATTTATGCAAATGTGGTAGATGGAGAATGGGCTTCTTTTTCAACTCCCTGGTATTATCTAAGTATCTCAATTTAAGTCTCATTCCTTTGTTTAAGGGATCTTGTTCTTCTGTGTATCTGCAAAACCATAAAATGGTTGATTCAGTATCTTAAAATGGCTTACCACTGTATGGCATAGCGATGCGCTGTTGTCCATTAAATGTTACTGTAAATGGTGTAACATAAATGAACACTACATGTATCTTCGCTTTCGAAGCCAGGTGGACTTCCTTGGTCATAATCACTGATATATATAAAATATATAAACGTTAAAAAAATACCTTTTCATTTGGACATTAATCAATAACCATTCCCCATAACCTGTTGTGTTTAATATTTGATTTACACCCATTGTCTCTATGTTTCAAAAGTGTTTTTTTACAGCCACTCACTGCACAATCAAGTCAGACAATGAAAAGATTCCTGAACTACAGTGTGTAAAAATCATGTTATAATATTTGAACAAAAGTCCCTGTAATGCAAACAGGTCTTTTGGCAGAAGCTCATGATATCAAATCTCACGGATCATGAGGGCTTACTGTTCCCCTTCATCTCAAAACCATGTGTGTGAAATCGTTGATGAAATTCTCATTTGAATCTGGCATTAATGCCGAACACTTAACAAAGAGAAAACCTTGAAACTTGAAATATTAATTACTTCTGGCTTCTGCAAACATGGAAGACCGGGGCTGAAAGAATGTAACTGAGAAGCCTTGGAGCAAATTACAAAATTAGATACATTTACATAAAGATAATTTTAACGAGGGATACAAGGTTCTTTATATACTAATATTTTGAATTATCATTATAATTTTAATAGGTTGAAGGACATCAAAGGGTGTCGTTGATAAGAGGCTATTAATTATATATAGAAAGTACTCTTGTAATATTGAATGTATACTCTCTTCAGGCAACATGAGAATTAGACTAGCTTTAAGTTGAGCAAAGAATTGTGAAGAACTCAATATGTCTACGAGCATAACAACAGTATGGAATATATGGTCTCCTCTTAAACTCACTATAATCCATCCAAATAAAGTAGTTTTCAATGTGGTATTGTGCACTTTCTATCAGGAGTGCTGTAGAGGTGGTTTGCTGAAGTTCCTCTAAAGCTAGAATCGTTTCTTTTTGATTTACATTAAGGCTCTTCATCTTCAAAAAATCCTCTTGGACCCCCTTGAGCTCTTCAAGCTGCCTTGTTTGCTCCCGTAGTTGAGTCCTCACCATTTTCTCACCCCATTTTGTTTAGCAGTTTTAATCACAATTCTGATGAAATGTGGAAAAAAATGAAATTGAATGGAAAGAAAAATATGGATTTTGTTTAATAATTTTTAAGTATTTCATCATTTTTAATGTTGAATAATTTAATTAATAATGATTTCTGTTCCTTGCAGCTTCAGGGCTCTTTGAGGAGGAAGATTGAGGGGGGGCCACCAGGGTACAACACCAAACAGAACGGGGGTGGGCCCTTTGGGCCGGACCTGAAGCGTGTCCGCGTCGAGGGGGGAGCCATGGGGCACGCCGGCTGCGCATTCAGCAACGGGCAGTCCCGGTCCCTGCCAGCGGAGGCACCGATGAGTCACGGCCTGCAGAGGAAGGATGGTAACATGATGCCCCCACCCATTGGGGGCGAGCTCTTCAGCCTGACCCTGAAGGAGATGAAGAAGGAGCCGGGGGAGGTATACTCCTGCGGCCAATCGCAGCCCATGGATCCCTCGATGATGGTCTTTGAGTTCAAGGAGGAGGGCGACGGTCAAATTGACCCCGAGCTGCAGGACCTGTTTGACGAGCTCACCAAGACAGTGCCCTCCCTTAACGACCTGGAGTTGGAGAGGATTCTGAAGCAGGACGATGCCTTTGGGCTGGACCTGGGCCGTCCCAGCTCGGCCGGGGCGGGGCAGCCATGCGGCCAGCTGGACAGGGTTATAAAGACAGAGTACTCCCCGGGGTATGGCCAGCCTCCTTCTGGAGGGTCGCCCCATCTGCGCCCAGCCTCCGCTGGCCCCGCCCTCTCCATGCCCCCCGCTGCCCTGACGACCTCCTCCTCCTCCCCGGTCACCACAGCGACTCAGAACCCTGGCCAGGGGTCACAGGGTTCGTCTGGGGCGTCCAGGCTGCTGCCCGGCTGGACGGAGGTGTCCCACGCCGAGCAGCTGAAGCAGATTGCGGCTAATCAACAGCAGTCCCCCACTGCCGCCCTATTGCATCACCACCAGAACCAAGCCGGGGCTGCCGCCACCTGGTCACCCGCCATGAACACACACTCCTCCCCCGGCCCGTTCTGCCCGGAGAAGATCCCCAGCCCCGCCACGCTCTGTGCCCAGAGGGTCAGCCCCCAGGGCTCCGTCCTGCCCCCCATGAGCGCCGGCCAGAGCAAGGGCCTGAGCAACTGCCTCTTCAAGCCCAACGGTGGCGACATGAAGGTCCACGGCAGCAAGCCGCTTACACACTTCAGCCACAAGCCCCAGATCCCACTGATGGGAGCCCCACAGAACAAGCCCCCCGCTCTGCACTACCAGCAGCAGCAGAAACCGCAGCAGCCCCCGCCGCAGCCGCTGAATCCTGCCACCGTCCCCAACCAACACCAACCTCCACAGCACTTCCACAGCCCCGCGATGCCACCCTGCCAGCAGCCCAAACCCCTGCCTCCGAAGATGCCCTTGAACCAGCTTGGGCCAGGGCTCCATTTCAAGCTTCAGCAAAGACAGGTAAAAACAATATTTAGCCTTTTTTTAATGGCTAGTATTTTATGTCTTCCTTGGGCAACAGTGTGGTATATTTGTTATGGAACTAGGCCTGTAACTTAGAGGTTGCAGGTTAATTTCCCAGGTGGCGAACTGCCGTTGTACCCTCGAGCAAGGTATTCTTCAGCAAATATTTAAAGTGTATAAATTGGATTGCACTGTATGTAAAAAATAGTAAGTTGTGTAAATTGTTCTGGATAACATTGTCTGCTAAATACCTAAATGCAAATTAAAGTAACAGTTTCTGTTCAGTTTCAATGGATTACCCGAGAGTCTGCATGTGTTGCATTTTAGTGACCCTTTGGAGAACATGTGGAAAAACTATGACTAATGATAGCAGTAAATAATCTCCCTAGCAACGGCACGTAAGAAACACAGATTATGTAGTTTTGTGTACAATGTTTGTTTATTTGTTTTCCCTCAGGAATATTTTGTTCAAAATCATTGGCATGATTATGAAGGTGCAGCACTAGATACTTTTGCCTTGTTTCCATTAGCTCATGAGGTACATGCGTGAGTCGTACCAGAATACTCATTTTAGGTAAAAATGTTGGTTCGCATTTCAGTAAAAAAAAAAGCATGAGGGTTTGCCAGTTGAACCCAGAAATTCTTCCATGTATAACATGACAATTGTACAATTGTAAGTTTTAACTCAGCTGGCATTTTATTAGAAATGACTTAACATGTTTATTTCATAGAAATAGTTTCTAATGCATAATAATAATATTCTAATAATAGTAATTAAATGCATCATATATCCAGCCTTGATTCACGTTGTACATACGATATATAGGTAACAAATAAAAGAAACACAAACATAAAGTGTCTTAATAGGGCGTTGGGCCACCATGAGCCGCCAGAACAGCTTCAATGCACCTTGGCATTCTACAAGTATCTGGAACTATGTTGGATGGATGCAAAACCATTCTTCCATGATAAATTTAATCTAACTGGGAGATTCTGCCACTCCATAATCTCCCATAAGTGTGCAATTGGGTTGAGGTCTGGTGACTGAGACAGCCATGGCATATGGTTTCCATTGTTTTCACGCTCATCAAATCATTCAGTGACCACTTGTGCCCTGTGAATGGAGGCATTGTGGTCCTGGAAGAGATCCCTCCCATCAGGATATAAATATTTCGCCATAGGATGAAGGCGATCACTCAGAATGGCTTTGTTTAGGGTTTACCTTGCCCTCTAAAGGGTTGAGTGGACTGAAACCATGGCAGGAAAATACACCTGACACCATAACAAGAGCAGCCAGAATCCTTAACCCTGGGAAACATGGACTCGGGCCTGTAGGTTTTGCATTGGTCTGCTTGTTGAGAATATACTGGATGAGTCATCTGTCTTCTCAGTGTCCTTTGTACCATTTCGCTCGCAAATGTGCATTTTTAGGTGTAATAAGGGGTTTATGCACTGCAACCCAACCATAGTATCCTTCTCTGTGAAGTTCTCAATGGACTGTTCTTGATAAAACTGCCTGGTCACGCCCTAGATTGATATTTGCAGTCAACTGATTCATTCATACTGAGTTGCTCTTCTGTTTTGCCTTGCATCTCAAACTAAAATGGATATCATGGTAGAGGAATATGCACTTTCGACCACAGTTGCCTCTAGTTGATGATGTCTTTCCCTCAGACTTCCATGCCAACATCACCTTAGTCACTGTTCCTGATGAAACATCAGCAAGTTGAGCAGTCTTTGTCACTGAAGCTCCTGCCAAACTTAAACTTGTCAGCAGTTTTTATACATGACCCTAAGCATAGTGGGATGTTAATTAACTCAGGAACCATACCTGTGTGGAATGACCTGCTTTCAATATACTTTGTATCCCCTTTTTACTCAAGTATTTCCTTTATATTTAGTTACCTGTATGTTATGGGGTATACCCTGCCAACTCATATCTGCCATACAAAGTTTTGTATTATTAATATGAGTAGTGTAGTCTTATTGAGGACAGCAGTGTGTCATCTTGGTTTGTTTAAAACGAAAACCTGCAAGTTCATAAGTTGAACCCCAGGTCACATTCTACTGATGTACTTCTACTGATGTACTTCTAACCAAAGCACTTAACCTCAACCTAACTTCAGTAAACAGCAGCTACAAATAGATCATATCTAACAATCTAGTTGCAGTTTAATAATGAACATCTGGTCCAAATGCAGACAGATACTCAAACCAGTCAATCCGACAGTTGGGTACTGTTTTTTATTATAAGAATGGAAAAAGTGCATTACATTTATCCTGTCTTTGTTAGCTAGCTAATATAATACGCTGTTTTTTAGAAAGAATGGAAAAACATTTAAGTTGTGTAACTTCCGGCAGAAACAGAAAACTCTCTTTCAAAGCAATTCATTTTCATTGGGAGGTAAACTTTCCTTCATTATATTGAAGAAAATAACAAATAAAATACTGAAAAGGCATTTGGTGTTCATCAACCCCTTTCATTAAGGAATAGAGTTATCACCATAAAAGTAAGACAGCTAAATTAATATTGAACTACAACTCCCATGAGAGCGCAATGTTTCATAATGCCTGGTGGGACCTGCATTTTAGAACTACTGCAGTAGTTTAGAGAAGCTCAGTTATTGTCGTGTTTCGGTTGAAAAATAAGCCCCTTTACCTTGAAACCCCCAAAGGCACTCCCACCGAGGGAGAGTGAAAATTGTCACAGTGCACCCCAGGTGAAAACGAGCACGTCTACAATGGTGCCCAAAGTGTCTGTCAGCTTTTCAGCCCAACTGCTGTAGATGTGCACTGATGGATCCGGCGGCCTCGAGCCCTGCGAAATCTGCAGTCAGAGTCAGGGGCGCCTTTGTTATAACCCCTATTGCTCTTTCATTTTTATTGCATTTCTTTTCATGCCAGACCTCCCTCTCTGAGTGGTAGCCCAGCACTGGGCTCCTTGATATACCTCTTTCCAATTGGTTTAGCCTCTGCAGGGCCTAATTATAGCCTTGTGGCATAATAGAAAAGACCAGAGCTTTTTTCTGCTGATAAGAGCACAGAAAAGGGAGATAGCCCATCCTGCATGCTCTTCTTGGCATGCTTCAGGTCAGTGCCCATAGCTCAGGGCAGAAAGGCTGCAGCCTTTAACAGCTAAGGACAAGTCTTGTGTGTGTGTGTGTGTGTGTGTGTGTTTTATTCTGTTATTGTGGTGGCTGCTGTTGTTTTTGCCATTGTGGCTCCTGAATATGCATATCCCCTGAAAGCGATTTGACGGTGACGCGGATTGCCAAAGCATGGTAGATTAACATACAGCGCTTCTAATTTCTCCGCCTGTCACAGTCGCTTCCCATCAGAGCAAAGGTTCGCACAGCGGGAATTGCTAATTGGAAGTTGTTAGCTACCAGGGACAGGTTGTGGAAAATGACAGTAATCTGCTTAGCCTACTACAGGAGGTTGAGCTACTGATTTGTTATTATTGGGAAGATACGGAATGCCCCCTTATTTATTAGTTTTTGTTATTGTTTCTTTTTATTTTGGGGGCATCGTTCATTGTTGGCTGTCGTTATTTGTTGGAAATGATCATTTAAATACATTTTGGTGTGAGTTGGTGCGATTTCTGCAGAGGATGTTGTGAGATGTGTCTGAGAAAAGACATGTCTCGAGTCATTTCAGAGATCGAGATATTGGGAGCCCTGAGTGAGACAAGGGATGTCGCAAGTCTTTATCTGTGACGAAGATTTAGCAAGCGATGTCTAAGGCAAAGATGTTGCAGGGCACAGAGCTGTGAGCTATGTCTGAGAGAGAGAGATGCTGTTCATTGCTAGGATTTACATAAACTGGCATGCTTCGTTTCCTTTGTGTCCTTGAACACATTGGGGTGCAAAGTAGGAATCGCTCAGAAGAAAAGAGGAATTTCATAATCTCATCTGCTTCTTGCATTTACTGCATTCCTACAGAGCTGTTCCATGAAAAATTATCAAAAGTTAATCTCACTCTTCTTATCCATAACTGAGCTCCATTGTTTTTCAAACCTATATAATCTACGAATGTATGTTTGGTTTATGTTGAAAATGGTAAAAACTTGATTTCAAAATGAATGTAGCAAAGTCAGGGAGGTACTGTTGCCCTTTTTACAGGAAAACATTCCGTATCTATGCGCGTTCACCCTGAAGGAGGAAGATCAAACAAGCAGTCAGATAATGAGCTTTTCCTGCTTAAAAGCATTGTTGACTATACAACAGTCCTTGTTGACAGCTGCTTGTTGCCTTGGTGTTTTCATAGCTCACATGCAAACCTGTACTTGTACTTCTGCTTTTCCTCTAAAAACTGTCCCCTAGTTAATGAATTATGACGAATACATCTAAGAAATTAAGGAGTGCTATTGCAATGCTATGCAAATGCAACTATGCACCAGCTTGCATTTGATAAACCTTTTCTTCTAACCTTGAAAGTGTTCTTAATTTTTCTTCCCAAGAGCAGTTTTGACGAATTCAGAATAATTTCTAAAACACAAAACCCTAGCTAGCAAGCTAAATGGGAAACCTGTTCTCAGAAACACCTAATTAGTCAATGTAATTTCCAAAAATATGTTTTTAGATTTAGTCTTTACCTAATTAGGACCTTCAATACCCCAGCAGCAATATCTCTTACTAAATAAGCACATTGATTGTTAGTATTATTTAAATGGTGAAAACCTTTGTATTCATATTAAGGTTCAAAGTTGTTCAAACTTGAAGTGCTGTTTAGGAATCCTGGATGCAGTTTGTATAAAAACACACGGTTGAGCTTGAAAATGATTTGAAGTTACACTACAGTATATGACCAAAAGTCAGTGGACATCCCTACTAATTATTGAGTTCAGGTGTTTCAGCCACACCCATTGCCAACAGGTGCATAAAATCCAGCACATAGCCATGCAATCTCCACAGACAAACATTTAGAATTCAGAATGGTTCGTAAAGAGCTCAGTGACTTTAAACGTGGTAGGATGCCATAGGATGCCACCTTTGCCACAAGTCAGTTCGTGAAATTTCTGCCCTACTAGATGTGCCCCGGTCAACTGTAAGTGCTATTATTGTGAAGTGGAAGCACCTAGGAGCAACAACAGCTCGGCCATGAAGTGGTAGACCATGGGGCCGACGAGTGCTGAAGCACATAGGGTGTAAAAATCGCCTATCATCTGCTGCATCACTCACTACAGAGTACCAAACTGCCTCTGGAAGCACCATCAGCACAAGAACTGTGCGTCGGGAGCTTCATGGAATGGGTTTCCATGGCCGAGCAGCTGCACACAAGCCTCACATCACCATGCGCAATGCCAAGCGTCGGCTGGAGTAGTGTAAAGCACGCCGCAACTGGACTGTGGAGCAGTGGAAACGTGTTCTTTGCAGTGATGAATCAAGCTTCACTATCTGGCAGTCTGATGGACGAATCTGGGTTTGGCGGATGCCAGGAGAACGCTACCTTCCGTAATGCATAGTGCCTACTGTACATTTTGGTGGAGATGGGATAATGGTCTGGGGCTGTTTCTCAGGGTTTGGGATAGGCCCCTTAGTTCCAGTGAAGGGTATTCTTAATGCTACAGGATACGAAGACATCTTAGCCAATTGGGCGCTTCCAACTTTGTGGCAACAGTTTGGGGAAGGCTCTTTGCTGTTCCAGCATGAGTGTGCCCCTGTGCACAAAGCAAGGTCCATAAAGACATGGTTAGATGAGTTTGGTGTGGAGGAACTCGATTGGCCTGCACAGAGCCCTGACCTCAACCCCATTGAACACCTTTGGGAGGAATTAGAACGCCGATTGCGAGCCAGACCTTCTCGTCCAACATCAGTGCCTAACCTCACAGATGCTCTTTTGGCTGAATGGGCACAAATTCCCACAGACACACTCCAAAATCTTGTGGAAAGCCTTCCCAGAAGAGTGGCAGCTGTCATAGTCGCAAAGGGGGGTCCAACTCCATATTAATGCCCATGGTTTTAGAATGGGATGTCCAACAAGCTCATACAGGTGTGATGGTCAGGTGTCCACTGACTTTTGGCCATATAGTGTATGTAGAAGAAAAAAATAGTTGGATTGGATGTATCAAGCACACAGATCTTAAACACTGATCTCATAAGTGGACAAGACCCACTCCTTACCTGTGAGAATCTGCTATATTAACAAGTTAGATCCTACCAATGTGTATGCAATGTCGTCAGCAGAGAAAATGCCAGAGGCAGCGAACAAATATACAGTATATGACTATAAACATCAACAATCTTTACAATGTTAAAATATTATATTTTATGGCATTCCTTTAAGGTAAGGGCCTTATAATATTTGTGTGTAAAAAAAAAAAAAATGTTAAACCGTTTCTCCTTATTTTTCAAGAAGAATAAATGCAGATAATGGCGCACTTCCTGTTTTTCTCTTTTCCTCCTTTGAATGTCTGTTACATTTCTGATGGGGGGCGGATGACAAAAATAACAACCACAGAAGATTAGTTTATTTTTATCTGTAATATAATGAATTTTCCCACAGACTAATGAGGGCTTACTGAGATGTTGATTGCTCCAAAATGGCTGACCTCCAGCTGAAGTATCTAAAGGGGAGTGTCCATTCCGGCTCTTTTTCAAATCAGTGCCCTCAAGCTGACTGAGAAACGCTCGCTGTGGCCAACCCAACAATTTCCCTCGGTTTCATTTTTATTTTTACAACCCCCACCTCCAAAACAAAATCACCCCTGCTTTCCACATATTGCCCACATGTCACAAGAACAATGAAAGCCAAGCGGAAGAGTTTGCGGGAATAGCCTTTTATATCAGGCACAATGGGAGCTTATGAAAGATAAACTGACCGTGTTTTTGCAGGCAGTGCTGGGACTGAGGGCTATCCCCACCTGAGATATAAGGTAAGGGTACTGGCCATTCCCCCCTCCAAAAATCTCACAATCATCACAGAGAGACGAGACGCTGGCGATGAATGAGAGCACGGAGCAGATATGGAAATGCGTTATGGTAATGTAGATAAGAATAGCAGGGAAGAGAGCGGCTTGTTAGTGCTCTCTCTACAGCGGGAGGTACTGCAGTCGCGAGGGGGTTAAGCGCGCTGCCAGCGCGGAAAGGAACGCGGGCCGCGGCTACAACAGAGCAAATAGCAGTTTCAGAATTCTTCCCACAGTGAGCTGAATTTGTAATGCTGCGGAAAGAAAGGTCCCGAAACGGAGCCATGACCCCCCTTCCCTTCCCGGAGCACCAACATAGGAGCGCTGAACAACCCCCCATCCCAAACTGCCACCCACGTGGGTCAGCCGCTTGAAAGTTCACAAGAAATTAAAGCCGTTCCATCTCTCCTCTTGTTTGTTTTTTGAACATGGCAGAATTTTGTCCTCCAAAAAAAAAGAAAAACAAACAAAAAAATGCTCTTTACACTGTAGCTGTCACACTCTTTCTAGCACAGTGTCACACTTTCGACGTGTAATCACCAGGGAATGGATTGGAATTTTAGAGGCTTTAAGCAGCCTTCAGTCACAGTGACTCGACGTTTGACCGTTCAAAGATGATTATAGTGAGGTAGATAATTCCACCGTAAACATCCCACCCGATGGGAACCCAATGATTTTTTTTTTTAAATAATTTGTTTCAGTGACAAAGGCGAAGTATTGTCTCCTCCGAGACGGCACTTGCCAAGCCGTCGACCGTAACTCCAGAGCCACTCCTATACGCAGCAAACTCATGTCAGCTTCCCTCCCACCTCCCTGGGGCGGACAGCCAATTGCTGCCCCCTAGGACACTCCCGGCCACTCTGGCGCGGCTGGTGGAATCGAACCCTGGTCGCAGTGGCCAGTGTCGAATGTTGTAACCGCTAGACCACCCGGGAGGCCCCTCACTTAATGTTTTTAACCTAGCAAAATCTGAAAGGACAAAAAACATTTGACTGTTTTTGTATTTGTTTTGTGCATGACCTATGTATAGTGCAGTACAGTGATGCTTCTAACCAAGGTCATAGATTATTAGTATAGTATAATCATATCTAGGGTGTGAGCAGGTAGGTTAAGAGCAGTCCATCATAGAGAGGGATACTATGATCGGGTTGCATTGCATAAATCATTTTTAAATATTTTTATATTTTTGGCATTTAGCAGATGCTCTCATCCAGAGCAACTTACAAGATGTGTATATATAGATGGTAAGATCAATAATTGTTCAAGATCAGGGCAGTAATACAGCAATAGACATCGTTGTTGGCAGCTGCATACCGTACCTGTAACACAGGGAAATAAAAAGATTAGTAGAATTTTTATTTTTTATTATACAGTGTTAAACATAAACACAAAATACAAAATGCAGTATTAAACATGTAAGCAGTGGTGATGACAATTAGTTAATATACAGAATCAGTGGTAGTGAAATCTGAAGAGGTGGGTTTTTAGTCTCTTGTGGAAGATGGCCAGTGATTCATGAGTCATCTTTCACCCTGTTCTCACCAAGCGGACGAGTGCATGTATGGCATACTCCAGAAGAAATCTACAGGCCAGAGTGCTTGTTTCCCATGGTGAAGCGTTCTGGCAGCTGTTATTGTGTGGGGTGCATTTTTCTGCCATAGTTTAGGTCCACTCAACCCCTTACAAGGAAAGATAAATGCCAGTAAATACAAAGCCATTCAGAGTGATCACCTTCATTCTATAGTGAAGCATTTCTATCCTGATAGGAGTGGTATCATCAAGAATGGCAATGCCCCCATCCACAGGGCATGAAAACGTAATGAATATATAATCCGTATGTCATGGCCGCCTCAGTCAGCAGATCTCAACCCAATTGAACACTTATGATAGATTCTGGAGCGGCGCCTGAGACAGCATTTTCAACCACCATCAACCAAACAGCAAATGATGGAATTTTTCATGGAAGAATGGTGTTGCATTCCTCAAAGAGAGTTACAGCCACTTGTAGAATCTATGCCATGGAGAATTTCAGCTGTTCTGGCAGCTCGTGGTGGCCCATCGCCTTACTAAGACAGTGTAAGTTGACGTTTCCTTTATTTTGGCAGTTACATGTATTTCATAATAAGTAGGTATTTGTCCTAGATTAATTGTCTGGCATATTATTGAACACTCTTGTTCAGCTATCAGTTATATTCATGTGTCTTTGAGCAAACAAGGTGTGGTAGGGAATGGGCGCGGTCAAGCTATCTACAACGGAGAAGAATTCCTTTTAACCACAGTGTTTTCCTCACGATCTCAGAGAGCGAACAGTGGCTTTTAACTAAAGTACAACCATCTTCTTTTAAAGGGATCAGCTAAACACCTTGCATTTATTGAAATTTAAAAGTGTTGCATTTGCATCAGAAAGCCTTGAGTAGTAAACTGATATTTATTCACACAGGACCAACCCTGAATGCAATCATTTTTGTCACAGCGGTCGAAAGATCACCACCGCTCAGATAGTCTGTCCCCAGGTGAATTTCTGTTGCACGCTACGTAAATGACAGTGCTCGATTTACATGGAGAGGAGAAACGGTAACGTGGCGTTTTGTGGGTAAATGTTATGTACCTGGGCTGGCGGATGGCGCAGCGGTCTAGTGCACCACGCTTTGGAGTGGTGTGCGCTGCCCGTCAGAGACGCGGATCGAAACCCGCGTTTCTACCAGACCGGCCCTGGACCGCCCGATTGGAGGCGGCATTTGGGGAGGGGGGGGGAGGGAGAGCCGGCACAAGTCCGTCGAGGAGAAGGTTAATGGAGTCCATGGAAGATCTCCGTCTCGAAAGAAGGCGGGGAAATAGGTCCAGGAATGCGAATCTCGTTCCCGGAGGACGGGCGGCGGACTCGTGGGTGTGGGGAATTGAGAATAAAAATAGACGGTACAATTGGCTACCAAATTGGGAGAAAAACGGGGGGAAAATCAGAAATAAATGTATTATTTTTTTAATTGTTTTATGTTATGTACCTGCTCTTATTACAGTATGTATATTAATATATTTAGTTTAGATGTTAATTGCTGGACAGTCTATGAACACCTAGCATACATCTACTGATTTGGGCACAGCCACTGATCTCTAGAGATAGAAATTGGTGGTGAAGACTGGAACTGGGTGTTTTTTTCTTTTGAAGTGTTGCCAGGTTGACATTTTGGGGGTTGGTGGACGTAGAGGGGTGTACTTGCCTGACCTAATTAGAGTTGGGTTTTTGAAAAGCTGTCAAAGTTCACAACTCGGCAAGCTTTTGTGAACATGAAAACTATTTTTTTTAAATATATTTATTATATATTCATTTCAAAAACTGTATAATTTTGCTGGGATGGTGACTAGATCACCAGTTTCACATGAAGTATTTCAGATGTGTGCTGTCGCTTTTCGGGTTTCAGTACTGGTTGAAGTTAGTGGAGAGGTTATGCACGTCACGGCTCAAAGTGATAAGTGTTGGTGAGATGTCTCCCTGGAACCGATGGTGCCTTTTCTGCTTGTCAAAGCAGCGATGGCCCTGACAATCAGGGTGCAATGGCTTTGGCACAGCTGCTTGTGTGTGGGAGAAACTGTAGATTGAAACTAACCTGTGCTGTGCAGGTTCTGTGGGGAGGCTGGCTGCAGGCAATACTGTTCCTCATGCACATGCAGGAATGCACATACACACACACAAACGAATACCTGCTCACACGCACACGTGCCCACGCACACACATACACATACCTGTAAATACACATGCATGCCCAAAAACCTGCCTGCATACAAACACAAACAAGTATGAACACACACACGTACAAACTAATACCTGCTCACACACACAGACACACACACACACATGCCCGCATGCAGACACACGCAAAAACAAATACCTTCTCTCACACACCTGTGCAAACACCTCCCTGCATGCACACACAAACACGAAAATACAAACGTGAAGACACACACCCAAATTAATACCTGCTCACACACACATACCCATGCACACACATACACACACACACCTGCATATACACACTAGCTAACACCTGCCTGTATGTACATACAGACACCCAAATACAGGTATGAATACACATACACACATTAGCAAACGTCTGGCTGCATGCACACACACACACACACACACACACACACACACACACACACACACACACACACACAGGCAAACAGACAGACATGCACTCACAAGGAAACACAGACGGTATTCCTGAGTTCGATCCACAATGGAGGGCCTGAGCCTGGCTGACAGTATTTCAGTCCAGAATAGAGCTGTCCTCTTTAACATAGTAATAACTCCATTTCCTCCGAGCAGCCTGTGGGCTTTAAGCACTGTAACCCTACCCTTCAGAGAATGGAGTGCAGGAGCTCTTGATTGTCATATTAAACGCTTGTGCTGAAAGAAATGTGGCACAAGGTCACGTGCCAGCATCAAACGGCTTTGAGATTAAATGCGAAAGGTGCAGAAATGAAAGTGTTAAATACTGCTAATGATCACAGAGTGAGGAAACCCACACGGCAATTTTTACAACCCCGGCTGGTTAGTTCATGGACCCTGTCTTTTATTCTTCCATTTTTTGTTCCTTCCTCTCTCCCTCCTTCCTCTCTTTTTCACTTCCCTCCATTCCTGCCTCTTTCACTCCTCTCTTCCTCTCCCTCACTCCCCCTCCATTCCTACCCCCCACCTCTATTCCTCACTTCCCCTCAATCCCTGCCTCATTCTGTCCCCTCTTCCTCACTCCCCCTCCATTCCTACACCCCTCCCCTCTTCCTCTCTCTCTCTCTCTCTCTTCCACTCTCTCCCTCCTGTCTCCACCAGTCAGAGCTCAGTCATCTCAGCACTGTGCTCTCTGCCCGGTGTAATTATAAGATTACTTTACACACTAACCTGGAGAATGCAGACTGGATTGGAATTGACAGGCAGCATATTTAATCTCAGCTGCGTCCACCGTTATAAGGCTTGCTTCCTCGTGTAAAGCAGACTCTGTAAAGAAAAGGGTGTAACACTGTGCGTGGCTGAGCAATGAGAACGGCTCTGAGGCTAAACAAAATCTGGGGAAATGTGTCGGGGTGAAGATGCCAAAGCACTGACAGATCTGGCTTGTAAGGGCCACTGACTCGATGTGGTTTTAGCTGATGATCTTGCAGAACCCCCTCTCTCTTTTTTTTTTAAACAGCGGGGGTGTATGGGGGGAGGGGGGGTCGGAGAGCGCTGCAGCGTTTAATAATTCTGTGAACGGAGGGCCTGTTTCCTGGGAAAGGGATCCTCTGCCAAGTTTTAGATTCCGAGGCCTTCCCCAGGGGACAGCCCCCGACTCCAGACTCTGGGCAGGAAGTGACATCACTGTCAGCATGTTCCAATGCCACTGGATAGAGGACTAAATCACACTACTCCTTTATGGACTCGGGAAGCACATGTGGTTTCCATTGAAAACGATCCAGAGAGAGAGGATGGAAAGTAGCCACGCCGTGAGGTTAGGACAGCTGAGAGAGCAAATGTGGCGTAGCGGACAGTGGGCTGGACTCTGCTGCCGGTAGGTCAATGGTTTGAATCCCCAGGCTGCTGTTCCTCCGGCAAAAACTCAGTCAGCAACACAATCAGGCCACAGAATTGGCAAATAAAAGACTATCGAGCTATCGGTGACCAAAGGGTCTGGAAATGGTCCTTTGAACTTGTTGGCTCATTGCATTAATAATGAATGGGTTTGGCTTTTCATTTTGAACAAATCATAAATTGTTTTTTTGCAACACTAAACCACCCTATCATATTTCTTGTTAGTGAGAGGTATGTGTTCATTGTAATTAATCACAGTTTTCACATTTTGGATATTGCGGTTTAAAATGGGTTTTAATGAGAGAAAAACAATAGAGTATTACCAGGCCCAGTAGGTATTTAGCTTTGCTAATGTAACACAGGTCTGGCTCCCAGGCTAATATGTGGTACAAAATGAGTCAAAACTGCAGTAAATTGGCCTGGATAAGGGTGAATGTTTAAGCAACTCAATAATGAAAAATGTAGTAATAAAGCTTTTCCTCACCCTACAAAATAAAATCGTTGCAGTAGTTTGCGGTTTCTCACGGTGACTTACTGTATGTTGGCCGTATTCCACTCTTGGCATGCTCCAAACACTAGTGCTGGGAGAGTGAGGGTTCATAAACCACATTATGGGTGGAGCTACCATGTGCTTTAAATCCCTAACTTGGTATGAGCCAATCAAAATGACTTTGCTCTCTGCACCAAAACACTGATTGGTTCAAGTCACTGAATGGCTGGTGACAAGTGATAGTTCCACCCCTTCTGGTGTTTGTGAAGTCTCACTCTCCCATCACTACAATGTATCAATTATCAACAATTATCAATCTGGCCTTGGTTTACAGGTAAGGATGCTTAATCGGTCATTATCAAAAGTAATTTCCTGATCTGTTGTCATGTATATGTACAAACAGAGTTCATTTGAAGCAAACAGATATTAGGTCAACATGATAGTGACTGTTAGTTCATTAGACAGTGTAGGTTCTACTTTCGTTGTGAAAAATAGTACCAACACTGGATGTACCATGTGACAATATAATGTCACAAGAATTTATATATATATATTACATTTTAATGCCTTGTTTTTCATTAAATATCTCATCTGATATATTTGTTAAACCTGCTGGTATTGATAGATGAAAGGCCTGGTTTTGTGCTTTTTTTTTGTTGATCAATCTGTCGCATAGTTTTCTTTCTGTCCACTGGCTCCTCCATGCAAACCTGGATGTGAGGGGAGACAGGCTTCCCTTCTTCCTCTCAGCATGTGGAACTTGACAGCAGTGATTTCTCCATTTTCATTATGGGGATCTCTTGTTGTGGTGCACATCGTCTGTATGGTTCCCAAAGTAATAACACTTAATAACTGAGTGAACTAAAGTCCAATCGATTTAGCCGGTGCAAAATTATTTGCGCCAGCACGATAACTTACTTTTTTTTAAAATGTACGTGCTTTGCGTTTGCCCACCCTCTGGCACCGTGAGTCAGGCGATGGGGGCGGATGCATTTGCGAGACTTCCTCATGTACAGTATGTGATGAATTGATTCATGCAAAACCAGTGACAGTCATTTCAACTATCTATTGATATTTTAAGCCCCAATAGATAAAGCAGTTACTCCCCTGTGCCCTTGCAGAGCATAAGCAGAGCGACGTCCGTCGGAGATCCACATGCACACACACCAAATCTCTATGACTTCATTGGAGTAAGTGTTTGAATGTTGTTAGAACAGCCTCTTGTTCCAGGTGTCAGTAAATTGTCAGTTGGCAGGACTATGGAACAGCAGTGTTAGTTGTCAATTCATTAGAACTAGCATTATGTCTAATGAACTTATTCCATCCTCTGATAGTCTGAGACCCCCCCCTCCTCCTCCCCCCTATTTGCTGGGTCAGGATTTTGTTTACTTTGCATTTCAGAATGTGAGCTGTACAGCATGAGGGTCAACTCATTCAAATCAACAGGGGCTTGCAACCCTCTTTCTAGAATTTTCTCCTTTTCTTCTGCAGCCCGACCCACTGTAACTCTATCCCCACCCCCTCTTCTTTTTCTTTTTCTTTCCCTTATCCTCTCCTCTGGTGCGTTTTCTCCACTCTCGCTGCCGTACTGTAAACCTTCAGCAAAGCGAC
This sequence comes from Aldrovandia affinis, assembly GCA_029706075.1. NCBI lineage: Eukaryota > Metazoa > Chordata > Actinopteri > Notacanthiformes > Halosauridae > Aldrovandia > Aldrovandia affinis. The sequence continues at coordinate 5,031,182 of JAINUG010000046.1, forward strand.
TGCATTGATACATACAGGGGAGACGAGTGAAAAAAACCTGCTGTGGCTCAGACCACTGGTCAGAGAAGAAGTCTAGCGCATTTCCACTTGGATTGTGGGAAGGTTATGTGTTGCTAACAGCCTTGGGGTTAGGGGAGATTGGTGTTGGGGGTTGGGTGGTATTCCCTCAGCCCTGTCTTGCATCTATAAGGGATCTGGGGCTTTAAAAAAAAAAAAAAAAAAACATTCAGAGAGAACAGAAAAGGAAGCCTTTGAAAATGAATTCCCGACTGGCATTATTTTCCCAAAGCAGGTCTATTCTTTTATTCTGGTGGTCTGAATGAGGCACAGGATGTCAGGAACCCAGCTGTGTGTGTGCATGTACACGTGTATGTGCGTGTGTGCACGTGCGTGCGTGTGCATGTGTGTGCGTGTCTGTGCATGTGTAAGTGTGTGTGTGTGTTCACGTGTGCGTGTGTATGTACATGCGTGCGTGTGTGTGCGTGCACAGGAAGGCAACACCTCCAGCCGATGACATGATTAGGGAGTAGGAAAGGTTCAACCATAAACCATATCATGCGGCGAGAAGCCAAGTGGCAGGCTCTCCTGTGTTCACCTCTGTCAAAAAGCAAGGAGATACCATGGCTGGAGAATTGGTGGCTGTTCAAACAGAAATGCAATTTACCACAAATCCCAAGAGTTTCCAAGCACAGGAGGCTTCTTTCTGCTTTCAAGAGCTTCAGTGCAAAGGAAAAAATGAAATGATTGCACATTCATGCTGTAATATTCACAAGTAGAGCATTAAGGATAAGCCTTCATCTACAATATGTTCCTAGCATGTAGCATGCCCTGTACCGCACAGTACAATATAATGCAGTTGATTTATGAAACAAATCTCAACCTAATCCCTGATGGGTTGTGCTAAAATGGTAAATCTCTATTGGATTAATGTCTAGTACTTACTTAGCAAAGGGGGGAATAGCACATTCAGATAACACTAAACGTATCCATATGTCCACCCACCACCCTACAGTCCATTTCACGTGCATTAAAAAAGGCGCGCCTGTAGAGCTACACCCTACAGTACTCAGCCCATTGAATTTCGTCAAAGAAACCGTTCCCATAACTTGCAGTGCCTACTCAATAAACGTGAAATAATAACAGGATGGCGAGCTCGTGATAATCTCTCTGGTAAATACTGGCGGTGCACTTTAAATGGTGTAAGAGCGGAACTGGTGGGACTACGTTTCTGCGGTTTGAGTGTGCCTGTCGCGCTGTTTGATGTCCGCGGGAAAAGCGAGTAGAGTCTGACAGGGACGGCTGGGATTGCTCAAACTTCAGCAGAGCGGTCTGGTCGCCCTTTAGTGAACTTTCAAGCTCGGTCTGCTTAGTTTGTCTACCGGATCCTCGTTTACGGTACTTATGCAGCTAATAGCCTATATCGCTAGGAAACAAACGCACTGATCGTCACTTTCTATTAGTGTGCAATCAAGTAACCTCTGACAAGCTACAAACGCATGTACACTCCGACTCAAAACGCGCATACATGTACATACGCACATGTACAACAAACTAGCCGGCCACCACTGGTTGGATCAGTGTCTGTTCAGTTTTTCCGATTACACTGCTGCTGTTGTCTGTGCCGAACTTCCTTAGCTCTCTGCCACAAGCGTGTGAATACTCTCCTACCAACAGGGTAGGCCAGCAGGGACCCGTGTGTTTCCCATGATATAAACCTGCTGCTATCACAGGAACGCGTTGAGAAGTGAGACCTCTACTGGAGATTTACGGTACTCGCCCCATTCGTCCCAGCAGAGATTAAACCATATGAGAATGAGGTTAAAAAATAGCAAATGTATTTGAACAGAGACGGTAGAGTGTTTTCCTGGTAATATAAAATGTTATGATTTCTATACCACATTTTTTTAAAGTGTATTGGTGGCAGTTGCATTCTAAATCTGCCTGGTAAAGTGTGTGCTCTCTACCTCCAAATAAATACTCACTAAATCAGGATGACTTCATTAATCCAATGTTCCAAAACCATATACATGTTAAATTGGAATTGTGTGGGGAAATTGTTAATTCTTTGGTGAATGGCCCTTGCTGCCTATGTCAAGTTTCCATTATTTGTGGAAGCATAAAGAATGACTTCAACAAAACAAGGTCCACACCTTTGTACTGATTTGTCACACGGCAAGCATATCTCACCTTTGTTGGTAATTGGGAGAGGGGTGTGGACTCAATTAATTGAATATAAGTTAGTTAGCCATGTCAAACAAAGATTCATTTCCAATACTTTTCCAAAGATGTCATTTGTACCTTTCTATTTGCAAGAATGTACATCTGTGGTCCCGTTTCTGTTGGGTAAGATCGGTTCAATTAACGCTCACTACTGGGAGAAACGTAGAAATTGACATGTAGGAAGATAAATACTTTTACACTATTTACACATTTTACCCTACAACTTCCAAGTAAATATTTTTTTTACATTTCTGAACATTAATTAAAAATAAACTAGAATAACTTGGATTGATAAGTCTACACCCTGCTGAGTTAGTACTTGGTAGAAGCACCCATTTTTTTAAATTACAGCCATGAGTTTGTTTGGATATGTACCTACCAGCTTTGCACACCTAGATTGGGCAACGTTTGCCCATTATTCCTTACAGAACTGTTCAAGCTCAGTCAGATTGCACTCCACTGTTGCTTTAGCTGTGTGCTTTGGATCGTTGTCATGCTGAAAGGTGAACCTCCTTACCGATTTCAACTTTTGAAAGGAGGAGGTTTTCCTCACGAATTGTTCTGTATTTTTCACCATCCATTTTCCCTTCTATCCTGACAAGTGCCCCAGTCCTTGCTGACGAGAAACACCCCCATAACAGAATCCCACTACCGCCATGCTTCGCAGTAGGGATGGTGTTCTTTGGGTGATGTGCTGTATTGGGTTTTCGCCAAAAAAATCTATCTTGGTTTCATCTGACCACAACACTTTTTGTCACATGGCTTTTGAGCATTGGCTTCCTTCTTGCCATCCTACCAAACAGACCAGAATTGTGGAGAGCTTTCTGTACTCTTGACACACGCACAAATTGACCACTCTGCCATGAAGTCCTGTCACTCCTTCACAGTTGCCATTGGCCTCTTGGTGGCCTCTCTGATCAGTCTCCATTTTGCTCGGTCATCCAGCTTGGACAGAGAGACTGATCTGGGCAAGGTCCTGGTGGTGCCATGCACCTTTCACTTCTTAATTATGGTCTTGACCGTGCTGCAAGGGATTTGTAAGGCCTTTTAAATATTTCTATACCCATTAACTGATATTTGCCTTTATCCTGAGTTATTTTGAAAGCTCCTTGTTGCTCATGGTGGATTCTTTACTCTGAAATGCACTACCCAGCAGTGGAATTCTCTAAGAACAGCTGATTTGGGCCCCTCCGATAGTGTCTTAACGCACCCATATTGGCTGATCCTTTATGAGTGTGAGCTGCCTATTACGGTCATGGTTCAAAAACTGACTACCATACCAGCCCTGGTGGGGAGCCCCGATCAGGGGGTGGCATTTGGCTGTCTGCCCCAGGGGGAGGGAGAGCTGGCACAAACTCACGAGGAGTGGTAGGGCGAGCTCATAAACAGGCTTGGGCGAGTTCCGTATCAGAGGAGGCAAACATTGCCTCAAGGTATTAGCTGGCCCCATGGAGGCAAAAAAACAATTTTAAATTAACTTGGGAGTTGTAGGGTAAAATGTGGAAAAGGGTGGAGTTAATGTTTTAATTTCAGGCTGTAAAGCAACAAAAGGTGTAATTTTTTAGACGGGGTGTAGACTTTAAAAGGGCACCGTATGTCCATGTATATCTGGGCTACAGCATGCCGTGAGATTACACCAGCCCTCATGTTTTCTGTAGTGCTGTGGAGGTTGATTTACGCCCACATTAACTCACAGGACGGAGCCACCCACTGGCTGCAAATCGAAAGAGCAGAGCCAGCGAGCACTCCCACAGGGCTCGAACCCAGAACCTCCAAGCAAGGCAAAAGAGTCGGCATGAGAGGCAGCCATTTATGGTCAGCAAGCGGGCCTGGCTTTTTGGCTTTTTTCTGCAGTTTTGTGCATTTTGCCTTAATGTGGAGTTCGCTGCAAATCAACACTATCTCTAATCAAGAAGAACACATCTGTCTTCAGGGGGTGCCACAGAGAAATTGCTGAGACTCAAGTCTCAGTTCAGCCTGTTTTGAAATACGAGAGGTTAGCACATTGGTTTCCTGTCATGTTCCTGTGGGTTTACATTTCATTCATGTAGTATCACAATATTTGATCATTTGTGTCAATTTTGGGCTATAGTCAAATAATGTAGTTCTTGCATTAAAGAGATTTTTTTTTTACTGTAAAATACTGTTAATTAAAACAAGAGTTATGTATGTTCATAATAGCCGTAATAATTGTGTATTTTCTATATCTTTGTACAGTGCTCTGTAAATGCACTTGCTTGATGTGTATTTTGCAAATGAGGCATAGATAATAGCTTTCTGTTAGCATAAGGACTGTAGCGATAAGAACAGGGGCAGAGTGTTCCTCCCTCATTGTCAGCGCTTGGTACAGCCGGAAATGGTTCTGCTGAGACAGCAAACGCTGTCAGAATGAGAGAGAGAGATAGAGAAAAGGGGGTGGAGAGAGAGACTGAAAGGGAGAGCAAGAGAGAGAAGGGGGGCGGAGAGAGGCAGAGAGAAAGAGAGAGAAACAGAAAGAAAGAGAGAGAATAAGGGGATTGAGATAAAGACCAAAGGAGGGAGGGAGGGAGAGACAGAGACAGGTGGGGAGTGACTGACTCGGAGGAGCACATGGTAGGCCACTATTCCCATGGGTAGGTCTGGACAGAGGCATCACACTACCAGAGGCTCACCAGGTACTTTTTGGCCCTAACCAATCCAGCATCAGCTGGCCCAGTCCTAATCCCAACCCCCGTAATTATGTGACAAAAGGCCAAACGGATCCAGGGCCAGCGCTCGAGGGTAGAATCCGTCAACCCCCTTCCCAGCGTTGCAGAGAGAGCTCAGTGCACTTGGGTCTCAATCGGCCTCTTGTTTCCAAGCAGCAGGTTTGAAGGGTTTGTTTCCATGGATACAGGGACTGAAAAACAGAAAAAGCAGGACATGATAATTATCTGGGTGAAAAACATTCACACTTTCGGTCTTCAATAACCACAGAGCCACATTTTGGTGCAATCAAAACAATAGGTGCCGTCCTCCCATTCACGTTCGCCAGCCTCCCTCTTCGGGCTGCCTTCTTCTGAAGCTCCAGAATGCATTAACCTGAGCCAGCCTGGCGATTTGAACTTTCCCGGGCAGGTACCTGCTCAGTGTGAAAGCATTCCCGCACACTCCTATTTCAATTTACCGCGCGCGGAGACAGTTGTGGGAAGTTGGGCGCGTTCTTTGTGTTTTAACTCCACATTCTTTCCCACTGGAGGTGAAGTCATGCATGCACAGCTGCAGTTCTGCAAGTTTAGAACGAGCCGTACGACCACGAGGAGAGCAAATATTTGCGAAAATGGGACAACTGAACAAGATGGTAACGAAAGGAAGCCAGGGAGAGTGCTTTTCACATAACAGTTTCATGTGTTTCCAAAGAAACAATGCCAATAGTTACCCATTCCTTCTGTTTTCATTTTTTCACTGTTCACAATGTGGATGCAGTGAAAGGCAAATGTGTCACTCGCCTTCTTCTAAATACACCGTCACCCTGGCCGTTGCTGATGAGGAGTGTGGAACAGGAAGTGGATGGTGGCAAGCTGCCAGCTCCGCCTTTGTGAGTCTGGAAAACGTGCTGCGGCGGCGTGGTGACTAAAAACGTACTGATTAATCATCCCAACCTTTGTTCCCGGTAAAGGCTGGATTGTCCGACAAGCCCGGTAATGAGGTTCAATTGATGTGTCTGTTGCTGCGAGATTGCCCTTCTTCCTGCTAAAGGCCCTAGCCCTTCGCCGGGGAAAGCCATGAACATTGACAGTCAACGCGAGTTTAACACCGCCGCTGAAAATGAAATGGCTGCATTACGTTCCAGGGCTTAGAGGCGCTTACCCGCCGCGCTCCTTGCTGCGAAAGCTACAGTGGCAAAAACAGCCTGGAATAGCTTGTTTATGAGTTCATTAGAAATCGCTTTGCTTTGCACGTTTTCATTTGGCCCGTTTAATTGTCAACGGACCGTAAGCCTATTTTCGTGAAATCACAGAAAATGGAAAGAAATTGCCGATTTACACACATAGGAAGCACTACGCTCCGATTGTGCTGCATATAAATGCAACATTTGAGACCGTTAATTCAGCAGAGAACATTCCCAGGACCCGCGAGGAGCTGACATGCCAAGCCTTTCTTCCGAGTTGTAGAACAATATGCTCTTAACAAAAGGCATGGAACGGGGAGGAGTCCTACCCAAGTTCTAGACTTTTGTGCAGTCTGGTTCCTCACTGTATGTTAAATGTAGCTGAGGCTATTTTGTTTGAAAGACTATTTGTGATATATGTACAGAACATGTTTTTGGGTGACACCACGTGGTTCTTATAAAGGACTCTAAAAAAATTGGATTCAAAGCCTCTGTCCCACTGTGCTAGGGAAGAATAATTACACAAAAGAAGAAAAGAAAAGGGGAGAATGTTCTGACACCAGTTCTCTCTCCTAGCATTTCCATAAAGATTCATGTTGGTTAAGCAATTGCATAGAGAGTATAGCAATATCACTTCACTCCTTAGCAATAGCAATGTGCTATAAATCACATGAAACAGAACATTTTAATTTCACTTATGACCTTCCTTTTTTGACTGGTCATTAGGGGAACAGGTTGCCAAACATCATTTGGAATATTAAAAGCAGCAGCTATTCAAAAAAATAATTGATCAAACTTTCCTGATATTATTTGCATTCTTTTGTCTCTGCCCTTCTGTTGCAAAGGGTAAACAATTAATAAACTGGTAACAATATTAATTTATGCCAACTGTGACTTTACAGTCAGAGTTATAGTTAAATGAGGCTTAGGTTTTTTGGTCCGGTGGAGAAGGCCTATAATTACACGTGGCTTCAGACATAGGTGCACATGTCCAGTGCCGTGCCAGCATGACTCCCTGGAGGAAGTTCAGCAGCTGCTTCCCAGAAGGAGTGTGACTCCGGTGCGCGGTAAATAGCGGTTTTGTGGCGCTGGTAAAGTGCTCCTTCCCAACGGTGCTGCTGCCTTTCCTCCCGATTTTCGCCTGACACAGTACTCTTTCCCCTCCAGCCACTGCCCCTTTATGAGGGAGGAGTCTGTATGTAGAGTGCGGAACAAGTTTCTCACAGTCTCTGCTGCTCTTCGTTGACCTTAGAATCGAATGTGGGTGGGTGGGGGGTTCAGTGGGGAAAAGGAACTCAGTGGGGCAATACAGTTGAAGTCAAAAACAGGAGTACGGCCAACAAATGTATGCCAACAAATATATATCTACTGGAGTTAGTTTACAACATACTGAGTTTACAACAAACAACACAAAAGTCCTTGTAATGACAGAGCAAAAGACAAGCAGCAAATGTGTGTGTGTGTGTGTGTGTGTGTGTTTTGCTTATGCACTTATAGCGGAGGTTAAGTGCGTGACCGTCCACTACAGAATGTGACGTCAATAAGAGTATGGTTGGTTCCCTTGGCTGGGGACTCGGGTCTTTAGCTCGGTGGGCTAATTGTGTCTCTTGTTGCGTTGCGATCCTCGGTTCAAAACTTGCTGCAGACAGAAGCAACTCTGTTACACACTAACCTTTTGTTCTGTCTTTGTGAGGAGTTTTACGTTGTTTGTTTTTTATAACAAACTGCGTAAAACTCCTCACAATTCCTTGTTTTTCATATAACAATGAGTATGCATGAACTCCAGGGTTGATACTATGGAATATGATCTAAAAATATATATTGGTACAGATTTGTTGTCTCGTATACAAGCTCCTGCTTTATGATATCCATCCATGATTATCATACTGTTCACTCACAGGCCTGTTTCCAGAAGACTGAAGAGGTATAACATTGGCCAAATATTGGGCCTGAACCACAGGTGTAAAATAGATTTTACAAACACTGAACCTGTGAAATAGTCACCAATTACCAGTATCTCCTCATGCTAATTACTAAAAGAATTTAAATATTAATGAAACCACTGATGTAACATGCAAGGAATTCTCTTAACTACTCTCCAAGTCCTTGCTCATCAAAATAACATAAGAAAGGGCCAATTAGTACCAGTTGTGGTTTGGGACTCAAATACCGGGCCTATGGTATGCTTAAGAACATAAGAATACATAATGACGAGAACAGGCCGTTCTGCCCATCTAGGCTTTCTACAGGAAATAGCATCTGTTCTTTCGAGTCATCCAGATCCAGACTCCCAATTGTACAAATATAACTCTCTACAGCAGTTTTGATCCACTAGAAGAAAATATGCCCACTCCTCATGGCAATTCCCTTATAATCCTTCACTTACATCTAATATCTCAGGGTATTATATGTACATTATCAACAGCTTTTTATTTTTTAACGTATCCTATTAGATTATTTCAAACCTGGTTGAAATTGAGTTTGTTCGACTTTGCATCTCACATTTATGTTATTGAACACTGCCCTCTGGTGAGAATTTTTATGAATCACAGCCTTCAACCTGTTAAATTTGATTTCCTGTATGTTTGCGGTTGTTGCAAGTCCCTGTCTCTCTATTGGTTGATATTTTCACTGCTTTAATGGCAAGTTCCAAAAATTAAGAAAGAAATGCACATATTCATATAAATATGAGTTATGTAAAGCTGTACTTTATGACCTACTTTAACAGTGGATAAGAGGATAGCCTCTATCTCTGTGTAGCATCCGGGTGGGTGCTATACATTGTTGGTGGTTGAAGTGATTTTCCCCCTTCACTGGAAAGTGCTTTGAGTATCATTAAAAGCGCTATATAAATGCAAACCATTATTATTATTATTATTATTATTATTATTATTATTATTAAAGCATCTGGAAAGGGAAGTTACAGTTTGTGAGATTTGATTCCTGCAATCAGATTGGTTCTAGCACATTTTGGCCAGCGTTATGTTACATTATGTTATGCCTCCATCTTGGGTCCTGTAACACTGTAAGGTTATGAGCAGCATTGTCAGGTTCATAGTACCGTAAGGTTATGATCAGTCTGACAAGTGTTTGGGATACGCTTTTCTTGAAGTCTATGTAAGGTTATGAGCCTGACAAGTGAGGCTAGTAAGAAGGTAATACCATTGTGCCGCACCTAATGCCTAATTGCATTTTTTTTCCCTGCCCACCCTGAAGGTCCTGCCTTCTGGGGTTCGCCTGCCGACGAGCAGCAGCTTCGGGAGTGGACCAGGCCAGTCCCTGCCTCAGCAAGCCCCCCCAGCCCTCAGCAACCAGCCAAAAGCCCTGGGCAAGAACCAGGCCATGCAGAGACAACTGGCTCTGCAACAGCACATCATCAACGATTCGGTGAGCATTCAGAGCAAATTATTGCCAGTACGCAATACCGCCAAGTCATCTGTGAACCATGTCTACTGAGAGCGGTCTCAGCGCTCCTGTTTGCCCACTTATTTTGCAAAGTCTGGTTAAGGCACGTCCTGTACACAATGACCAAGGTGTCGCACAAATGCTGCATATATGTGATGCCATTGTACGATTAGGCAAGTTGTGTTGAAACCTCAAACATTCTGCTACAGGTATATTGTCCTTTTTATTTTCCTTTGAGTTTCCCTGTTTGCTGTAAGTGTTTTCCACTGATTATTTCATGTCTGTCTAAAGTGATTTGTGCATTTTTGTACATTTCAGGAGAAAATAAATCCACAAGATCAACTCAGCCGCCATTTAACCCGACCCCCTCCGGATTATAAACAGCCAAGAAGAAATATGGTTGGGGTGCAACAGACTAACCCGTACAAAGGTGTGGATTTTATTGGTCAAAACCTTCTGTTATTTACATATGACATCATCCACTATGCTTTATGCTTTATGTAAAGGACAACTAAGTCTTACCTCCATGAATGTGCGTATCAGTAGTTGATCAAACAATTGTCATTCAACGTGTATGTCTAACTATTAGGATCTGAGTCAATTATATTTCAATTCAGTCAATTCAGTTAGAATATTTTCATGAATTGGCTTATTTGAAATGGAATTGAACCCAGCCAATTAATTTAATAGTTTTCTTGAAAATAGTCAATACTATTGACAATAGTCCATTTAAAACAAACCCAAGGGAAAGAATGAGATTTGACACAAAAAAGTGTGATCCGTTAAAGCAGGTGTGTCCAATATTATCTCAGAAGGGCCGGTGTGGGTACAGATGCAATTGTAGCCCTGACCCTGATTCGTTGATTAGTTGAATCAGGTGTTGTAGTGCTGGGCTAGAACAAAAGCCTGCATGCACACCCCTGCTTTAAAGGTTGATACATTAATGAAGGGTCTGTCAAACCAAACACTTTCCCCAGTTTTTACTTGCTCATAGAATGCTCCCCTTTTTTAACCTTTAAGGGGCTATTTTGCAAATCTGCTGTGACAAGACTGCTGTTTTACTATGGAATAACCAACTCTCCAACACAAACTCTACTTCCTATTCTTTTAGGGGGTGGGCTACCTCTTGGCATGAACTCTTCCCAGGCACTGACCAGCACTGTGTCCAGCCAGAGTGTCCTGCAAGCCAACCCCTGCCAACTCCCCCCCGGTCAGGGCCCCAAGATGATCCCCTCGCCCAACGACAGGCGATTCGGGAGCAGGCCTGATCCCGCACAGGGGGGGTACAACGTCCAGACCGCCGTGAACCAGCTCCAGCAGCATGGCAACCAAAACCCGATCGGACTGAACCAGAGCAGCCCGCGGTTTCCGGGGCCGAGGAATAGCCTGGGCGGAGCTTTCGGGTCTGGCCCCGGGTCGAACGGCCCGCACATGAGGGCCACGGGGCGCCAGGAGGGAATTCCCAGGCAGAGACTAGGGAGCATGCTGACCGGGCCCAATGTGGCTGCGCCCCCAAACTGGGCCCAGGGCTCCAAGCAGCCCCCCCCGATGGGCCTCAGGCGCTTCCCAGGCCCAATCCCGCCCCACCCCGGAGGCCAGACTAACCTGGGTGCCCACCATTTCCCCCAAGGTCCATGGCCCCGCCTAATCAGCTGGCGCCAGACACGCCCATGCTCCCTCTCAACCATCCAATGAATGGGCAGGGAGCGGGGCCGGGGGGAGGGCCAAGCAGAGGCCCTGCCCCCAGACCCGCCCAGCCAAGAATGCCGCCCGTGCCCGCTGTGGCAGGCCTGAATCAGAGCTCCCCCACGCAGCCAGCGCCCATGGGCCCGTTCGGGGCGACCAGCCAGAGCGCCCGCAGCAGCTACCAGAGCGGCGACCTGACCTTCGACTTCCTCCAGGACGGAGACAACACGGTGCCGGGGATCAACTCCGACTCGGACTTCATCGACTCCTTGCTGAAGTCGGGTCCCGGGACCGACGACTGGATGAAAGACATAAATCTCGATGAGATTCTTGGCGGTCACTCGTAGAAGGAAGTAGTGGGCTTACTACCGCAGGGCGTACAGGTCCACTGTCAGAACAGTAGATTTCTGTAGATTATGAAGTAATGCCTTCCAGACCTGGGTCTCAGTACGTTATTTCAAATACTTTAACTCTTTAGTTGCTGGTCAAATTTGAAGAAGAAAAGAAAACTCAAGGTACTTGAGAATTTTCTACAATACATGTTGCTAGCCAAAACGTACAATCATATAAAAGAAGACATTTATTTTGAATATTGGTGAAAGATTTTGTTTCTTTTAAAATGGTCAGAAATCGGCAGGAATTGTACTGGTGTCTATAGAGTTAAAGTGTTTCAAATAAAGTATTTGACCTAGGTCTGATCAGTACATAAATGTATGTTAGAATTCTGATGTCAGACACTATACACTTAAGTGTGGACGCTGAATGCGCAGTTGCTATTGAAAACAAAAATACTGGCCTTTTATATTCTCTCCTCATGATAATAAGGTGTTACATTTTAGTATTTTCAAAACTAATTTATGGTCTGTATCAAAGCTCACTGCTGAAAGACATTTTGAGACATGTGCAGGTGTGCAGATACATCATTAATGAACAACATCTTTTTTTTGTCTTGTGTTCTGTCGACGAACCCGGGCTCTTTTGGTCCCTTAACAAACCTGGTCAAGATGTTTCATCGGCAGTGTGTATAGTGAAAGCTGACGTGCGTATGCTGTTTGTGAACTTGGCGTGTGTGTGCCGTACATGGTCTCCTACTATCTCATTCCTACCCATCCATCTAAATGCTTTGTCACCTTGTGATTCGAACTCTGAAAAAAAGTTACTACTGTGCTGTGAGTATACCTTTAATTTTGTTGTGTCACACGCCATGATTCTTGGCTCTATATATCTGATTTGAACTATGTCAGTCATAGGTGGTATGGTTTAATTTAACTTTCTGTAATTAACCGAAGCATTACTGGATACATCCCAACTGGGTCATTTTCAATAAACCTTCAATAAGGTTTCGATAATATGCATGGGACTGCTGGTCTACCAACATATTATTATTACTACTACAAAAGTATGTCATTTTAAATAAATCTCTGTCAGAATATATATGGTATTTATTCATCTTGTATTGGAGATTTTGTTATCTATATTGGGCCAAAGGGTTCTTTCAGTAATTATGTATTCCTGATGGCTTCTTGATGGCTTCCCAATTATGTTTTAGATGCTCCTGCATCCTATCTATCAAGTGTACAGATTGTACTAAGCTTTGTACAGAAATGTAAAGTATGTTTTGATAAAATCATATATCCTTCAGAAGATTATATTTATACTTCTGTGATTCAAATTGAGTAAATGTTATATTTTCTATGGAACACTTGTTACTTTTTAAGCATTTGTTTAGTGTTAATGTCGTGTATAATTGGTGCAGCCATTTTAGCTTCTGAATACTGACAATAAAAAGTTACTATGTCTACTTCCGTCAATGAAATTCCTTCCGGTGGGACTTTCTCTAGCTCTGTCTATCTATTATGGAATAATCACATTAATTCTTCACATCTCATCTCATATGTTTTGGCCATTTAGCACGCGGTAACATGTATTTCCACAGGTACACCACATTTACTTCACAGGCATTCACACATAATCACATACAGGGAGCAGACAACATAATGGAAGTACCAAACAATATATGAATATGTATGAACTAATAAGGAGTTGCCCTTTGCCTCCAGATCAGCTTCAATCCTTCTTGGAATGCTGTTATCCAAGTTGTGAACTGTTTCTAGTTGGATATTGGACCATTCTTAAAGAAGAAAAGCCTCTTTGAGAGATGAAGGTGGTGGAAATCCACACACTCTACATTACAGACCTTCCCATAAAGGTTCATTGATGTTTAGATCTGGTGATTGGGGAGGCCATGGGAAGTGTTCATGAAACCATTTAGCACCTGCGGTGTGCTCTTTCATAGGGTATCCAATGAATGCAAAATTGGGTGCACTAGGGACAGAAAATCTCCCAGAAACCCGGGTCCAAATGGCTCTTTGAGTGTTATGGGTTGCCGACCCCTGGACTAGGGGAAAATCTAGAGGAAGCTGTTTGCACCTGGTCGCCTAAAATGGATTTGTATTCCTTGGCAATAATGTCATCATGCAGAGTAATAATCAAACCCAATGACTCCCACGAGATGACTGCCCATACCATAACAGATCCACCACTACAGTTGGGAACTTGGGAATGTGGGTTGAAGGCTTCCTTTGGCTTCCTCAAAACATAAACCAGTCCAGACATAGGAACAAGAGTAAAAGATGACTCATCAGACCATATTCCTTTCTTCCACTGCTCAGAAGTCCAGGCTTTATACTCATTAAACCAGGTTATGCGTTGTTGCACATTGGCCTTGGTTATAAGCAGTTTCAGATGACAGCCCTACCATAAATATCAGCATTGTGAAGCTCATGACGTACAGTTTTTGTTGAGACAGTCACATATTTGTAGATTTAGTTCTGTGGTAATTTCTCAGGATGTTGTTTTGTGGTTTGAATATTGAATATCTTATTAAGTGTTAATCTATTCCTGTCAGTGAGTTTCAATTGCGACCACCGTTCCTCTTTCCTGATGCAGTTTTGCATATGCCCTCATTTTCGAAACTGCTCCCCTTGACACATTAAATAATTTTGCCATTTCTGTGACTGACCCACCTGCAATTCAGACACAAACTAATTGACCTCTTTCAAAATCTGTTAGGTCTCTCATGTTGCTTTAGAAACGCATATTACAAGTGTTGAAGCGTCTTTTATAACAGAAATATATTGGTAACATGAAACACTTGTAGACTCCTTTTTAATTGCAAATGTAGTTACTTCAAAATACAAGTCCTTTTTCAATTGGTATTACCATTATTTTTTCTACCCCCTGTTATATACATGTGTTTTGGGACATTTCACAAGTGAAATATATCTCACAGAGATAAGTTGTTTTGACAGAGGTCAAACAAGTCAAAGGTATATGCTCGGTGGAACTTCATGGCCAACAACCTAGAAATGTATGAGACACGATGAGTACCAGCACATTCTTTGATGCAGCCAACTGTGTACAATGCACACAGACAGGGCGGTGTTTAGAGGATACATAACGATTAACATCACAATTGAAACCAATAACTATATGTGTTGTACATTTGTCCTAGCTATATGATATACTAAATATCTATACAGAAATTATTTTGAATACTGAGTTCCATAAACAATGTTAATTATGTCATGTCACTATCTATATACAGTACACACTATTTTATTATACACATACACTACCGGTCAAAAGGTAGTAGTTTCCTACACCATAAAAAGGCACTTGGAAACTCAGACAGGAAGAGGTCTGGCAGACCCAAAGTCACAACAAAATCAGAAGACAAGTTTCTGAGAGTCAACAGCTTGCGTGATAAGCGGCTCACAGGACAACAGCTTCAAGCACAGCTTAACACTGGTTGAAGTAAGGAAGTCTCACTTTCAACTGTGAAGAGAAGACTTCGAGCTGCAGGTTTGACAGGTCGAGTGGCAGTAAGAAAGCCATTGCTAAGATGGCAAAATAAGAAAAAGAGGCTTGCCTGGGCCATGAAGCACCGCCAGTGGACTACTGAAGACTGGAAGAAGGTCTTATGGACCGATTTATCAAAATTTTGAAATCTTCAGTTCATCAGTCATGGTTTTTGTATGCCATCGAGTAGGTGAAAGGATGGTTCCTCAGTGTGTGACACCAACATGGAGGAGGAAGCGTGATGGTCTGGGGCTCTTTTGCTGGATCCAGAGTCGGCGACTTGCACAGAGTGACTGTTAGCCCATGTTAACCCATTACTTGTTCCCTGAAAAGGGCCTTTTTTTATAAGTCAGAAATTTACATTATTTTTCAGTTTTTGGTAAACTAAACATTTTTTTTTTTTTAACCTCTGGCAGTTTACAGCTTACCTTTGTACCATTTCAGGTTATTCACTGGACTTGAACTGCTTAAATTTCAGTAAAAACTGGAAAATGGGGGTGTTCTAAAACTTTTGACCAGTAGTGTGTATAAGTTAGAAAGTATATTTTATGCTCAAAACATTATGTATATATTCTTTAATAATAATAATGCATTGGCATGAAACACAATCTAACGGTTCATAAATTATAAAATTTATTTTAAAAGAATGACAAATATTCACACCCCTGTTATCAGTACTTTGTGGTTCCTCCCTTGGCCATTATGATAGCAAGTAGTCACCTTCTGTAGTGTAGGTACGAGGTTATGGAACTTCTTGGGGGGGATCCTCAACCATTCCTCCATGCAGAATTCTAGTTCCTTCAGATTCCTGGGTTGAGTTCAAAGTTCAAACCACAAATATTCAATTGGATTCAGGTCTGGAGACTGAGATGGCCACGTCAGGACGATGACATGATCTTGTGCTCTGTCAACCATTTCTTAGTTTCTGTTTGTTTAGTTTCAAACACTGAGTTTGCTTTTGTTTGTGTGATATCCCTTCTAATAATGTTTATCTTTTCCAGAAACTATGTTGCAAACTCTTCACATTTAGATGAGGAAGATATCTCACTGCAAGATTCAGCAGCTGGAGCTGGATTTATCAGAAAATAATTTGGGGATTATTCTGATTATCAATGATCAAGTTAGAAAAATAAGACTGTCTGCATCCTTTATAGCCCTATTGTAGCTAGAAAGGTGTTCTTTAAGAATTTCATAATGAACCTGTAGCTTTGTCTTTTTCCATTTTTGTTCAGCTTTGCAACAATTTCTTTTCAACTGACTTACTTCTCCATTTCTCCATGGAGCCTTCTTTTTGGAGAACGTTTTCATTTTGACTGGAACAATATCAATGGTTGTTTTAAGTTTGATATTAAAACTGTTCATCAAATTGTCACAGGAGAAAGACAAAACTAGCATAGCCATATCATTTACACAGTTTACAAACTTATTAGCTACTTCAGAATTAAGATAGTGCTTCTTGATAATGCGTTGTAAATGTTCATGTTCTTAGGTGACCCTAACCTCAAAAAATACACAGAAATGGTCAGACATAGCAACATCAATAATAGAGGATACAGCTGTACTTAGACCTCTAGAGGCAACCAAATCCAAAGTGTGGCCATGTCTATGCGTTGGCCTGGTAACATGCTGGGTAAAATCAAAAAAGTGTAGCAGATTGATGAAGTCCAGGAGTCTGAACCATTGTCAACATGTACAGTGCCGTGAAAAAGTATTTGCCCCCTTCCTAATTTCTTCATTTTTGCATATTTGTCACACTTAAATGTTTCAGATCATCAAACAAATTTTAATATTAGACAAAGATAACCTGAGTGAATAGAAAATGCAGTTTTTAAATGATTATTTAATTTATTAAGGGAAAAAAACTATCCAACCCTACCTGGCCCTATGTGAAAAAGTTATTGCCCCCCCTTAATAAATCAACCGATTAACCACATTTTTTTTAAAGCTGAGTTCAATTTCACAAGCCGCACCCAGGCCTGATTACTGCCAGACCTGTTGAATCTAGAAATCACTTAAATAGAACCTGTCTGACAAAGTGAAGTAGGCTAAAAGATCTCAAAAAGCAGCACATGATGCCGCGATCTAAAGAAATTCAAGAACAGATGAGAAACAAAGTAATTGACATCTATCAGTCTGGAAAGGGTTACAAAGCCATTTCTAAGGCTTTGGGACTCCAGCGAACCACGGTGTGAGCCATTATCTACAAATGGATAAAACTTGGAACAGTGGTGAACCTTCCTAGGAGTGGCCGGCCTACCAAAATTACTGCAAGAGCGCATCGATGACTCATCCAGGAGGTCACAAAAGACCCCAGACGAACATCTAAAGAACTGCAGGCCTCACTTGCCTCAGTTAATGTCAGTGTTCATGATTCCACAATAAGAAAGAAACTGGGCAAAAATGGCATCCATGGGAGAGTTCCAAGGTGAAAACCACTGCTGACCAAAAAACACAAAGGCTCGTCTCACATTTGGCAAAAAACATCTTGATGACCCCCAAAACTTTTGGGAAAATATTCTGTGGACTGACGAGTCAAAAGTGGAACTTTTTGGAAGGTGTGGGTCCCGTTACATCTGGCATAAAACTAACACAGCATTCTATAATAAAAACATCATACCAACAGTCAAACATGGAGGTGGTAGTGTGATGGTCTGGGGCTGCTTTGATGCTTCAGGACCCGGACGACTTGCCGTAATTGATGGAACCATGAATTCTGCTCTCTACCACAAAATCCTGAAGGAGAATGTCCGGCCATCAGTTTGTGACCTCAAGCTCAAGCGCACTTGGGTTATGCAGCAGGACAATGATCCGAAACACACCAGCAAGTCCACCTCTGAATGGCTCAAGAAAAACAAAATGAAGGTTTTGGAGTGGCCTAGTCAAAGCCTGGACTTAAATCCGATTGAGATGCAGTGGCATGACCTTAAACAGGCAGTTCATGCTCGAAAACCCTCCAATGTGGCTGAATTAAAACAATTCTGCAAAGAAGAGTGGGCCAAAATTCCTCCACAGCGATGTGAATGACTCATTGCCAGTTATTGCAAACGTTTGATTGCAGTTGTTGTCGCCAAGGGTGGCACAACCAGTTATTAAGTTCAGGGGGGCAATTACTTTTTCACATGGGTGATATGGGTGTTGGATAACTTTTTTCCTTCAATAAATGAAATAATCATTTAAAAAATGTTTTTTGTGTTCACTCGGGTTCTCCTTGTCTTATATTACATTTTGTATGAACATCTGAAACCATTCAGTTTGACAAATATACAAAAATAGAGGAAATCAGGAGGGGGGCAAATACTTTTTCACAGCACTGTACATTGAAATCACCAGTCATAAGGACTGTCATAATCAGTTGATAAAATTGATAAAAGCTCTGCAAATTCATTAAGAAATACTGCGTTATGTTTAGGTGGTTGTTAAATAGTCATGAAAAGCACAGGAGCATCACATCGCAGTGCAAGAGCAAGAGCAATGCAGAAAAATATAAATCTGTTTGCATGTTATACTGTCTGGATAAATACTTGCTAGTCCACCTCCTCTCCTGTCTTGCCTTACTGTATGAGAGAAGGCATAATTTGGAGGGGAGGCCTCAATAAGTGAGGTTTTACCATCTGCACCTAGCCAAGTTTCTGTTAAAAAGATTAAATCAAGTTTATGCTGTTCAATCAGATCGCTAACCAAAAACATCATCATTTATTTGTTAATGATCTTACGTTTAGTAATGCAAGTCTCAACTGCCTAGAAGCACTCTCTGTTATCAAAGGGAATCGTTTTAACAGGGGAATTTCCAGCAAGTTACTTCTATTAACACTATGTGGGTTGTGCAGACCAGCAGAATATGCACTCTGATCACAACGGTCAGAAATAATTTGTGGGGCCTCCCGTGTGGTCCAGTGGTTACAACGTTCGAAACCGGGATTCGATTCCCTGTCCCACCAGAGTCGGCTCTGGCCGGGAGTGCCACCAGGGGCGGCGATTGGCTGTCCGCCCCAGGGAGGGGGGAGGGAAGCTGACAGGACGTTCACTGCGCATAAGAGTGGCCCTGTAGTACCGGGTTACGGTCGACGGCCTGGTGAGTGCCGTCTTGGAGGAGACGTTACTTCGCCTTCGTCACTACCGGTCGCACTACCGAACTCACGTTACTAGGGGGATTGACATAAAATAGCGGGTCTAATTGGCTACTAAATTGGGATAAAATCTGAAACAAAATCTTAACCATAACCATTTGTATCAGAAATGCGTGTAAAAAGGGGCTAAAATCTAAAATATGATTTCCTACTCTGGGACAAAGTCAGGCTGTGACATGGTTCCAATTGTAGTTCAGATTAGGTCTATGACAATATACCATGATATTAAAATATTAAATAGTACTATCATAAACTTAATGTAATACCGTGATAGTAATGTAATTTAATCCCACCACCTCTTTACTGTTCTTGCATTTTGTTTTGTTTACAATGCAATTGCTCATCTGTAATGACAAGACAAACTAATTCATCCAACCCTGGTAGGTAGCTGTTATTATGTAACTGTAGAGAATTGCATTCCATAATGGAGGAGTGAACATTGTCCTTGCATTCCACCTGCATGAGCATTATCCTTCACTTTATGCCACAATGGAAAAATGGAATAGCTAAAAACAGTTCTAGATCCGATAAACTGAATGGATATTGTAAACAACATTGTTACAGCATACACAAAATAAGTCAACAAAATTAGGTGGTAGAGGTGTAAAATATAATACTCAAAACATCCACAACATCTCACTGCTCATCCAGTCTGTCTTCTCTGTTATGGCAAATATTCTTGTCCACATCACACCTGATGTTGCCTCTTGCGATGCATTGATGGAAAAAACATCTGGGCATTTTGCAGCCAGCCCCATGCAACATTCCGCTGTGCTGTCCTCACAGCCAGCATTCATGGCTTCCAGGAGGTATTTAGTCTTGGCACCGGTGGTCATAGACCTTCCACCTCCACGCTGAGAAGGACACCTCAGTCAGGTTGAGGAAGGGAGAAGAGGGTTGAAATCCTTCAGTGGGCAGCAAGCCATTACCTGATGAGGGCAGAGTGGTGAAAGCTGACATTGTCCCAAACTACAACATAATTGGGACTTAAATGTACAAAATGCTGAAAGGTAACGTTTGTTGACTAAAATCACTGTAACCTCATATGAGTGTGTTCATGTATTGTTTGTTGGATTAACTATTTTTGGGTATTGTAGTTTGTACCTACATGGAGCATATGAATAAATAATTTTAGGAGAAATAGTATTCAACTGAGAACAATATGATACATTTTGGTAAACAGTGCCTATTTCATAGATTTTTGTGTTCATTTTAGATGTTTGTGTTTACTCAATGTAATTATAGTGTCTGTGGGGAAAGCGTTGCTGTTGTTGTTTGCACTTAATGTTTTGAGAATGTAGACACTGTTCCAAGTAGAATTGTGTTTAAGCGATTGACGAAACACTAGAAGTAGCTAGTAGGTCATACTGTCGGTTAAAACATGCAACATGAAACTGCAGGCGCAAACATTGTTTAGGCCTACTATCGTAAAATAGGTTGTGCATGAGCTGCACCCAAATGAAACTTATCCGATATTACATGGAACATGAGTTTTGTTCTTATTTATTCCGTATTTCAACTCGCCCGCTCAAGTGCGGATGGGCTATACCTTTAACGGCAGCAGCCTAAATTTGGGAGTTTTGCGTCGAAGCCCTGCCTACTCTTCTTGCCGTCCCTCGAGTGCTCATATCTTTTAAGAACACTAGCCGGGCTAAGGAAAGTGAAATTCTTGACGAGACCAACTGTAACGTTTTCCTGGGAACTATTCCGATCTCGCGTTAAGGATTCCGCGTTGAAATTGTATTTGTCGATGAACATTGCAACCACACATGTCTACATGCAGACTTTGAGCTCTGCAGAATATTGATCTACACTACTTATTTAAAGTTGCGGCCGAAATGGAATTTAAAGCGTTACATCTGTTGGTGACAGCGCCGTTATTGTCTTCCTATTTGTTCGTATCCGTATCTTGCGGTAAGTAAGCGATGTCGCCACCTCATCAGTAGCTTTCCATAGTTGCGATGGTTGTGCCCATGTATGTCTTGATAATTATTAACCAATACACTGTTCATCGTGTTGCAATGTTGATGTTGTACACGCGCGCGTTTCATTGCGATATGTGTAACCTGGGTATATCGAATGATATCAACAAGTGGAAATAAACGCATTCATATTGGAAGAATATAAAACTACTTCCTTGTAGCAAGCTATATATACCAAGGCCTGTGGATCCTAATAATAAGTGGGAGCCTTGGTCAAAAGCCTTCCTTAAACACCTATGTGTTAACGGATTTCTTAAGTAATCTTGACTGCAACATCAAATATTACAGCACGTTAGCTGCAATTTAGCTGTTGCTATAACAATTGTTTATTACCAATGAATCTGAAATACCTGGCGTTGTTAGAACGCAGAATCGGTATCTTGTACCATATAGTTCAAGTGCGGGTTTAAGCAGATTAATCTTGTAAACGGTGACGCGCAATTATAAATCTAAACATTGCGTCCGTTTGTCTAATCGAAGGTCTAATCCAATAATAATTCCATACAGTACGTTTGACAGCTCCACGGTGAACTGCTCAGACTTTACCTCACTGCTATCTTTTATCTGTACAGTGACACCACAATGTTCATCGTCAACCGATTGCATATCCTGTATTGAGAACCCCAGTTGCACCTGGACACAATGCATGAACGAATCAGGTAAATGTTCGATGTTGAACACATAAAATGCCCGTTCCATCTCCAAACGAATGATTGATGATTACGATATAATTTTCAGCGCAGTTTTGTCATAATACAGCACTTACTGTGGGCCTACAAAAAGTGCGTTTTCAAATTCGTTGCGTAGTGTGCGTGCGTGATCTGCGTTCTTGTGCTTCGCATTTTACTTAATTGCTTCCTTTTTAGGCCCTTCCTGTTACAACAGCTCACTGAAAAACGAAAAATACCAGAATTGCACCAATTCAGCATGTCAAGGCAAGTATTCACGTCCACTTTTAACAAGACAGATTCCTCACTATTTTATGTTTTGTTTTACAAATGAGAATTAAGACTAAAGGGGGCGGGGCTGACCCTTATTTTTACTTGTCTAAAAATTGCACATACATTCTAAAACAAAAGTCTTCAAAACAAAGTATTTTGCCAACAAAAGGCTCAAATCATAGATAATATAAACAGATTATATTCATATAATGAGTGGTTTCTAAAGCTATACATAGGTAATCTGATCTAATCTAACCAAATAGGGCTTGGGCTCAACTGAATAGGTTTGATGGATACCTAAATTGTACATCTGGCACATACCATGCACGAATATTAATCTCTGCTTGACAGTTACCAATTAATTGCATAACACATTTTCACTGAGTGTGCTTCATCTTCAAACCTGGAGTAAATTATATGTCAAATTGTCACCACCACACCTGGATTTACATGTTGGCTTGATGCATCGCCAATAAATGTAAAGGTATTTTAAATAGTCATCCCAATGGCACCCTTATATTATTTATGAATATTTTTAAACATAAAGGAGTGCTTATCGAAGATACAGAGCCCTAATTGTTAGTCAGTCATCTTACATTTTTCCATTTAGGATGTGAGCCATTGTACCACATAGCTAGTGTAGTATAATGGTTAGGCAACTGGGCTTGCAACTTAAATGTTGCAGGTTTGATTCCCAGGTGGGGCACAGCCATTGTACCCTTGCGCATGGTATTTAACCTGAATTGCTTCAATAAATATCCAGCTGTATAAATGGATTGCATGTAAAGAAATCGTCTGCGAAATGCCTAAAATGTAAATGTTACCTTTTCTTGTGTTTTGCGCTTTGCGTAAACCACAGGGGCTCCTGGCCTTAATCAGTCTTTGTGTCTAGCTTAGGAAGCATCTGCTGACCCCCTTTCAGAGACGCACTGAAACAGGGCCGATTCCTCTAAAGGCAAAGCTTTGAGTACACTGTGCCCTTGGACCGAGCCGTATCATGATGACCCCTCTCTTTCAAAGCAATGAGAGGGAAAGATAGAAGAAGAAGTCCCCTAGAAAGATAGAAGAACAGGGAATGGGAGGAAAAAATACTTAGCATGCGTGATATACTGTATAATTACTGCCACTAGAAGGCATGACCCACATCATGCTTTCAGTCCTTACAGGCCTGGGCCAAACAGGGTTAGTTATACATTAAACAAAGTTTGATGTTGCCATTTTAGGATTTTGTATTTTTTTTTGAACATTCAATTCCCAGACTGTGAACAACAATGTCCACAACAATGTCCCCCCAAATTCATCCTCTGGTTTTCCTTAATTGTCTATAAATATTTCCTGAAACTATAACTCATTGCATGGCATTTGCCATTTAAAACATAAACTATGCATAAGCAGTTGGGCATATGTATTTCAGATGGTACTAGATCTGTATTGTCTTGTTTCCCTAGTACACTCAAATGTGACAACACAATCAATTGCACAATGCAAAGCAACTATAGTAACGAATGTGCAGCCCTGGTTTGATGCCTTTTTGTGTGGCAATTAAAAACTTAGGTTATTATCTTGCAGTTCCAAAACAACATATAACTGTATCTATTTCTTTTGCAGATTTATCATCAGCAGTTCAAAGTAAAATAAAAGGTAAGTGATTCTCATGCACAATAAAAAAGAAAACAAAAATAATCCATCATCAATACTAGATTATTATGCAATTATATCTAAATAGATTTAAGAATTGTATGCTTCTATGTGAGGAAACACAGGGAAATACCAAGAATTGTAAAAGATTAAAAGATCAATCCAAAAAATGCTGCCTAGCGTTCATTGACCTCAAAAAATGAAAAAAGACAATTGAGAGCAAATGAGTTGAGAAACTGTTATACACTATTTATATTAAACATTAAGTGCAAGATAAACTACTGTTGACATAACTTCAGGTGCCCTTTAAAGGTTTAAATGTCGGCATGGAACTCTGAGGGAGACGCATTGACAACCGTCAAGCTCACACTCATCGATTGTGATACCCGTGCATGAGTTTGAGGTGCAAGGCCAAACAGGCAATCGATAGTAAATCAATGGACTGCAAATTTCAGAGAGAGAGAGAGAGAGAGCTATAACATTTACAGAATTTTAGTTTTGTTTCCTAGACTATAGGCTGTGCCCAGTTTGATGGCATTGTTCTAAGACTGCACTGGATTCCTCCTGTCAGACAGTTCTGGGGGACTTTTCTAAACACCAGGGCGCATTTCCTGCCAACGCCATGCTGACTCAGCTCATGACACATCCAGCATGTGTCCAGCCGGGGTCACAATGGCCCATTCTGTTCTGGTTCATGTTCGGGATGAATGCAGCTGTCTATGAGGAACCTGCGTGCAGTTCAAATTCCCAAATAGCCTGTTTTACATCTGGAATTATCAACCCATTACTTTGTATTCTGTGAACAATTAAAAGCTAAAACAGGTGCCGTAGCATGCCTCTCGTGACTACATTTCTCAAAACTACAAACACAAAACTTAAAACAGTCAACCATTTTGGCAAAACTCCTCGACTCTCTTGCAAAATGAAACACTGCATTCAAAAATGTTATCTCTTCTCAAAATTACTTTTTAACCAAAATGACACACGCATCAAATTAATACTCTACTGAGGACAAATGACACACTGGTGTGATAAATGCAAGAATGACTAATGCATTTTTAGTGTTACCAACTTACAATTTATGTGCAGAAGCCAGATTGTTACTGTATGATTTTTTTTTTTTAAAGAATACACAATATAGTAGCATACCTAAACAGGGCAATTGAGCCAAATGACAGTTTTGTACTGTACATCTCAGTGAATAGTGCAGGAAAATTATTGAAATGACTCGAATCTCTCATCTCTGTCAAGCCAGCAACCAGCTGGTCATCTTTGAGTTCTGAAAAAAAAGTTGTTACAGTATACTGTATTAACGAAATAAGAGTAGCCTGCAACTCCCAGTTTCATACATGATACATATTGGCACTGTGGTTCACCTGCAGTAGTGTACCATATTCTACAGTAATCAAATGCTGTTCTGTATGGGGCCTCCCAGGTGGTGTAGTGGTAAGAATGTTCAACGCTGCCCACTGCGGCCAGGGTTCGATTCCACCTAGGTCGTGCCAGTTTGGCTCTGGCCGGGAGTGCCACTAGGGGGCGGCAATTAGCTGTCCACCCCAGGGAGGGGGAAGGGAAGCCGATACAAGCTAGCTGTATACATGAGTGGTCCTGTGTGTTACGGTGACCGTGGCGGGTGCCGGCTAAATTGTAATGTAGTACTAATTGAAAAAAACAGTAAAGAAAAAAATGACTCCAATATGCACTTACCTATTCGCATTTATGAAAGTCCAGATCACGGACGCAACAGTGAAGCGCCTCAGGTTTGGCTGCACTCTTTGCCTTGCCTCCCTCAAGGCCAAATCATAGTTGACCACATGGCTAACCAAAGTTGCCCTAATTGAATCGGATACATTTGATCCCCAGTTTCGTTCTTCCTCCTCCTCTAATTCTTGCCCTTCTTCTCCCTCTGTGTCTCTTGGCAATATTGGCATCCATTGTTTTAGACAAAGGGGAGCTTACCTTTATCCGTGCTAAAGCTCTGATTACCGATTGAACAGTTTAGGCAAGTGGTGAATGAGGTCCATTCATAAAGTTAGCATTTTGAATGGCAGTGGTTTCCATGTGAACACAAGAGATTTTATTTAGGAAGATTGTGCTTAATGTTTTGTGTTTTGCAAAATGGTCATTTGAGAATGCAATTTGAGTGAAAACAAGCAAAACAGTGCTTATAGTTTTGCGGAAAGAGTGTTGTGGTACCAGTCAAGTTAATTGTTTCATTAATATGTGATGTTGTAATTTAAGGATTATTGGAATCACATCACATCCATCTCATTAACAGCCAAAGCAACTGGAGATTTTAATCCACACATTAGTATTAAATGCAAATCCAGGTCCAGCCATTGGTCTCCTGTTTATTTTTTAATGGTGGAACACTGTAATTTCATTGGTCGTTTCTTTTCAATGGCAAGAGGCCAAGACCATAGCATTCTAGTATGAAATAACCATATACCATGCATTGTTTTAAAGCAGAAACATTTGGGAAATGTATAGAAAGTAAGCCCTTAGGAAAGGATATATCTTTGTCTAATGTCCAAAGAGCACCAAAATCATTCCTTCTTTATTACCATTTAACTATTTTTGTCTTTTTCCAAGAAGTTACAACTGCTACAAGTGCAGGCAAGGAAACCAGTAGGACAGAAACATCACCAGTCACACCAGCGATAGTAACCGTGCCAACTATAGCAACACCAAAAGCTTCACAGACTACAGCAGCAAGCCATGTGACCATCCCAACTGCACCTGTGACCACACCAAAATCAACTATGACGACAAGCACCACACAGCCACCTTTTCCTACAGGTATGAACTTTGTTCGCGGAAATTAAAATTGCACGGCTTGAATCTGATCGAATCTACATTGGCAAGGAAAGAGTGTTAGCATTATGAGGACTTTGATATATCTGCAGTTTCACAACAAACCAGACCGTTTTAGCTTGATGGCAGCAGCCGAAAGTCTTCAATTCCAATGCAAAATTTCACTTTCGCCATCTTTGATTCTGTAGCACATTAAATATTCAGTGCACTCAAAATATTCTCAGTGAAACCAGATACTGTAATGAACATGTGTGTGTGTGTGTGTGTGTGTGAAAGCTGGGTGCCATGACTTCAAGGAAGTACAGTATGAGTGAATAATTCCACTATTTCAGCAGGAACAGGTGCTAGTACAAAAGACACATTGTCCTCATAAGTACACTGCTATCATTTTGCAGCAGGTGCCAGCAACAGCACGTCTGAGACCCACACAGCCTCCACGTTCGATACGGGTAGCTTCGTCGGGGGCATGGTCCTGGCCTTGTCCCTGACTGTCATCCTGTACCTGGGGTACAAGTTCTCCTGTTCCGGACAGGAAATACGTTACCGCACCATGTAAGTGCCGTGTCTCCATGTTTTGAGGGGTGGGTAATAATTAGCATGTTTGGGTTAGCAATTTCAGCAACCATAATGACATTACTCAGGTGTCAAAAATAATTTGCATAAATGTGTTATTCAAATTTGGGAAAAGTAGTAGTTGCATGCATTACGTGCCTCAGGAGTCTATACGCTGCCTTAGAGTTTGTTTTGTTTAATACTAAATTTGTCTCACAGTAATATATTCTTTCTTTCCCCAGTGAAGAGCATGATGCTATAATTTAAGGACAGGAATGGAGGCGACCCCATGTTGTGTTGTATTCTGCATTAGGCCTGAAGAAGGCGGTTTAAAGCAGTTCATGGAAATCGTATTTTTCAAAATGTGAACATACCAGTTTTAAAAACTTTTTTAAAACACTGGACCATTGTGGAAAAACCAGTCTCGGCACTAAACGTGAGAATGTTTAACTTTGTAAATTTCAGGTCTATATCAATCCTGATTAAATAGCAATAATTTGAATGAAGCACAGCTGGTACTGCTCCCCCAGCCCCCTTTGTACGGTTTCGGGGAAATTTCCGAGTGCAGTGAAATATCTACTGTATTTTATTCCAAGACACTGCCCTTGTGCACATACATTCACATGAATCAGTTAAGTATTAACTGTGGGAAGTTTCCCCATTGTTGAGTGGGAGTCTTTTTTGGGAGCTGATTGTTAAGATGGAAACTGGAGATCATATGGGTTGTAGTTTCAGGCGAAATGAAAGCAAAACCCCACGTTGGGATTTCCTTTCTATTTGATGAGTGAATGAGAGAATGCCTTTTAAATTTCATTTGCTACACAATGGCACAATCTCTGTTCAGGGACTTTTCAACATTTCAGTGGGTTCTATATTTTTGTTTTGATATGAAGAAAAATGAGTGTTAAGAAAGTTTATTGACTCAGTCCTATTCAGTTTCACCTTCACTTTACAAGTGTCATTTATTTTAAGAAATATAAACTATTCTATGAACATCTATGTAATACATTAACTGAGTGGTTAAACCCAAACCTGGTACAACAGGTTATGAAAATGCATGTTTCATGGAAGATATGAATCGGTTTTATATAATAGCACCATTGAAAGCACTGCCCTGAAATAAACTTCCCTGTGCCGATTGGCTTTTGTATTTCTACAGTGTATTTATAGGTTAACTTGCCAAAAATACAATTTACTACTTTGACTGAAAGGTATTGTGTACACCAAATTGATATTGCCAAATATATATTTTAATTGCTCATTTAATTCAACTGTGAATGCTTTTATTTCCAAATGTGACATTATTAGCAGTTTGAAATTGTGAATTTGCAGTGACTGCAATGATTGGTTAATAAAGATATACTCCATACAATGTTAACTGTATATATTTTTCATGATGTAAAGAAAAGGGTTAATTCACACGATCTTGAAGTAATATGTTAAATGGACATGAACATGAATTTTGAAGTTTAGAATTTATATTATTTTCATAGCATTGTAAAATGTACAAATGTTATCATTTTCCCATTTGCACAAAGCTGTGCACTGCCTTTAGAATTAAGTTATATCTTCCTTATTTCTACTCCTAGCTTAGATAACTTCTATCAACTGATAAAACGTGCACTTTTTGAACAGTGTCAGAAATTATTGAAAGAACATGTTTATTGTTTACTTAAGTGTGCAAAGGTTGTCTCAATGTTATATTTTCAGCAGTGATAATAATAATAAACACTGCCTTCTGGGTAAAGTGTATGGAGGAAAGAAGTCATGACAAGTGTATCTTTCAGTCAGCGTACGCACAACCACTACACAACAGTATTTGTCTTTTGGAAGAATGTACTTTTTTTTTAATCACTCACACACACACACACACACACACACACACGTTACTAGTTTTGTTAAGTTAAACAGAATGTCTCAGACTCCCAATTCACAGCTCTAGGGAGACAATTAGTGTCTTAAATGTGGCTCTACATGCCTTGCAACCACCAACATACATCCTTTAAGACAAGACAGCCAGTCCTTCAGAGCTGTTTTATTTAATGACACGCATCACAAAACTGCACCGGACTGTGCAGATTACTGAGCCCTCTCAATTATGTTTCTGTAAACCTGCACAACTATTGCCAGATCAACATCATAAAGTTACACTTCAAAATTCTCACGCCATGCGATTTTAGCACTCTTCCCTCCTTTTTGCGTATGTATTTCCGGTTCATTCTCTAAATGGATTGTACCGTTTATTTGGCTTATTTTAACGTGGATCTGCACCTTTAAATGGGCCTACACAGGTGTCAAAGCGCGTCTGCTGTGCTGCAGAAGCCGTGGACACGTTCCTGCAGCCTCACTGCCTGCAGGCCACCTGCACATGCAATGCACTTTATCACTTTCACGTGCACCTAGCGCAAAATCTGCATTGAATTAGCATAATTGTGAGTAAATTCAGTTCCTGTTCTGACTTCCCCAGGTTCAATACAATTCAGGTGACTAATTTTCATCATTAATTTGATCCAAAGATCGAACATGAAAAGCATATGCAAGCCCTCTACATATGCGGTTTCTGTGATATCCAGGGACGATGCAAGTTACAGGAAGAGCATTAATATTATTCAACAAAATGATCCTTCATAACCTTGTGTACAGAAAACAATTTGCACTTTAGACAGGTTACATATCGTCACCATCTTAAAATAATGGCCCAAGTCATTTTTTGAGGAAAATGATTTTTTGGCCTAAGTCATCTCTTCATGATGCTGGCCACCTCTGGTAAAATTGCCTACATCCTTAATTGAAAAGATCATGCTGTTCCTATCCCAGTAGTATAATGGCCTACGTCAAGAGTGTGACTTAGGCAGTTTTATTTTTTGCCTAAGTCACAAGACAATGTGACTTAGGCAATTTTACAAGCTTTCAAGATGGCGGCTGCTTGCCTAAGTCACTT
The DNA here is from genome assembly GCA_029706075.1 of Aldrovandia affinis. Lineage (NCBI taxonomy): Eukaryota > Metazoa > Chordata > Actinopteri > Notacanthiformes > Halosauridae > Aldrovandia > Aldrovandia affinis. The sequence goes on from JAINUG010000046.1 coordinate 5,061,199, forward strand.
ACTCCAGAAGTAATTTGGTCTAGGTCAGGTTTAAAATTGCCTAAGTCACAACAGCATGTTCGTAATTGACCTAAGTAATCTAATCATTTTATGTTACATAATTGACAGGCAGCGTTATTTGTACATCAATAGTAATATATTGTCATAACCTTTTTGTGTGAAATGATTAATAAATATCATATATTCTATATTTGGTTCAGTTTATTCTGTTTTTTGAAAAACTTGAAAATATGACTTAGGCCATTATTTTAAGAAGGTGACGATATCAATTAGCTGACTGGTGCAACCGTTGTCAAACTACATTAGTCACAAACTGCTAAAAGCCACTACTTTCATTGGAAAATCTTAGGTTATACAATATTAACAGAAAGACAGGTTTTGAGAGGTGGCGATTGGTTTGTAAGGAAGATGAAAGATGGAAGCAAAAGGGCTCATTTTCCCCCATGTTTCCTGGAGTGGAAACCTCTCACATTTCCAACCACAAGCGCTGCATGTATATTTCAAAGGAAGAATCTACTTCAACTTGCAGTGCAAGCCTGGTCAATTCAAATCTTTATTTTCCTGCAAAGCATTTAGGCATGCCAAGAGGTTCCCATCACCATTAGTTGAACGAAAGCCCACCAAAGAGAGTCAGTGCTAAGGTAAAGCTTCATTCAAATGTTTCATACACAACAAAATGGCTCCACACACTGTTAGCTGGAAAGAATACAACGAGAAGCTTCAAATATATTCTAGATGCTCCCGTTCTTCTGGATGCTTCTGGAATATAGGGCTCTACCAGCATCGCATGCAGTTATACGGGGCGCAAGACGCAGGGGTGCACTAACGCAGGGGTGCACAACGAGGGCCGATCCGTTTCGGGATGTCATGCCAACTTCTGCTCTTAATCTAATAAGATCAATCGTTGGTGTGATATTTTGAACAGAGCCCTGAGCTACAGCTACGGCCTGCATGTGTGATCCTTGGTGAAAAATTGAACTGTCAACTTCTAATATATACACAGCAGTTTAGGAAATGAATACGGAACAATTTGTATGGAACAAAAACTAGCACACAGAACAGCCCTCCAGGACAGAGTTGTGCGTCCCTGCACCAATGTTGGAATAAGTCGAGGACATGTTACTGGGTTTAGGAGAGGAAGGTGCGGACAGTGCCCTTCACCAGCCCCCTGCAGATGGGGCACTTGCGCAGAGAGGGGGCACATTCTTTGCACACCACCAGGTGGCCACAGGGGATGAAGACGATGTTGACCTCTTTGTCCATGCACACCTTGCAGGTGCGCTCCTCCTGCAGTCTCCTCAGCTGCTCCTCCATGGGCAGGTCTGAAAACCAGACGAGAAAAAGAAAAAAAAAGACGACAAAAACCAATCACACATTTCCTTTTAACTCTCACTGCTTTCAACGCTGGGATATGAATCCTTTTTTTGTGGGATTTGCTACGATACAGAACAAAAAAGTTAAAGAAAACAAAAAGAAAAGAAAAACCTTTTCTCATGTTTGTATATACCTGAAAGATCTTGACTCGGTGAAGCAGCTTCATTTGACTGGGCTGAAATTGCAGTGAGAACAACAATTAAACACTGGTCTTCAGTCTTAAGTAGTTTAAGGAGATCAAGGACTTTCTTTGCGGGGTTGGGGGGCAGGGGTGGGGCTGGGGTTGGCCTAGGTTTTCCATTTCTATTTCTTCAGCATCACCTGCTGCGGTTATCAGATTGAGTAATTACATCAGGACTGGGGTGGGGCGTGGGGGGCTGGGGGTGAGTGGAAGGGAGGGAGGGGTCGTATCCCCTCTGCAGTAGTGTTCCCGTCTTGACGGCTAAACGTCAGCCGGCGTGTCCGCCAAAACGTTCTCACAGTGATACGGTCACGATTGGCACTTTCGTGAGCAACTTTTGGTTTCGCCGTGATCTCATTTTTATTTTGTTAACCACCTGTTTTTACCGCGATAGCTGGAAAAAAAGTTTGAAATACCCATTAGTTCTCTTAAGAGGTATACGTCGTTCTTTTGGATCCAGTTCCGGAAGACCTCGGCCGCTGCGTTGCCCTTGGACAGCACCAGGTCTATGAGCTGGCTGGTCTGCTGCTTGACGGAGGTGCAGTTGTGGATGGTGTCGTACTCCTTCTGCAGGATCACTGCCTGCTCCAGCAGATGGTCCATTAGGCTCTGGACACTCTTCAGGCGCTGGGTCAGAGCGATGTGGTGCTTCTTCAGAAACGTAAACCCGTCTGGAAAAGGAAACATTCGGTCCGTTTTAAAGGGCATTTCGTCCTAAGCGTCACTCCATCTTTACCGTACAGACCCAGGTACATTTCTTAACTTGAAATATTTTTAAATATTTAAAATGAAGTATCTGGCCCAGGTCGGTTACTGTCACCATTACCCCCTGCGTGGGGCTGCCGCTTGCCAGCTGTTTAATGTAAAAATAAATACAGAAAAAAATATGTATTATCTTCCTTATTTTCATCTCAAGTTACATGTAGGGGATTTTTTCACCCACACAGCCAGGCAGGGGAATTCCACAGGAAGCTCTCTTTATGTAGCACATGGCAGCAGTAGCTTGAGACTAAAACCACTTAGGGGAACTCCGTATCACGCTCTGCTATCAACTGACGGCGTGTTTGTGGTGAGGAAGGCTGACCTACCTGAGGCCATTTCCTCTGCGAACCTCTCCTTCTCCTCCTCCCGCTTCTCATCCTCCGCGCTCAGCAAGTCAGACACCAGCTCCTGCACGGTCTTGTAGTTCTCGCCACTGGTGAGGATCTTGCTCTGGACCGTCTGCTTGACCAGGCCGCGCTCAAAGCCCATCTCCAGGGCAGCGGTCACCACCGGCGTGTTCATCATGACCGCGTCCTCCGACCGCTCCTCGCCCGGTCCCAGATGGACCACTGTTCACAAGAAAGCAAGGTTCCCACTCGCATCAGATTTACATTTTCTTACTTACATCTTGCAGGACAGTGAGCACCTTCCAGGATGAAAATATTTTCAAGGATTCTCAAGGATCAAAAAAAATTGTGATTTCGTAGACTAAATACTGTGATGACTAAATATTTCTGTTAAGTCCCGTTATTTACGTTTGAATCAACCATGTGAGTCATAATGAACTTTCCCATGGTTTTAACTTTAACTATAACTCTATAGATAAGGATCTGACTCTGCGATTAGTTTCACCATTACCACACGGGGGATTTACATGAATTGAAATCAATCTTCACCATACTGAACAGCAAAGTACTTTCTATGTGTGTCAGATGAGCTCAATTTTAAATGGGAACGTCTTGATCATTGTCACACGGACTTTATTTTTACAGAGACATGAATCAGATGGAAAATCCAGTTTACTAAACAAAATGACTCTTTAATGATGTTTGATTTTACTAATGGAAAAAAGTCTGTTTTTCACCCACCTGGTGGATCAACAAACTCCCGTGAATTGCTGTCCCCATTTGTCAACAGCTACAAGGGGGGAGAAAAGAAGAAAAAGTTTTCATTATTTTACCATGACTCATTTGTTTCGATTTCAAATTCAAAACTTTCCAAGTTCCGCCACTTGCCTGCTCAAACAGACGGGGAAATCGGGCTTGAATTTGGTGGACAAACTCTTGGCCCTTTTCTTGCAAAAGGTACTCGCACCTAAAACGACAACATAAGCATAAGTAAGCATTCAAGCAAGATTAATACAGGTGCATTTCACCAATATTGGTGTTCATGAATACTTAAAAATGAAGACAACCTTGGAAACCATTTTGCATGTTCCACCCAAGGATCATCACCTGACTCCCAGCATCTGAGCCCTCCATCGCAGCAGAAACACTTCACGTCATCATTGCGCCCTGTCAAATCGAAATAAATGTAGTTGCCAACATCCATAAAACAGTTTGAAAATTACCCCAAAGTAGGCCTATATATGTTGGGATATGAAAGCTTGGCAAAGCCTTAACAACTGTCACGCTTAGCAGAGGGCACTATCCCCACCATCCACTGCAGTCCTAGCTGCTCAAAAATCGAATCTTTACTCGTTGTCCCTGAAGCCTAGTTTTTCATGAAGTTTTACCCAATTCAGTCCTTGGGTATTCCCCAATTATCCTGTCCGCAGAGAGACAGACAGACTCACACGTAACCTTTGCTCTAGGTAGATGACAGGCTGTGGGAAAGAAGGAAGACCCTTACCAACGTAGTAAAAGCCGGCCTTGGCCAGCTGGTCTGGCCGCACGGGAATCCTGGACGGCCAGTTGACGAACGTGAGCAGCCGCTCCTCGCACTGCTGCATGACCGGGTTGGACACGTTGACCAGGCCGCCGGGGTTCAGGGACACGTTCTCGGCCCGGTCGCCCCTCACGAAGCGGCAGTTGGGGTAGTGCCTCTGGTGCTCAGACACGGCCCGGTCCCCAGGCTCCCAGTTGCTAAGCTGGCCCCCACAGGTGAAGCAGGCCACACGGTCGCCCTGGCCCAGGTAGTAGAACCCAGCCTTGGCCAGCTCAGGGGGGGTGATGGTGGTCAGGGTCCAGTTCTGGAAGGTGTCAAGGCGCTCCTGTTCGCGCCGCATGCTGGGGTTGTGGCAGGTGGGCGGGCGCTGGTGGGACATGTCCTCCACGCCACGGGAGCTCAGGGGGCTGGTTGGCGGCAGGCTGGCGAAGCCCATGTTGAAGTAGCCCACCTGCTCCTCCTGCTGACCTGGAGGAGGTACTGCAGCGGTCACAGTGGTGGCGGCGGTGGTGGTGGTGGTGGCCGGGGCCGACAGCTGCAGGACCGGCACATTTCGGAGGGGTGAGAAGGCCGAGTGCGAGGAGGACAGGAGGCTGGCCGTGGGGGGCAGGCTCTGGATGAACGTGCAGGTTGGGGACAGCTGACGGTGGCGCTCGGTCGGACACTCGCCCGACTGCCAGTTCTCGGCTGTCACGTTGCAGCGGAAGCACTGCACGCGGTCCCTGACCCCCGTATAGTAAAACCCGGCGCGGGCTAGGCTCCGCTCAGTGACCGCCATGCTCTGTGGGAACTTGGCGAAGGTGGAGATGCGAAACAACTCGGAGGTGTTGTCGTACTGCAGATTTGTTGGGGTGCTGTTACGACACAAGCCCACAAAAAAGGGATCGTTTTGTAATATATCCATTAGAAGAAGAAATATAGAAAGAGGGATGTCCCTTCAGGGAGAGAGGTTTGAATTTATAAGCCCAGGGATGAATTGTAAAGAAAAAGAAGCATGCCACCATCACAAACCATGGTGGAATATGTCCGTTTTAAACGGAAGCCTTTTCCTTTTGAACTATACCTATTTAATTATATGGATGACAATAATCACGTCAGTCTCAGTTCTAGGACTGTAAGGTGTGAGGGGGGGCATCTATTCTCAATGCAGAGAGGCAAGGCACAGCCACTGCTTTGTTACTCCTAAACATTATGGCAAGTCTTGCAAAGACGTAAAGCACTGAGAGCCCCCCTGCTCTCAGTCATCAATGGTTAGTGGCGAACTAAAAATGTTGAAAACACAACAAATAGGTTGCAAACATGCATGAAAAGAAGTGAAAGTATTTCCCCCCTTTGCTGTTGTTATCACCCCGGATCATTTGCACAGAGACCGAATGCTTGCCCTTTACTGGCGGTATACAGAAAGATATTAATGAAATGTTTCCATGTATTTTGACGGATGGTTAAAAATGGATGCATTGTGGTGAATAAGCTAATGAAAGATCATTTAACAACTGGACCAAAAAAAAAATTCCCTGGGCTTGTCAATTCAAACCTCTCTCCCTGAATTGGACATCGCTTGAGGTGTTTAGGTCTCCATGACAGAAATTCTAAATCTCTTAAAAATATATAAGTCTATTTGCTTTTATAAATGCCTCCGGGAGTGGATAGTCTTCTTTGTCAGCTTCAATTGCGTTCAAACCTATAGGGGGGGAGGAAGGTGAATGATTAATGTTTGTCTGTCTAGACTGTATTCAATGTTTTTGGAGACCTATGCAGTCAAAGCAATGGTTACATTTAAAAGAAATTGAAATAATTTGTCAAATCTATAGTAAGGTTTTATACCAGGGGTTGGCAATCTTACCCTACCCTGTGTGGGTGCAGGCTTTTGTTCCAACTGAACAGTGACACACCTGATTCCACTAATCAAAGCCCTGATTGAAGACTTTGATTAGCTGATTAGTCAAATCAGGTGAGCTACTGCTCGGCTGGAACAAAAGCCTGCACCCACACAGGGTAAGATTACCCACCCCTGTTTTATACGGATACATTATATTGTGTTCCTTCTCAAAGTAAATATAACCCCAACACTGTTTGGCTTAACTGGTGTAGCAACCAAACAAACAAAACATTTCTAGCCAAGTTCCATAGTAATGTAGATTCCACTTATTTGCTAGAATTTGCTGCTACAGATTTAGTCTAGAGCAGGGGTGCCCAAGTTCGGTCCTGTTGATCTACTGGGCATGCAGACTTTTGTTTCAGCCCAGCACTAACACACCTGCTTGTCAAGGCAATGAGTGTTCAAATCAGCTGTGTTAGTGAAGGGCTGGAACAAAAGCCTGGACGGCCAGTAGATCTCCAGGACTGAACTTGAGCACCCCTGGCCTAGAGGTAGGCCCGAAGTCAAAGGCTGTGTTCAAAAACCGTTCACTCGTTCCCTATTTCCTATATAGTGTTCCTATGTAGTGAACGATTAAACTGTTTTCGGATACTACAACTGAACGTCATTTGCGTCAAAAAAAAAAGTGCCAGATATTCAGGTGATGCAAGCGGATGCGCCCAGTATCACGTAAACAAACCGAGCACTCATGACAACAGGTTGAAATGTACTGAGGTAGTATCGGGTTTGCATGTTCAGTTTTGAATGTTAAGTCCCAAATAAATTGTTGAAATTCTAATGATGTGCAAGTGTGGTTTTGTCAACTGTGGTGCTGTCTGCTAGCCACTGCTTTAGCCACCAATAGCTACCGTTATGGAAGTCGTGAGCTAACTAGCTCGTGTGCTAACGTTAGGAGAACTCAGGAGCTCACGACTAGCACCAACTCCCATAGCGATAATAACGGTAGCTATCGGTGGCTAAAGCAGTTAGCTAACGTTACCACCATGATTCCTGTTTCTGTTTTACTGCTGTTGGCTCAACTTTTGTTCTTGAGGCATAAACGGAGGTGTATGTATGACGGTATGACACGATCGCATTGCATTGTGGTACACGGGTTAAATTGTAGGGTACATTCGCTATTCACTACAAATCGCTGTGAATTGTGGGTATTCTTTCGTTCACTATTAACAGTTTAGAATTTGAACAACACTACAAAATGGCGTACACACTATATAGTGCACTATATAGGGAATAGGGAGCGGTTTCGAACACAGCCAAAGTCCAAATCACAGGTGTCAAACTCATTCCATCAAGGGTCGAGTGTATGCAGGTTTTTGTTGCAACCAATGCACTACACCAGGTGATTTCACTAATTAGCTCACTTCTTCAAATAAGGAGGGAACCTAATTGAAATCACCTGGTGTAATGCATTGGTTACAACAGAAACCTGCACACACTCGGCCCTCGATGGAATGAGTTTGACACCCCTGGTCCAAATAGATCTAGCCACGTATTAGGCATGAGAAAAATACCGAAATAAACAATACATCAGTATGACAATGTGACGAAATGTAACGCATAACTAAAAACTGCATCGCCGACTGGATTGTAATGTGAAAAAAATGGTTTTGTTCCAACAAAAGCACACCCGCTACACTAGCACATTTGTAATAAGCGGTTTCATCTTTACAATTTGACAACTGTACCCGACTTGGGTGTAAACAAGGCCTAACTCCCAATAATGTTCAATTAAAATACATGTTCTATTTCACCTTACAATTCTTCCACAAATATTCTACCTTTCCCTAACTAGTTATACAAGTCCCGACATCCTGTTTGCTAGCCATGTCTAAGGCATTGTCATTATCAGCACTCCATTTTCTGACTGTCTGCGAAGTCATGTTAGCTAGAAACCCAATACATTGTTGACCAGCTGCTACTGGTTTTGAATACAGTATGCCTAAATCTCCACGTCTAAAAAGGCCTCAATACCCTGTCATACGACAAAAAGACGAGAAACAAACCTTTTAAAACCGGCAGATTGTGAGCAGAGGGTGTGGTGTTCAAAATTCTTCTATTGAAATAAAATGGCTTCAACCGGAAGTTAACTGCTGGATTACACAAACGTTGCTAAAAAAATGTTAACTAGACCGTACAAACTATGTTTTCGTCGACACAAAAAATTATACCTTGATTAAAAACTCTGGCCAAAAACGCACTTATGTGGAATTCGGTCTTGTAGTACTGTAGTTTTCCGTCCTTTTTCTCCGCCCACTCTCCGTTGCTATGTGTCATAGGTTATTTTTTGAATTTAGTCGATATCCGTCGGTAACGAAAGTAGTCTGGCTTTGCCATTCTATTTTGACATTAAAACATAGCTAGCTAGCTCTATTTAATGTAGCTAAAACGATTTAAACATTTTGTCAACGTTAACTACCGTTACCTAGTTTGCAAGACATTGTATTTTGAATGTGACGATGGATCGGTCGCCAGCTAATGGACTGATACATAAAACAATGTAAAACTGCTTCTACAAATGGTGCTGTATTTAAGTGTAATTTACGTGTCCAAAGTTGGCTGGCTAACGTTCAGTTATTAATCATACTTACCGGGGGTGGTCACAAACTGCAGGATTAATAAATGTATTGGAGAAAAAAAATTGGAGACAAACAAACAGAATACTTCACTCAATGGTGTGGCAAGGCTGCTCAATTTCACCGACCCTCTTCAATATTGAACGAATTGGCAAAAGTAATAGAAGAATCTGCAGCACTCTTTATGACTTCAAATGCCAATAAAGCCGAGAGAGGGAGAGAGAGAAAGAAAGAAATCGTTTATTTATTTAACTGAAAATATAGTTAGGACATTGAAATAATTGACCATCTGAAATCAACCAAGTGAGTAAAAGTTCAGGCAAGCATCGGGAAATGACAGAATGTGGCAATTCTGTCATTTTTCCCCTTACGGATTTATCATGAAACGAAATTTAAAATTGTTCCATGGAAGGGAATCTTGTTTTTAGATTCGTTGTGAAAGACAGTACCGTGGTCAAATGATTGGACTAACCCTGGAAAGTACCGGGGTTATTTAAGTACGGAAATGATTAATATTGTAGGCTTTAGAGCGTGACTGACCAGCTGAAGAGGGTGCGGTGAATGGCATGACCTATCATATGCTTATCATGCGGACATAATTACCTCTCATAAACGTGCAGGTAAGTAGGCTACACGCGACTTTTTTTTTTTTTTTTTAGTTCCTGGTTGGAGTTAAAATGAGCAGTTTGAAAGTGAATGCAAGCTGACAGTCTATGGTACTTTACTTTAGCCTATTTAGTTTATTTCAAAGATACAATGTGCAATATTTAGAATGCAACTAACTTTGATGAGTTGGCTATACGTTAACTTACGTCTGTACTTCTCTGGCAGGTACAGCAAAACATTTTAAAAACAACGGAACATAAAGTAACGCTAGGTGTTAATCTGTTAAAAGACGACACTTACCATTATACCTACTCAGCGCGTAAAAGTAAAGGGAATGAGAGATACGAATGTTTGCTGTGATGGCCTATTGTGGTTTACAGATACGCTTCGGAAAACAGACTGTACTGTGAAAACCTCCGTTGTGGAAACTAGATTTAGCGATAGGCATAATAGTCTAAATAGAAACATTGCTGAAGGTGCATTTTTCACACCACATTCAGAATCGCCATAACACAGGATTGCAAGAGGGATGCATACTGTAAGGATAATATCAGATGAAACAGTAGAGAAACAGTCGGTAAATCTGAAATGTAAAGTGTATATCCTAATTTAGAAGGAAAAAATAATATTAATACTAAATAATACTTGGAAACAATACAGAAAAATAGCATTAGTTAACGTCTCCACCAGGTGGTAGACACGTTTATACTTCAGTTGCAGTCAGGCAGATGCGCGCCCAGATTCCACTACGCAAAAAGTAAAGTGACACGTAACGCCTGTGGATGCGTTGAAGCAGTTCTGGTTTTGCTTTACAAGAGGTACAAATAATCCCAAAAATATCGTTTGCGCATGCGTCCCCTCAATGAGCACAAAAAACTATTGGCCGAATTACATTCCATAAATAGAGAAATTACAGGCTGGGACGTCCAGATACAGGAAAAAAACAGGATGCGACAATTTGTTTGAATTTATCGACATACTTGGCACAAGGGAAATCATCAAAGACGATTGTCAAAATTGACCAAAGATCAGAAACATAGCGAGGACTGGAGATAATTTGGTTGTAAACTATCGGGGACATTGAGCGATCTTTCGGATTGGAGGCTCTGGTCTCTAAAGAAAGCATACCCCATGCTCAGAAAATAATTTGGGGAATCAACAGCCTATTTATTTATATTTTCTGGCAAATTATGAAAATTGATTTTCCCTGAAAAATCACGTTTTCATATTTTACATTAAGCTGTGCCACAAGTCCATGTGGCTATTCATATTAAAAAAACTGGGTCTACAACGGAATTGTTCAAATGCGTGCATGACCAAATAAAAGGTTGTTTACATGAATAAAACAAACATTATCACAAAGTATATACTTTATTTCACAATAGGCCAATTTTAAAAGTATTATATAAAGAGATATAATGTAACAGGATTTATGCTTCTAACATACATGCACATACATCTATTAAAAATGAAAAGATCATTATTGAATATAAATTCATTTTGTGTGCATTTATGAATATCTAAATATCAAACCTTTAAAATGTGTGATTAGTCCTACCACTACATACAGACAGTCAACAGGTACTATATATTCTGGCAATTACACACTACTAGGCATTAAGTCATGCTTAAGTGACAAAAATATCAATTAGTCAAAGTTATGTGACCATGTGCAAAGACAGCACTGTACCACCTATTTTCAAAAGTTTTACTTTTAGTTGCATTGTTCAGCTACAACACTGACTGGTTCCTTTCCCATCTAATAGCCAACACGGCTATACTTAATATCAAATAAACCATGTCTGAATGCAAGGTTTAATACAGAAACCTATTCCATATTTCTGTGGTGAAAATGGCCGTCTTATCCGTTTTCCCTCTGTCCTCACATTGGACCAATCAAAATAATGTCATATGGGAGGGTGATCAGGTTTCACAAGAAAAAAAAAAAAAAAGAAAGAAATAATGTAGTATCACAGTGATGTATTAAAGTTTTAAAAAAGCCTTGGCTTTGAGGACATTGTTTCAACAAATGTGCTGTGGTCTTTTTTTTTGTTCGTAGTGTCATAACCGTGTAAACATCTGACTACAAATAAAGTATTTACTGTCAACATAGGAAGTGTTTTAAAGCCATTGTCCCTCAATAGCCGCTGTAGTGTTGTCTTACTCTAGAAGATTGTAAACAACATAAGACAGAGAATTCTGGGTGGTGCACTTGCTGTCTGCAATCCCAAATCCTTACCTCACAGGTTAAACAATTAACATAGCCATCTCAACAAGAAAATATAACATCTTGTATCCAAAGCAATTTCTGCTTCTCCCATCTAAATCGACAAATCCTTGCATGTGTTTAATTTATTTTTTTAGCTTATACAAAAACCAAGGAGTCGATTACAAATAGTTTTGTTGTTCTTGCTCATAAAAGGGAAAGAAAATAAAAACACTCTTTGGAAGTTGTGACAAAAGAAAATTCCTGAATACCATTTTCATTGTTCTGCTCGCTCGCCATGAACTAAGGTCTCCGCTACAATAAAAATAATTTGCGATTAGTGCCAAAACCTGGCTAACCGCTATGCTAACTCCTCTAGCCATTCCACTACCTGATCGTCGAACCAGCTCGCACATATCTTTATCATCTTTTCTGAGTGGCTTCGCTTTCAGCACAGAGCCATGGTCTGCCAAATATGGTCCTTCGGGCTGATATCTCCAGCAACCTGTTGGGAATCTCGACCCAGGGGTCAGCTCTTTTGCAGGGAAGCTGTAGCCATTTCAATCACTTCCTGTGTCTGAAATGCACCTGAATTGATCAGATTAAAAACTGTCCAGGTAAGCAACTCCCGACTCCTACAGTGACTTGGTCGTTCAGGAAGTGAGATTCAACGTGCAGAGAGTCGGAGGGCCCTACGTGCGATTGATGAACAGAATCACAGCAAGGGGATTAGAGATTTCAGCGCTGTGTCACTGACCCACCAGAATATACATCGTTTTTCCTCAGATATGAAAGGTGTTGTCAAGGCGGAGTGCATATCGCCTGAAAGAAACACATTTTGAAATTGAGGTCATGAGTTCAAGGTCATTTCCACCTGCTCCGAGAGAGACTCGGTTATAGACCAATGTGCTGAAAGCTAGCCCTGACCAGTACTCGTTAAAATATAACCCATCTACAAGATCAGCAACAACAAAAATGAAAGTTACAAGAAGGTTGTCTGATCTAATGAACGTTCATTTAACAACCCGACTTAAAGGATAATAAAAAGTCAAACAAAAAAGAAAACAAACAAGGGACACAGACTTAACATGAGACCGAAATATAAAGAAAGCAAGGTTCATTCAAAAACAAAACCTACTCCCTGTTACCATAAAGTTTTTCACAAAGCCATTACATTGAAAACAGAAATATACTAATGATTATTCAAGAAGGCAGAAAAAAGTTAAGGTTCGATTTCCAAACACCTTATTATATATATATTGACTTGTGTCGCAGAACAGATTTATAGCGCTTTCTGTTTGTCCTCTCTCCAAAAATACAATTGAAGGCACTTGGTTTGACTAGGTTTACTTAAAATCGCTGGCACAGCCAAGCAGCAGCATTTGAACACACGGAGCCCCCAGCCACACTCCCCACCCAATCGCCCATCCTACAGCAATAAGCTCCCCTACACCGGGCCTTCTGACACCCTGACTCCAAATCAGTACTGAGGTTCTTTTCACTTCAGATACATCATTTTTGGTTACTCAGGTTCATAATAACAGAGTAGTAGTAATAATAATAATAATAGTCATCATAAAAAAATAATAATAATAAAACCCCGCAAATGGTTAAAAAATAAAAGCTGTATGAGGAGAAAGCAATCCAGAGATAAAGGCTGTGCTTTTTCACATTGTGTTGCAAGACGTGAGGCCACAGAGCATGGAGGTGATGAATGCTGACTGCATCGCTTTGAGGAGAGTAAACACGCATGCACATGCACATACACACACACACGCATGCACGCACGCACACAAACACAAATGCACATTTACAGGCACACATACATACATATTACATACACGTACACATAAACGTATACACACAAGCACACGTGCACCCCAGACCCGGGTCAAATCATTATTTTACATACTTTAGCCCTTTAAATACAAGTACAATCCCTGCAGATTACTGACAATTTTAAAAGAAATGTTCTATTTTCCCCAATATTCAGAACAAAATTATTTCATATGACTGTACATTTTGGTTAGTGACATATTTTGTTGAAAATTTTCAGGGATCTGCAGGAGTGTTTAAAAATTATACAGGAATCTAAAGAGTTAAAGTGTTAAAGTATTTCAAATATGTATTTGACTCAGGTGACACACACACACACACACACACACACACACACTGAGGCAACAGGGGAGCAGCTGAACCTGCCACACAGAGGTGGCAGGAGGCGACGGACACCAACATCACGGCTCTGGGGACCCTCGGAACCCTCCGTGAGCTGGCCAGCCTGGAGCACGCGGCGGGAAAGAGAAGCTCGGCAGAAGGCTGAGACTACCGCTGCCTCTGCTCCTTCCAAATCTCGTTATGCAGACAGCTTAATGACCGGGTCCAGAGACAAGTGCCCGAAACGTCTGGAGAAAGCAAGGCCTTTTGGGATCCTTAACGTGACTCGGCGTAGCCATGACAACCTCGCTCTCGGGTGTGGCATGGGGGATAAGGAAGGAGTGAACAGGGAATCGTGGGTGGGGGAGGGGGCGGGCAGGAAGAGGGGCGGTGGTGCGGATGGTGGTGGGAGGGCCTGGCCTGTGGCTGCCCCGCCCCCCTCCCTCTATAACCACGTGAGGAAGCTCTCCTTGTCGATCTTGGTAGCTGCCAGCACGGACTCCATGTCATTGAGTATGTCGGAGCTCAGAGCCTCCTGCAGGCTGGGCATCAGCTCCTCACCCTCGACCGCCATGCTCTCCCCCTCCAGCGTGCCCAGGTCCACGTGGGTGCCCGGGATGGTGTCCAGGTAGTCGGGGAAACGGCTGGGCTGGGTGACCATGGGGGTGGGGCCTACAGAGTCACCTGCGGGTCAAGAGCAAGCACAGCCCGTTTCAACGGAGTGGAGGCCCACTGGAAACAAAGTGTCTTACATACAACCATGTCTGTCTGCCTGTCTGTCTGTCTGTCTGTCATGTGTCTAAAGGCCTGTCATGCAACGCAGCATCCTATTGATTGGTTGGCCGAATGGATACATGCTCATGGTCATAGTTCATGACTAGAACATCATTTTTACATCCTGATGTTGCACGCTTTATCCAGCATCCAGATTGAAAGATTGGATTTTTTTATTCTGTGAAAAGACCATCCTTCAGGTGGAGCTATTTTCATGGTCATAGTTCTTTGTTCGAATTTACTCTATTAGAACATCATTTTTGACACTTTTTACATTTTAAAGTCATTTAGTACATTAAACGGAGATTCTTTTATCCAGTGGTCGACGCCATCCAGATCCAGATGTTTTGTGTTGGAGATTACAAGATAAAATGTAACATGTCACTTTTTTTAATTCTGTGAAAAGACCATATAATTTTTCATTTCCCGATTTACTAGATGTGTATTAATACATTAAGAACAATTAGTTTTTCAAGAAGTAATGCAGCGTCTGCTGGTTCCTTTGTTCCAACTGTATATATCTATGTCAATTTAAGCAAAACTATATCTAGCGTAGCTAGCTAGCAAATTCAAGCCAAATATAGCTTGCTAACAGTAGCTAATGATATAGATAGCTAGCATAATTTGTTCAACACGGTATAAAATGAACCAGCTTCAGGAAGTGTAAGGACACCATGTTGTTGCGCAGAAGTATTGGTGTATTGGTGTATTGGTGTATTGCCAAGTGCTCTGCAACATGTTGCAGAGGAATGTCGCGTTGCTTACGCAGAAGCATGTAGAGGCCTTTAGCGTCTGTATCTGTAGCGGATGGGGTTTGGTTGCACACCATCCCCCACCCCAAATATTTTCTATGCCCCTATATGTCAGTGTAGCTCTACACTAATTGCCATAAGGGGATAAATAAAGTTTTGTTGTGTTGCATATTTAGCATTCCTATCTCACAAAGCATCACAGCTTTTTTCAATGTAAAAAAAAAAAAAAAAACCCAACGAGAGCACTTGATTGAATGTTGCCAATGTCTCCTCGGTGACTTAAAAACTAAACCTTGGTTGAAAAGGTAGTTCCCTACTCTAAAGCCAGCATTGTGCCTCCATGTTAAAACCCCATCTTAACTCCTACAGTGCTAAACAGCTCCCTGTAAGGTCCCTCTATTTTGCTCAGAGTAAACGGCAATTAAAAAAGCAAACCCGCATGTTTGCGTAAAACAAGAGGCAGTACAAACGTTCACGCATTGTGATGTTAGAGGGCTGAGCCGCGCCGTTGCCACACGGGAGTTAAGATAAAAGACGCCGTCGCCTGGAGCCGGGGCAGGGCTTGCTTGCGACGCGTTTCCATGGTGCCCACCTGTATCCATCTCATCCACGCTGTTGAGGAAGTCGTCTGGAGTGCGGGGGACGCTGTAGCTGCTCATGCTCAGTCCGCTGTCCGTGCTCTCGTCCCTGGAGTGGAAGTTACCGCTGGCGCTGGAGGGACAGGGTCATTGGAATTATAATCCTGTGATCAACACGTGAGCCATTACGTGATTTATCCACTTATCTTTCCACCTATAATGAAAAAACTTGATAAAAGTTTACTTAGAAATTGTACAGTAAGTAAGTGCTGGCACAATATAAAAAGTACGTTAAAGAAAAGATTTTAAATATTTTTATTTATTTCAAATGATGCACTTTATATAAGCTTGTTCCTCTCTATAGAGGCCATTACACAGTTCATACAGAATATGGCATTCGTAGTGCTATGAAATCCCAATAGAATAATTTAGAACTCACTCAAATGGGTAATAAAGTATACTCATATACTATACAAGATTTAAAACTACTCATCTGCCCACAAATACAATTTTTATTTTTTTATTTTAACAATTTAAAACCCTTCACATGCAATGACTGTACAGTCATGAGCTTCACAAGCCTCACTCTATTCACATGAATTGGGTGACTGCAGTAATATTAGAATGTGTGCTGGTAGGGGGAGCACAGAATGAGCTGAACAGGAAAAAATGGGACCCACTCCATAATTGCATCATGGCTCTCTGGAAAGACCGGAACAGATGGGATACAGTGTAAACCTAGCCAGGAGCCAGGGGGGTGACTTTGAAAATGGCAGACAATTAAAGGTTCCAACCCCATCATGCCTGGCGCGCAAATGCACAGCGTGTGTGTGTGTGTGTGTGTGTGTGTGTGTGTGTCAAACATTGTTATTCTTTGGAGATGTATATGTCCAATGAACATCACGGAGCAGAGTCAACCAACATTAATCTGAGCTCAAAGGCTTTGTCCAATTGCTAGACAGCTGGGCACGCCTTGAATTCCCATTTAAGGTGTGCGGCACATGGAGATCGTCCACGTTTGTGTTAACCCTGAGGGACAAGTTTCCACTGCAGCGGGAAATGGGCTCCAGTGTGAAGCCCGGAATAGCCGGCCCCTAAAAATAGCAGCTGTTATTTTTCCGTGATTATGATAAACAGACAGGAGGGGGGCACGATTTGAGACCAGTGGCGTCGTGATGAAAGAAGCCGCAAGGACCGTGGGGGGCGGGGGGCATGGCCACACGTCTAGCCGAAACCCTGCCTGGTTGCACAAGCTGACGGGCTGGAAAACTGGCCTAGCCTCCTAATGTTCAAATCAGTACCGCTTACTTTCTTTCACACGTTATTTTCTTTCTCCTTCCATTTATATATAATACTCGTTTAAAAATTATTTTAAGGATTTTGATTAAAGAAATTCTTGATGAAAAAAAAACATTCAAAATTTTATGGACATAACAGTCTGCTGAAGCATAGGCCTGCCTGGATTCAACTGTATCAAAATAGTAATCTTCAATTTGGTTCTACAGAAATGTACGTTTTCCCATACACCAACATTGTTGAACTGAAAATACTTGCTTTCCATGTGGTGCGTATCTGCTGTGTACAATCTCCACCAGAGGGCAGTATTGTGCAGCTCTGACAGATCTGCAATGAGTCACTGCCATGTGCTAAGAGTTAAGCCCAGACAAACTGTGTTTACTTCTTTAACCGAAGGCCTACATTCCCTCAAATACAGCCCCTCTGAATGTTTGTCACAAAACGTTACTACATTATCAGAGCACACTGTCCATTGACACCGACTTCCTGGAAACGGAAACCGCACAAGCCACATGCTTTTCCAAGCAACGAGGGCGGATTGAGAAGCATGTGATGCCATTGAGGATCGTTAATGAGTTTCCTCACTACAATGAGGCATTTTTGTGAGGGAAGTCACAACGATTCCCTCTTTTTTTTTTTTTTTGCCTCAATGTGTGTTCATAAATGTGCTTCCACGTTTGGAGGTAAAAGCCTGTTGTGACAAACTGGATTTATCCGGACAAAATTGTTTGTTTTCCCTCTGAACCAAACGGCTGGACCCATCTGAAAATCGTACACAGAATCTCCAGCTAGTGATGGCAGAATGAGGTTTTATGAACCCCATTGTGGTGGGCCTACAATGAGCAGTCAATCACTGGCTTGTATGAACCAATCAAAAGATTGGTTCACCATAGAACCAACAAGATTGGTTCAAATCAGTGCTTCACTGGTAGCTCCCCCCATTTTTGGTCTCATGACACATCAACTGTCCCATCACTACCTCCACCCACAGATTTTATTCGAAAGAAAAATTTGAATTAAACCGATTGAACCGTGTGACCTCTACTCTCCCGTGCCACCGAGGATCGGTGCGTCACACCTGGTCGGCCCCGAGACTCACCTGTTGAGGAATGGGTCGGAGCTGTTGGTGGTCATGGTCCTGACGTCCTGGGACATGCCTGGGGAGGAGACGGGGTTGGGTGTGACCCCATCCTGCTCCATGCTGGTGGGCAGCTGGTTTCTCAGAGCCAGTTCCTGTAGGTAGGAATCCACATCATCTGAGGGTCCCCACGAATAGTCAGCATCACTTCAGATAGCCTTTCTGGGGCCCCCATGCACAGTCTGGGACAGTAAGACCGGAAGCAGCCGCAGCAGCCTCTACGGTCCTGATTCAGCCCTCTTTGTTATGCAACAGATTTATGAAAATGTTTAGTTTTTTTACACAACTCAATTCTCCCCCCACCCCTTTAAACTTTAAAATGTTGAGCATCTAAAAAAAACCTTCATGTGTTAGTCAAAGTTAGGGAGACACCATGACAGGAGAGGACTGGGTAGATTTATTGATGAATGAGTTGAATTTTATCATCCATTTTTAAGCACTGATTTTGTCATAGGAGCTCGAGGGAGTTCAATGCAGGACAGTATGGGCCTATGTGAACTGGACAGGGACAGGACACAGGCTATTAACAGCCATCTACATAAACAATGGGTAAACCTCCTATGCTTATGCTGCATCCTCCTGCTATAATATTGATCCTTTCAGCTGTCTTTATGGGCCAATAGAGAGGCCAGGCTTCCCACGGGAATGGAGCGGGCTGGGGCAGACGCAAACACCTTCCCCGTTTCTCTCGGAAGACACCACCGAGGTGGTGGGGGTTTCAAACCCAGGGAAAGTGTTTTTTTGGGTGAAGCTGGAATTTATACATCAATGTCCTTGAGCCACTGAAACAGCATGTGCTTGGTATTGCAGGTCCACGTTTTCCACAACATTAATTTCCAGGTCCAATTGGGTAAAGATATGGTAATTGGATGGTAACCAACTACCAATTCTTTTTCCAGACAACACCCTTTTAAGAAGCACAATTTTGAGTTTTTTGTTTTTGTAAATGCACGTTCGGCAATGCTGGAAAGCAAAGATAATTGCTGTATGGGACCCGGCGTCTGGATTCAGAACTTTCCGACAGGCCCCCTCTCCATTAAAGCTATTTAGGAAAATGCCTGCCAAAAATGCAGGCTCTTAAATCGTTTTACCCTCTGTGTAGTTGTTTTCAAAAGTGGAATATTACGCATCTTATTAAGAATGAACCGAAACACCCTGGTGGTTAAAAAAAAGATATAATATTGGTTGGGGTTGGAGTGAACGGACAATGTTCCAGTCTGGAGTTATTTTTTTCTGTTTCCATTGGCTGTTAAAATGACGCTGCTTTTTGGCTGCGAGGGTACGTGTTCCTCTGCTCTCTGCTCTTGCAGGAGTGCTGTGCGCTTTGGGTATAGCCGCATTTTACCTTGGCTGAGAGAAACCATTTTTTCAAGCCGGAGAGATCTGACCTCAAAAGAAAAGAAAAGCGTAGCGACTAAAAATATCCCGTAAAAGAGCTGCTTGTGTTATGCCGTTGAACAATAAAGCCAAACACGCTCCCTCGCCTCAGACTTGCCCTTCGGAGTGATATTAAAATTCCAGTTCTCGCCGAAAAGGTTGAGTAACAAACACTTTTCCACAATAGACAAGAGTTCGCAGCCTTTTCTCATGAAACCCCCCCCCACCCACCCAAACAAAAGATTTGCGCAACGAGGTGATTACTTAGGTGTGTATACGGGCTTAGCACAGTGATACAAATCAAACTGCAAACTTCCTGTAAGCTTTCAGAATCGCCTGGACTGTGACAATGCCTCTATTGACTCCTGCGCCGGTGGGCGTGAGACCACCCCCATAATCGTGATGGACATCTCCATGGCAACTAATATGCCCAAAGCAGGGCTGGGGCTGGGTCGGCTTGCTTAGCCGAGCGCTCTCAGTGGCTTTCTGGGGTCCTGTTTTGCGTGTCCTGTTCTGACCCGCATCCGCTCAGCCATGGGTTCCGGCCCAGTTAGGAGTGTGTTGGGAAGTGCTGAAGGAGCATGCCACCATCATTGGTCACAGCAAACAGGCCAAGGTGCAGGGAAGAGAATGAATAAAAATGGGAACACAACAGTGTTCCGACAATGGAGGGTTCTGCTGCTTCCGTAATAGTGCGCGGCGCATTTTCCTGGCATGGTTTCGGAGCACTCGTACCCTTAGAAGGCAAGGTCAATGTCAGTCATTACTTAAATGGTACTGAGTGATCACCTTCACCCACGTGAAAGCATTTCTCCCCTGCATAAAGGGGTGTGTTTAAAGATGACCATGCCTCCCCTGTCCACAGAGCACAAGAAGCACAAGAGCATGACATGGACGTTATCCATATGTAGGGTGGTTCACAGAACCATGCCCTGAAATAACCCAAAAGAATGTGAACCGTGTTTATGATGCCAGCAGGGAGCCAGCCGGTGAGATGTGTAAACAGTGGTATTGCCTCAAATGCCTTACAACCCCCACACTAATAAAAGGAGTCCTGCTGACTCTGGCGAAACAGGACATGGAGGGGGCTGTTCTCAGGACTGTTGACAGTTTAATGTGGTATACTGTAACTTCATCACTTACATGTACAGTATAATCATGTTTGGTGTTGTAATGAGCTGATGTAATGAGCAACGGGTTGGTGTCATTGCTGATGCGGTACAGGTGCGCTTCCTAGAGATCTCAGAACACTGTTCGGAAGTGAATGGTGGAAATGCAAATGAGCTACACGTCAGTGGCCATCTGAAACTAATAATGAACGTAGTGTGATGCGCGTACATAAATAGCGCAGGGAGTAGTTCCGTTTTTCTGTAATTGTGTCCTTATTTGGTGTTTTACGTTTTCCTTTGATGTGTGGGTATATTGGGAGAAAAGTGGTATGCTTAGGGGCGATTCCAACTTACAACCTCCTGCGCGACATTCGCATGTAGCCGTTTTTATCAGTGTACACTTGCATTATTCAAATTCTGTTTGTAACAATTGCTGCAATCTGTAAAACAATTGCTCAATAATCTTCCGGCTAATAAACATTGTGGTTTTTTTCATAACTCACACAAAGAATTTCTCATTCATCTTAACCACTGCAGTTACACATTGTGGTTTTAATGTTACTATTAACAGCACACACACACAAAGAACTTTGGAAATATGCACTAGTGCCATTGCAAGAAACATAATTGTGTCCTTGGTAGGCTATACACAGGCCTCTAAAAGGTAAAAAAACAAACATTTTATTTCTTTTATTTTCAGAATACAGAGATAGTAAAACTATTACTGAAAAATAAGAGCCACAAAACTAAATGCAATGAGCTAAAGAGACTATAGTCTCTCATTTGCATATTATGCAATTCTATAAGTAACTGTTAACAGAGAGAAAGCAAACGTTAATTGGAGTCAGATAAAATAATTGGGAGTTACAGAACATTCATTTAATCCCGTTCCGGTATCACAACGTAAGACTACATGCTATCCTTCACCACTCGGACACTTCCGCCATTTGGTGTGTTTGAGTGGGATCCTACAGGATTCTACACTGGCTGTCTTGGCCTTGTCAGTCACCAAATCTAAACCCAATCAGGCATTTATGGGATATTCTGGAATGACGCCTGAGACAGCGTTTTCCACTACCATCAACTAAACCAGAGTTAACCTACTTCTTTGTGGAAGAGTGGTGTCGTGTTCCTCCTACAGGCTAGGATAAAGTTACGGAAAGTCTGGCAGAAGGGCTGATGGGAGGTGGAGTCCAGATATGGTTTTACTGTACTGCCTCAACCTCAGGCTTTGGCCTGCGGTCGGTGTGTTTAAAAAAAAATCCCCTCCCCCCCCCCGAGAAACAGACAAACACAGACAGGAAAATGAAAAGAAAATCTGGTTTCTGACCTGGGGTCTCACCTGCCGAAGCAGATCCTGGTGCTTCAGCCTCAGTCTCTCCTTCTCCATCTGCAGCTGCTGGAGCCTCATCTGGCTGACTCTGCCCTGGGGGCTGGAGGGCAGGGGCGGGGCCTGCTTCACCGGTGCACTCTGGCTGACTCGCTGCTGGTTCAGGGCTGGGGGATGCAATCGTCACATCGGGCTCTCGCCACTAGGGCGGCGTACATGCCATGGGAAACATCACGTGCACGCTTTTGGAAATTCACTCACACGGACGCTTCTGGAACCTCACGCGTACGCTTTAGCGAGTGCCTGAGTTTTAACACAAAAAAAAAAGTAGATTCCTGAGTGAGGACACAGACCCTTGGGGTGTTCAAGACCAGGCTTGACACATCGGTATTCACTCTTGCCCTTGGAGAGCTATAGCATGTGCAGATTTTCATTGTTACTCGGCGCTTAATTGATAAAGCAAAGCGGTCAGGTACATGGGTAACTGACCTGACCTGGTTACATGGGTCTGAATTGGTTCCTGATTTTAAGGTGAAAACAAAAACAACTCTCCAAGGATGAGAGTGAACACCACTGATCCAGATCAGAAGGCAAAAAGAGGGCCTATATAGGCTGAATGGCCTGGTCTAGTCTTCAAACATTCAACTGTTCTTCTGTTCACAGAAGCGGTCACAAATTTAATTAACTGATTGGGATGCAAATGTTGTAGCGGCTAATTAACTAAACTCGTTACACATTGAAGAGTGGGTGTAGGCTCAATTCCTGGGCGGGGCACCGCCATTTACCCTTGAGCAGGTAACTTAGTCTGAATTTCTTCGGCATCCAGCAGCTGCCGACATGGGCGATTTATGAAATGCGCGCCCCATAATTAACCCTGGAAAAGGGCGCCAGCCTCAACTAAGCAAATAACCACCGATGATGTCATCAGTGATGATTATCTTCCTGATGTTTGCATTGACTGAGCCGGGCGAGACAATTCTATCAGTCAATAGACACTGCAATCCCTCACTTCCGTAGTAGACACCACGTGAGCACTGGCCAAAGAATAGATCAATTACGGATAGGAAGTGACCATGAAAAGTTAGACCTGTGCTTTTAAATGATTAACAGGTAGACAGGAGATACCCAATGGGGGGGGGGGTGGGAAAGGCCACCGTTCACGAGGCCAGCTCCAAGGAGCGTTGGAAGGAGGCTCCAAGCTGACCCAAGAGCTACGTCTTTCTGGAAGGTCTATCCACACCTGTAAAACCAGACCTGTCGACTCCCTTAAGAGGCCGTGATGATCTCTCTGAAAGAGGAAGTGTTGTTCCACTCGTGGGGGTGGATTCGTCCCCCGCGCACTGATTTGTTGATCAGTTTCAGCTCCCCCCCTCCCCTCCACACATTGCTTGTAATTATGACCTGTATGTAGTTAGCTGATCCAGGATCAGCGATAAGGGTCAGAAAGTATCCAGAGCCCTGTTCACATCCTACAATAAGTGCAACACTAAGACCTTTAATTAAAGCTCTTCATTGGGAGAAAGAAAACACAAAATAAAAGTTTTTCACATGATCTCAATACTGCAGTGCAAATGCTACAACCCACCAGCATACAGTGATGCTTGAAAGTTTGTGAACCCCTTGTGCAATCATAGAAATCTAGAGTTTTTACCACAAAATCCGTATTTAATCAGAATCAGTCTTTTCCTAACTGAAATCAATGGTTTACCAATTTCATACCTTTTCAAATTGTACATATAGTAGAGTAAAAATATGGAAAAAAGTAAGTGTAAGAAAAAAAATAAGTGATCCTCCTCCAGCCTTAGTTAAATTAAGTAGGTAAGTAGAATCAGGGGGGTAAATAATTGTGTGCCAATAATAAATCAAGTAAAAAGCAACCAGAGAATAACATCCAGAGATCAACAAGCCTCCCTCGCTACACCTGATGTCATTGTGCATCCATCAACAATAAGAAGAGCACTGAATAGAACTGGCTGTCATGCAAGGGTAGCCAGGAAGAAGCCTAGAACCAAGCTGCCCGTCTTAAGTCCACCAGAGACACACCTGAACAAACCTGAATATTTCGGAAATCTCTTCTTTGGACGGATGAATCCAAAATCAACCTTTTTGGTCACAATCGAAAATGCCATGTTTGGCAAAAAGCCAACAATGCCCACCACCAAAATAACCTTATCACTATGGTCAAGCATGGTGGTGGGAGTGCCATGACCTGGGGCTGCTTTTTTTCCCTCCTTGGGCCTAGACGACTCGACATCATTAAGGGAACCATGAATTCTGAGGGATATCAGAGAATTCTTGAACAGGACGTCAGGCCATCAGTCTGAGAGCTAAAACTTGGAGTAAAGTGGGTGTTCCAACAAGACAATGATCTAAAGCATTCAAGCAAATCTACCAAAGAATGGCTCAGGAGAAAGAAGTTTTGTGTTTTGGACTGGCCAAGTCAAAGATCTGACCTAAATTCAATCGAGATGCTGTGGCAGGACCTGAAATGGGCTGTCCATGCCAGAAAGCTCTGAAACGTCACTGAGTTAGCTGGGTTCTGTAAGGAGGAGTGGGAAATATCCCTCAAAGAAGATGCCAGAGTCTGTGATCAGTGGCTATAGGAGACGATTGCTTCAAGTCACTGCCGCTAAAGGAGGTGCCACAAGTTATTGATTGAAGGGGTTCACATATTTTTGCAACACAAAGATATCAGAGTTTTTGTGAAATAAACCAGTTTTGTTCAATAAACAATGAAAATATATTATATTTCTTTGTGTGTGTCCTTTATTTGGGATATCTTCATTAAGAATTGAGGTTTAAATAACAATTTTATAGGCTTATTTTTCTATAATATATGAAAATAATGACCACCCCCTGTAGGGTTCACAAGCATCACTGTACAGCAACATCTAAAGATCAAAAATCAAGACCAAAGTTTTATTTACTAATCGGAATTTACCCAAGCGTGCAAAAGCGTGCTAAATACAGTATACGTGCAAAGCTCGCACCACAATCATGTTTTTAAATCTGTGACTGCAGTAAATGAGCGCCTTACACACCCTAACTACTGTGAGCTAGGCCCGAGGCAGCGTGAAGCCTAGAAACTGGGTTGGATGTTAACATCACACACCAGGAAAACAAAAATAGCAACAGGACACAATGTAGCCTGGACCACAGGGGTGTTACAGTAATCAAACCAATGGGGATCAGCGCTCGCTTCTGCGCTCCGGCAGACCAATCGGAAGAGGGCTCGGGCTCGGCCACGCTTTGATACACCGCTTCCCTCCCCACTCAAGCCTGGGCCCCCTCTCTCAGGCACCTTTCATTCTCTGTTTGTTTACACTATCTCCATTGTTGAACGGGACAGGGTTGGGGGGGTTCAGTAGAGGTTGAATGGCCGCCCCGCCCTGCCCCCTGGGTCTTCCCCTGTGCCCCCCACTCTGCTGGAGCCAACACCCCCGGCTCCCGGCTTGTTTTCAGTCCCCCCCTCCACCCCACATATACACCCACCAACCCCCCTTTCTCTCGCTCTTGTTTTTCTCCCTTCATCTCCCAGGGAGCGCGGTGGGGCATTGTCCTCTCTCATGGGGCCATTATCCGTTCCCAGGGCAGTAGTTCACTGGAGGGGGGGGGGGTGTTTTTAAAGTGGCGCCATCTGCTGGTGAGGACAGGAAACACAGAGGACCCCAGGCCGGTGAAAGGGGCAGGCTCTCTGTTGTTGACCCAATAAAAAAATAAAAATAAAATAAAAATGAAATCAGCTGACGGAAATACCATTATTCAGTTGTGAATGAAATTAACCGCACACTTGGGGGAGGGGGAGGGGTTTTGGCAGGAGAGATACGAGCTAGCGTGCTCTCTGTTATTTGTCTCCTTCATGGCACTCTGCAACCCAACACGTCAGTGATAAGGGTGTGCTTATCTGGAGATCGTGTGCGCTGTGAAAGGAGATCTCACACCAGGTAACAGACAAGGCTGATGGGTGGGGGGCTGCTGACACTTTGTGCTGGGCCAGACGAGGACGGGAGGAGTCTGCTTCCTCCTAAGGTTTCTTCCCATTTGTTCCATCAAGGGAGTTTTTCCCTGCCACCGTTGGCCCTTGGCTTGCTTTTGTGGGGGTTCAGCTGTAAAGCTGGGTCTACTGTAAAGCATATTGCGAGAAATGTTTTGTGAAATGTGCTATGCAAAATAAAACATAAGTTGATTTGATTTGCTGGACTCAGCTGCATCGGCATGCAGCGTGAGATGTTTGAGTAGAGGTGAGCGTCTGTCTGTCTGCCGATCAGGTGAGGACCTCTGGTCAGAGTGGTGCATGTTCCATCCGTCAGATAAGCCCTGAGCACAAGGACGCACGTCTGAGGACGCAGATAAAAAGCGAACCACTGGGCTTTTTCTTAAAACAACTCCAGAGAGAAAGTGGACGTGGCTTAGTTACACATATTTTACTCTCCAACCATGCCCAAGGCATCCGGGATGCACAGCCATAATTAATTTAAGGGCCTGAATATTTACTAAAACTGTTCAGGTTAAATACTTTGTCCCCTACAGCAGCACCGGCCAACCAGGGATTCAAACCTGCAATACTATGGTTTCATGTGCAGTTCTTCAAACACTATCCCACAATGCACTGCGGCTGGCCTAGGGCCAGAAGGTGACCCTCAGGGTGTGTCCTGCAGTAGCTCAACTTGAGCAGGGAGCTTTAAGGAAAAGAGTAACGCAGTCCACACACCACATGGACTCACTCACCAATGACGGCACACCCACACGCTTACACACACGCACACACACGCTCACAGACACATGCTCACACCCACACACACTCACATACGCAAACACGCATGCGCGCACACACACTCACTCTCACACACCCAATAACTGCTACCATCACACGCTCAATATCTCCCACAGACACACCCTCACACACAAACACAGCCATATGCTCACATACACACGATCACACGCTCGATATCTCCCGCAGACACACCCTCACTCACTCACTGGGGTGCATACACAGACACACACATAGACTTACCCTAGTAGGTACACACACACACACACACACACACACTTTTGCTAGGCCCCCGGGACACACACAAGCATAAGCTCAGCCACACACACACACAAACATTTCACCCTCCAGTGCTGTGTCTGCAGAACACATTGGTACGGTTTGGGCTCTGTCTGCAAGGGCGTCTGTGCTACAGACAGCCGTGCACAGCTTTCCCTGGAACACTTTCCCCTGGCTTTCCCTTCGCACGGAAGCGTGGAAAACAAACACAGCGGCCGACCAGCACCGTATCGTACCGGGCGGCCTACTGTCGGCCCGTCGCCCGCCGCGTCCTCACACGAGCTGTACACACCTTTCTTTTCTTCTTATCCTTTCTTTCAGTCTGTCTTCCTCTCCTGCACACCCTCCCTCTCTCTCTCCCTCTCTCTCTCACTCCCAGCCCACCACCCTCCCCCCCTCGCACACTGACGTTCTTTGACTGAAAAGGTCTGGAATAGATTAAGAGCCGGAGCGCAGAATAAAAGGCCGCTGGCACAGGCTCAAGTCTGTCTGGATCCGCAGCCTGCCTTGGGCCTCTTGCGGGGTTGTGGGTGGTGGGGGTCTGTGGTAGGCCCTCTGTTAAAGGAGCTCTGCTGCCTTTCCCTTCAGCCCCGATCGCCCCCGACCCGACTGTAGCGTCAGAACCCCCTCCCCGAAATATATGTCTGCGCGATTACGCAATGGGACAGTGGGAATAAAGTGGTATGCTACCAGTTCGGTGAACAGTAAGGCATACCCACAGGAAAACCAGAATAGAAAAACAATGCGTGTTATTCGCAGCATGCGCAGGGTTTGCAGAGCATGCCGAAGACGACGTTTCAAAAATTGCGAACTGATCGAAGCGCCACAAGAATGCAGGCGACTGAGAGGGAAAGATGGGACTGCTGGAGAGACTGCTCAGTCTCGTCTGAAAGCAACGGGGGGGGAGGGGGAAAACTTGACGGTACCCAGAATGCAATGGTGTACACCTCAGCGCTGCGTAGCCCACTGAAGCATTTCCAGGGCGGTACTCACTAAATCAGTGGGGTTAATGATGAACTGAGCTTCGATTCAACCTTCAGCAGCAGAGAAATACATAAAAACTCCTCCATGGCTCTGGCATGCAAACATGTTTCAGTCACCCCACCCCCTCCCTCCCTCCCTCCCTCTTGTGTTACATCAGTCTCAGAAGCCCACCAGAATTCTAAGTTCAACACTTGTAAATCTTCAAAGAGCTTTAAACTCATTGGGCCCCCCCCAATCTCCCAGTCCTCCAACTCTCCGACAGGGGAGTAAGCCAAAAAAACGAAGGTACGTGTTTTTCCATGGCGTCTCCAGGTGTTCTTCTCTGTGAGGGAGTAGGAGGCTCCCATTGCTCATTAGCCAAAGACTCATAATGAAGTAAGGCCGTAAGGTCTCCTGGAATACGGGGGGAGGGGGTTTAGGTCATTTTGGTGGTGAGGGGGAGTGGGGTTGGATGGGGTTTTAGGGTGGCTTACGTCAGCGCCGGCCAGAGGTGTAACAGCGCCGCTGTGCCAAATGGAGAAGAGAGGAGGAACACCCAGTGTGGAAAAAGCGAGTGCGGCGAGCGTTTCTATTGGTCGCTGAGAGCTGACGAAAAGCAGATGTCTACGGGGGCCGGGTTGCAGAATTCTGGGACGGGCAGCGATTGACCCTTCGTTTGATTATTTATTGTTGCTCTCTCTTTCTTTTTTCTAAAACTGGGTCGTCTGACGCGCAGGCACATCGGCTTACGAACACCTCGTGGGCGGAAGGGAACGCTAATCTAGTCTTTGATTGCTCTGAGCCAAACCAGGCCTTTTTCCACGGTTGTTCAATTTCAAAAACATTTAGGATTTTGAATAATAAGAGTAGTAGGCAACGACTCAACTATGTCCATCGTCACTATTCTGTTGTAATTGTACGAGCACACAATTCAGAATCACTGGAAGTTCACTGGGCACTGGAATTCCCTGGGTCTGGTCGTCAAAACCACACATGAATCATTAATTTACCCATTTATACAGCCACGTTTTCTATGGTTGCTTGCTCAAGGTACGACAGCACTGTGCCTTATTGGATTTGAACCCATGGCCAACAGGCTCAGGGTCCAGGGCCATTTCACTGCAATATGACAGGATATTCCTTCTGCCCTTCCCTATCATTTCTTTAAATTATTAATGTACTTACTTTAACCCTTCTTCACTACTTACCCCAATTTGGAATGCCCAATTTGTACACATTCGCACTCACATCTCCAACCACTTCTGTCAATTCTAGAGAGCAGCAGCCAGGCACTCCTCATGGCTGGCTGCTTCATTTCACTCCACAGTCCACCAGTTACGCTCGCGCGGACATCGAGTCAGAGGAGGGCGCTTCATGTGCAGCTTGTGCGGGTAGACTGCGGGCTCCCGCTTGACCAGAGTGGGTCACTGGCGTGCGGTGAAACGAGTTACGGCCAACACCGCACTGCCCTGCGGAGCTGCTGGCTGTGGTCGGCGCAGGCACGGGTCTGGATCCATCCGCACACTAGAACAGCGTCTTAGCAGAACAAGACACCCAGTAGCCCCACGTGTATCACCTCTGACAGAACTGCGTACATGGATAGGAGTAGACCTGACCGCGGAAAGGGGAGCCTGCCCAAGCTAACGAGGAGGTCAGAGGAGGAGGTCCAGCTCACCGAAACGTGGGTCGAGTCGCGGGTCCAGCCAGGAGGTGGTCTTGTTCTTGTGGTTGATGTAATAGATCTCTCCCTCCGAGGTGATGGCTTGCTCCCAGCCGTCAGGAAGAGGCCCTGGGACAGGAGAGACGGGAGTGAGGGAGGGGAGGGGAGGGGTTACCCACTGGGCTCGTCATTCCTACACGCCGCTCTCAGGAAGCGGCGCCGGCACAGGCCTGAACTTTGCAGACGGGCGCGTTTTCCGCGTTTCCCGCCCCCGGACCACCGCTTCCCCCCCGCCCGCGCACGCCAGGAGCTCTTGGGCATAAAGCGGGGCTTTCGGTTGCCGCGGCGTCGTCGTCGTCATCGGCGACTTCGTCCCGGAGTCTGGCGGAGTTGCGGCTTTTTCCTGACCGGATCGCGGTTTTCCCAATTCAGGCTCAACGGGCGGCGTGCTAAACGGAGCTGCCTGGGACTTGATGTTGCGCGCGTTGAAGGGGGCTGCCATGTGGCTTCGGTGGAGAATGACCACAGATCGCCTATACTACCAGATGGTCAGCTCCTTAACGTGGAAGGTTTGGTTTCTGCTATTGACTCAGAAGTGCTCTGATTTCTGGATCTTTTTAATGTTCACGGTTGAAGAACATCACTAGCTAACGTAGCAACACAGACAGCACCAGAACCTCCTAGTATAAGGAAATGCAGACGATGGAAGGAATGAAGGAGCTGACCCTCTGGTTTGTTTATGGAACATCTGGTTAATTGATACAGTAAAGGGTGACAGTCTATACGGGTAAATATTTCATCACGAACAGCACGTGATACAGCATTTGATTGTTTAAATAATAGCAAAATCAGTTCCACATTCATAAGAACATCGGATGTTTTACTCTGGTCAGTAGAGGGGCACTCTGGGGAAATGATCAATACTTTTGACCGCCATTTATTATGTACAGGTAACTGCCAAAATAAAGGAAACACCAACAAAGTGTCTTAATAGGGCATTGTGCCACCACAAGCCGCCAGTACAACTTCAATGAGCCTTGGCATATATTCTACAAGTGCCTGGAACTCTATTGGAGGGATGCAATTCTTCCACAAGAAATCATGTGGTGTTTTGTTGGTGGTGGAAAACACTGTCTCAGGCACTGCTCCAGAATCTCTCATAAGTGTTCAATTGGGTTGAGATCTAGTGACTGAGAGTGCCATGGCATATGGTTTACATAGTTTTCATGCTCATCAAACCACTCAGTGACCACTCGTGCCCTGTGGATGGGGGCAGTCACTCTGAAAAAGACCATTCCCATCAGGATATAAATGTTTCTATGGTGAAGGTGATCACTCAGAATGGCTTTGTTGCCGTTAACTTGCCCTCTAAGGGGTTGAGTGGACCTAAACCATGGCAAGAAAATGCACCCCACAACAGAGCAGAACAGAGCTGCCAGAACCCTTAAATAACTCAAGTGTTTCCTTCATTTGGGCAGTTAACTGTATATATAATTTGAGCCTGAAATCATTTTAGTTTTGCAGGGGGGTCCAAAAGTCTAAACCTCCAGGGGAAAGTGTATATTTGGATGTACCAAGCACGCGTGTCCGTACTATCCGGGAGAGCTGCATTTAAAGATGAGGGCCATTATTGTAGCACGCTTCCCGGCGTGGGAGTGTTAAAGAGGACGCGCCTCTGCGCAGGTGTGTCCTCCGTGCGCGGACGGGGGCAGGTGTCCTGGGATCGGGTGTCAGCGGCCCTGCTGTCGGGACAGGTGTCGGGACACGTCTTCGCTCTCGGGGGCGGGGCTGAGGGGCTATGCTACCATGCCGGTTTCCCCAAAACACCCCCAGCATGTTTGACAGGACCGGGCACGTTCTGCCACGAACACCCCCTTTCGCCCTGGGGCAGATTCTCACACAGGACGGCGATTGCAGCCGCTTCCCTAAAGGCAGTGTTGGGGTGGGTGAGGGACAACAAAAGTGCTTAAAGTTTATATCATATCTTAAATGTGTACGGTTTTGCATACGTGTGTGACTGACTGCATTTTACGGACCTCCCCCTCACCTGTAAAAGTGCTATAATTCGCCCTGATTTGTTCTCGGTGATGATTTATATTGATAATGCAAATACAAAAATGAAATGTTTAACAGCGTTCATCTCATTGCGTCCATGTTATTTCCGTGCTTACCACTTGTTGGCATTTCGTTTTGTTGGTTGGTTTTGGACAGATTCCAAGATATAATGTAACTTCTTGCATCTGATTAAACACATGATCGGCTTGAATATGCAACTGGTAATTTAAAAAACCACTCCATGCATTCTGACCTAACGAATCCACAATCCACAATCTGCATGTCTACACGCACATGCAAACTGCCCTCACCCCCCAAGTTTCCGAGATGGAAAAACCACACGAACATGTCCTGCCAGTTCAGGCGGCTGGAAGGAAGAAGTCGAAACAAAAGTAGCTCGGCGCTCCGGTAATCAAGCCCGGGCAAGTACCTGTTGGGCTACTCCCAGGAAACAAGGCAAGAGAAAGCGTTGGCTTTCTGGCTCAGTGTCGTGTCTTGCTTTTGCTCCTTTTCAGGCCAAACCATTTGTAGACATGACTCATTGAGCACACAGATAGGGCTAGAGGAGCATCTACTTTAAGCAGGAGAAACATCGACACGGCAAAACATAGTGGCCGAACGAAACAAAGATCCGCACCCCCAGCCAGCGGGTTTGCGTGCCCGACAAATGACAGGAGCGATCGTGAAGCGGGGATTTAGCAGCGTTTCAAGCCTGCAGGCATTGCATCACATTCGGCAGTCGGTGGAGCAGTGCCATCCCCGTCCGTTCAAGACGACAGCAGAACAACGACAACCAGAAGAGAAGGAGCAAGGCGGCGTCAAAGCCAGCTTTCTGTGATGAGCGTGTGCGGGACGTAACAGCTTTGTGAAGCCTTTTCTTTGACAAATAGGGCCAACGAACTGGTACTTGGCTCATTCAAAAACGTGGCTCGAAAAATCATAACAGCAGAGCCTGTTAGTGATAAGGTTTTTTTTTTTTTTTTTTGTGTGTGTGTGTTTTTTAAGAATGTGCCAGGTGCAATTTTAAAAGACTTGGCTTGGGTTCTGTCTGGCCAGGGGGTGGTGGGGGGCGGGGCCATGGATTGGAGGGGGCGGGGCCATGGGCAGGGGGGAGGCTATGGGGCGGGGCCATATGCTCACCAGAGGCAGGGCTCATTATGTTCTGCTGCACGGGCACTGGGCTGGCGGGCGCGGTCTGGTTCATTTGTAGGAGGGCCTTGCGTGGGTCTTGCCAGGTCGTTGTCTGGTCCAGATGGCTACCGTGGGGGAGAGGGAGAGAATACCGCATTAATCAGTCAGTCCAAAAAAAACCACAGGAACGAAAGGCAGAGAACAAGAGCAGCTCTAAAAGTGGGATTAGAAAAGCTGAAAAGGGGAAGCAATTCATTTTAGCCAAATATGGATTTCATGTATAGTCCTATGCAAAATATATACAAAACTCGTAGCAAAATCCTGGCAAATTACTGGTGACAGCCTGAAGTCCATTTTCCAGCCAAGGAAAGAGTTAACTGGAGGCCTGACTGCTACGAAAGCCTGTGCCAGATACCCACTCAAATTTCCACAAATAATGGTTTGTCGCCCTTAAATTCAAATCCGTTTTTTGGCTAAATATAGAATGTTCCAGAGCCAGAGCTGCATCTTCACCGAATTCTCATCCGCCCTCTCCACTGAAGTTCTTTCAATTCGCTGGTGGGACCAAACTATGAAACCTTTGCTCCCAGTCACTGCACGTGCTTCACAGGCTCAGGGCTAAACATTGGGATCTGTGCAGTGACACCCAGAGGGGCGGCATACTTTCATCAGCTTGAGACGAGCAGCAGACATTAACCTAGAACTCAGTAACTGTTTAGACCTCTCACTTCAGATAACAGACAGGCATCTCACACCCCCACAGGAACCCATGCTGTGTTTCTCCAACACACACACACACACAAACACAGACACACACGCACACACGCGCACACACACACACACACACACGCACACACGCACACGCACACACGGGCATGCAAGTACACACACACACACACGCACACACGCGCACACACACACACACACACACACACACACACACACACACACGCACGCACACACACGCAAGTACACACGCACACACACACACACACGCATGCACACACACACGCAAGTACACACACACACACACACACACGTACATACACACGTACATACAAACACAAAACTTGTTTAGTTTTTTCCTGCTGTAATTAATGATCTCCCCCCCCCCCCCACCCACCCACCCACCCAAAGACATTTTTTCCTGGCTGTTTAATTTGTCACACTTGGGGGCCGGGAAATCCATCCTATGGTTGATCCCGATACACACTGCAGGGAAGAACAGAGCCTTCTCCAAACTCCAATCTTATCAGAGAGAAAGGATTTCTCTCATATTCTTCACCTTTGAGTAAAGGACTTCCTGCCTTCGTGTGTGACCCTGTGGGACAAGTAAGCGGCATCTAATCTTTGCGTCCAACCAGCCAATCCAGTGCACAGAAACATCAGCTCGACAGCTTCCTGGAAACTTTTACTCATATTTTGTCATACGTCACTTTGTCATCTGTGCTTGTGAAATAACTACTGTGGGATGAACTAGTGATTGTGCCAGTGTTTTTGATGGATATAACTGAGTGCACTTTTAAATAGCTGCCCCCGTTATGCGAACACCTGGGTTTGTCAACCTTGTGAATGCTCTGCCACAATGCAGGCGACTCGGAATTCTTCCTGCGGGCTGCAGAGATATTCTTTGGGCAATAATAATAATCAAAACAAAAATGGATCTAGATGCCTTAAACTGCTGTGTGGTGGCCAGACCTGGGTAAAATAATTATTTAACCCTTTAGACATCAGTAAAATTCCTGCACATTACTGACCATTTTGAAAGAAACATCCATTTTCACCAATATTCAGAACAAAATCCTTCTTTCTTATGATTGTACCCGACAATACATAATCCGTTGAAAGTTCACAGGGATGGTTTGAGTGTATCTGCACCGTACGTGACTCCATAACGGAAATGACACGCGCGCGCGTTAGCCACCGCCGCAGAAAGGCACGGTTCTGTGCTCGCTCTGCAGAGTGGCACTGTCTCTCCCTCGGCCGTGGCTAAAGCTGTGAACCCAGAGGCCCGGAGAGGGAGACAGACTGAGCAACTGCAGGGATACCAAGCCAATTGTTTGCCCTCCGTCTCTACAGCGAGAGAGAGAGAGAGAGAGAGTGAGAATGACGGAGGGCCTCGGTCTCTACAGAGAGAGGAGAGAGAGAGAGAGAGAGCGGGGGGTGAGAGCGAAAGAAAGAGAGACGGGGGGCTGTCTGTCTGTACAGAGAGAGGAAAGAGACAGAAACGGGGGGCCTCTTTCTGTACAGAGCAAGACAGAGAGAGAGAGGGGGCGAGAGAGAAAAAGAAAGAGGGGGGGGGGCCGTCTGCCTGTATAGAGAGAGAGAGATGGGGGGCTGAGTCAGCACTTCAGCCCACACAAAGCCACCCATTTGCTTTCAAGCCCCTCTTGTTTTTGCTTTCCTGATCAAAGGAGCTGCCAAGTCTCTCCCCCCCCTTCCCCTCCTCGATGCCCCCCCCAACCCACCCTACTCCACCCCCCACCTTCATACCCACCAGCGCGGCCTGGGGAAAACAGCCCCGCCCCCGACACAGACTAGAGGGGCCCCCAGAGGAGGGGGGGGGGGGTGGAATAAGGAAGCAATCCTTTCCGATCGTGATTGGCTGGCTAAGCTGCTCCTCTCCTGTTTCACTCCGTGCCCCCCTCCTCCCCCCCCCATTTACTGGAAACTTTGACGCTTACAATAGAGGAGACTCTGGGGCCAGGGAGGTAAAGGTGGGTGGTGGGGGGCACGTTGCGGCTGAAGCTTGTCCTTACACTGCACAGAGCCACTGATAGCTGGGGCGGGAGGGATGGGGGGGGACAGGCGGGACCTTGGAGAGCATGCTTTAATTACAGCACAGGAAGTCTGAGGAGGAAATCTCTGCTTGGCGTTCAGTGTGGGCTGCTATCGTTTCAATCGCCCAGGGAGGAGGGGAGAGGGAGGAGGGAGAGCCGGGCTACAGCACATTCCGCCGCACGGGTATTTCTCTTTAAACGCGAGGCTTGGGCGCACGGCTGGGAAAAAGAACAACTCTCGCATGAGGGTTGGGGGGGGCTACAACAGCCCGCGCGGAAGACATCAGCCGTCTGACATTTTTACACGCAACACGGCTTCAAATTATGATACGGTCTACACTTTTCCTAATCGCTGGAATAAGAGCGATAGCTAAAAAAAGATTGAGGAGTGTGCTCAATCTCTGAAAGGATGTTTGCTTAAATGACTGAACGGCTTTAGGTCGGTCTCCTGGTGTTCCGTGCCCTGGTCTGTCCTTGGTGAAAGCAGGGTCTGAGTGAAAAGCAGGCCCGGGGGGATTTGAGGCTTTAAAGCGACGGGGGCGTGACGAGGTTACAGGACGGCGTAGCGACTGCAGCGTTTCACCCGCTCTAATCCCAGAATACCGCCGCATTAGGGAACAAATTTGTCCTCCCTCTTGCCTTACACCGTGGGCCTGCAAGAAACCCCCCCCTGCCAAACACCAAAACTCATACTGAAAGGGCCATTTTAAATTCCACTCCCAGCACACTGCTTTACGACAATCGGTTTCCGTACCGTCTATCCAGAACCCTACGTGATAACACTTAATTCCAGAGCTCAGAACTATAGTTTTGTTAAAAACTAACAGGGATGCAACACAAAACAAAGCTATGATATGGGACTTGAAAGTTCCCAAGCATGATTCCAAGCTCTTGAATTCTCAAAGGGCAAAAACACAGTGCAACGCAACTTAACATGAGTGGCACCTGAATTATCACATTAAGAGGAATTTTCTATATCAGGTAAAAGATGGACGGATTGGTTTGATCAATCTGAGAAATAAATCTAGATACCTAGATACATTTACACACACACACACACACACACACACACACACACACACACACACACACACACACACACACACACACACACACACACACACACACACACACACACACACACACACACACACACACACACACACACACACACACACAGTGCATGCAGAGTATGTAAAGAAACGTACGAACGTGCCCTTAAAGCGTGAAAGACAAAGACTCATATCCCATAGTAAACATGCTGAATAAGGATGAAAGGCACTCCTTAAAGACACAATGGGTCCAGCTGCCCGCCATCGGCTAGGCTATGCTAAGGCAGTAAACAATGGCTGGGAACTCATTTGAGATTGTCATCGACCTTGTTCAAACCCTATGTGGCCTTAGTGCCATCTAACCACAATGTGGTTTATCCGTAACCTTTAGTCAAGGACCATAACATTTTTTTCTGCATGAACAATGTCGATTAAATAAGCAATGCATAATTGTCACCCGTTTCATTTTTAACTCAAATTGAAGGAGGAAGTGCCATGTCACTGAACACTGGACTACACCTCACTTGACTCAATTGTGTGAAATCACACACGCAGAGGAACATTCTTCCAGCTGAATGTATTTGCATGGTTCATAAAAAACTGTTCAGTTGGCCAATGTCAGGAATATGGGATATGTTGAATCATAAAATGAAATTCACCCTCCCCACTAACTCGCCGCCCGTCACTATGGGGCAAGCTAATTCCCCGAGGCTGGCGCTGATCCACCTCACCCACCTACTTTCTACCTACTTTCTTTGCGCTTTTCAGCGAGCTCGTGCCGGCTCACCCTACCCCCTCCCCCGGGGGCGGACAGCCAATTGCCGCCCCCAATGGGGGCCCCCCTCCAGGGCCAGACTGGCGCAGTTGGGTTCTGAACCGCGGCTGCAGTAGGCAACTTGCATTCCGGATGAATGCTTAGACCGTTATGCTACCCGAGGCCCCGTAATATTTCTCTTTTTGCATCTATTTTGTCTCTCCAGGAGTCATTACGATAGCTGGGTAAGCAGAAACATAGCTGAAAAACCTCGCAACAAGGCCAGACCCCATCGGTGTTCCTAGAAATGTGTGTCCTTTCCTATTAATTTTTAACAGATTCATGGCAGGCTTTTCCTTTGAAGAACAAAAGACGCATGTACAAACCCCAGCCCGATGGTAACCCAATTAATGTCCAAATTCGTTCAGTCTGGTTCCATTCCTTCTTTAATTTCC
Organism: Aldrovandia affinis; assembly: GCA_029706075.1. Lineage (NCBI taxonomy): Eukaryota > Metazoa > Chordata > Actinopteri > Notacanthiformes > Halosauridae > Aldrovandia > Aldrovandia affinis. The sequence goes on from JAINUG010000046.1 coordinate 5,099,078, forward strand.
ATAAAAACACAGGGCAAGCCTGTTCATAAAATGGCATGGCTTTGTATGACATGTGTTCTGTTACCCTCGTTGCCTGTGGCTAGCTTTATCTGGAAACATTTCCACAAATACGCACACCCGTGTGTGTTATGGCAGTTCAGTTAAAACACTAATGACGAACTGCAGCAAACAAAACATTGCAGCCAACGCACTGACCAACTTAAATCAGAGAAGTCTCTCTCCCCCACTCCCACTGTACTTGGTAACCTGAGTCCCCTGTCTGGTTTTTTTTGTCTAGTTTTTATTTTACCTACATTAAATCTGTGCATTCAGAACACCAGGTGTGTGACCCCGTTTGTAATGCTTGAACAGTTTTAGCCAACGGCACGCGGCCTATCTGTGCAGCACCATGTCCTTTCACTGATAAGGAAAAGTGGTCAGGCGGTCTCCAGACCACCTTTGAGAAGGGGCCTGCCATTAGACGAGGTCAGAGCGGTCCACCACCCGCTGGAGACCAAAGCACTTTGGCTTCGGACAGGGACCGAGACGGAAACCAGACCAGATCAGACCGGTTTGAGGGTGCGAATGCCCCTGGAGGAGACCTAGCCCCTGAAGAGTCAATACACTGCGCTCGTGTGCAATGAACAACCAGTCTTCTGTGTGAATGAGTGGTATTGATTTTAATTCAAATGATGATGGATTGTGTCTGTATAGTGCCTTTCACTGTCTCAAAGCTCTTTACAGCGAAGGGGGAAAACTCACCTCAACCACCACCACTGTGTAGCACCCACCTGGGTGATGCACGGCAGCCATTTTGCACCAGAACGCTCACCACATATTATCTGAGGTCGAGAGGGAGGGAATTATTGAGTCAATTAAACAGGGGGAAGACTAAGATTGAGAGAGCTGGGGTCGGGGGCTTTCCCAGGGCCTGCCGAAACCCCTGCTCTTTGCAATACGTGCGATTGGAACTTTAATGACCACAATGAGTCAGAACCGTGGTTAAATGTCTCAAAACAAAAGACAGACGTAATGTTGTGTGGGAAGCAAAGTACCAGAGATGCATCGTATCAGTCAGCAACTGCGGCAAAAGCGATATCACAGCAGGCAGGTCCGCGGATGGCTCCGGTGTTTTTGGAGTAGGTGATGACCGATGCCACCCGTTCCAGTCCAGAGTGCGCTTTCAGAGGACGCAGGCATTTTGAGAGCCTGGGCTGGGAAGCAGCCGAACTGTACAGACGAAGTGAGCCAATCCGGAGAGGTGGAGAAGCGGCTGTCGTGTGGGGGGTTTAAGACACACACCTCTCCAGAGGCCTGCCTGCTCATTCGTCAAGCGCACATGGGATTCTCCTCAACCGGCCAAAGAAGCTGGGAAGCAGCCTGCACTCCTCAGTAAAACACACACTGTCTGGGACACCGCAATGGAGGTGAAACTGGGCGCCAAGCACAGGCAGCTTTCATTTTTGAGGTCGTGTGTCCCCCCCCCGCCTCTCATCATCTGTGCCTCTGGTGAACTTTGGCCCACTGTGCACCAGGACAGTGAGTAATGACAGCTGTGGGGTGGGGGAGGGGCGGTTACGGAACTACAGCCAATCTGCACCTCGTCACCAAGCCCCCGCCTATGCGGAATTACCGCGAGGAGGCTAGTGTGCTCGTCCAATCAAAATAATAATTTGAGGAGTGCAACTTTTCCGCACTGCAGCTGTGGTCGGGACAAATCAGTGCGTCAATGTGGTCAATTAAAAAAAGCCACAGAAATAATAATCACATCTTTGTTTCCGTTGGCCATCGTCTGGACTGCTAGCCATCTTTTAAGGGCACATCACACGCGAAGGGCAGGACCGAGGGCCTGAACACCGGGATGGTGTTTGATGCGTCAGGGTTATTTACGGTCACATGGGCTGGGGGCTTCACGTGTGAACCGGACTGTACCGAACAGCGCCTTACTGTCCATCATGACCACAGTGTGTACTGCATCCAAAGGTTGAACCCCCACTTCTACATAGTACCTCATCCATTCATTGATTCATTCGGGACACTGGCTACTATTTTAACCAAAGCAGAAAATAACAGAAAATGTTTTCAAAGAGGTCACGGTTGACAACTTCTTACTGCATCTTACTGAGGGTAAACTTACAACGCTTCACACACTGCAACAATTATACACATTCTGGATTTTAAATCGAGGGACTGTGGTAAATTGCCTAGCTGGAGGGTTTAAGTGAGTTTGACCTAGTCTTGGGCTCCAACTGCTCCACAAATACTACTTTTCATTTCAAGCCAAATTGATTTACTATCAAACAACAGATAACCATTCGTGCAGTGATTAATCGATTACTTTATCATTGTAGAAATCTTCTCGGCGCAAAAATATTTCAGCAAGGTGAAATTACATTTCCAAGAGATGTACGATCAACAAGAACAGATTTCAGAACATTGTGGTGGACAGTACAGTTATGTTTCTGGGCTGTTTTGGGGACAGTTTCACTAAAACATAAATGCCCGTGAAACAAATGTTTCATTCAAGTTAAAACTGGGTTGGAAAGTTTAAAAATGAAAATGCACTTCTATTAAGGGCAAAAAGCTCTAGGCACAGTACCACCTACTATACTCATTCACCCTCATTCCTCCTTAAGATAATCAGCACTTCCTTACCATCAACATTCCACTGGTTAACCCTGTTAGGGCTTCTAGTAAAAGATTAGACTCAAACACAGGCCTTGTCAAAAGAGGAAAACAGGATGATATGTCATACAAAGATCCCCTGAAACAGTGGTCTAAAGCTAGTGTGGGTGTTAAGACCGTATTCTGAGGAGGGAGGTAAGATCTTAAAAGGAGAATTTACCCATATACATTTTTTTATATGTTGTCCTTATTGTCGTAGGAGTGCAATGGTATATACATTTATTTTGTAGATATAATGATTGTTCAAGCTAAAATAAAATAAAAAGACATTTTCTGCAATTTCCTGTTCAGCTTACTGGAAGTATAATCTCCCATAATGCATTTCTGTCTCTTGCCTGCAACAATGCAAAAACCATGCATGAAATGTTGTCACTGCAATGTAAAGTGCTCAATCCGTCCAGGACAACCGTGTGCACATGCCTTAAGGCCTCGCATTGCAACTAACCGCAATACAAATTCTTAAGACAATGCAACTGCAGTTATCAATGCATTTCTCCCTCTTCCCTGACTTGCTTTCCCAAAATGGCATAATTTGTGAAAAACACACTTAATTCACGATATAAGATTCTAAGCTGACTCAAAATTGTGTCAACGTTTCTTTTCTTAATTTTGTTGTGTCACGTACAGATTGTCGAAAGATGGACACAATGCAAAATTGAGATTTGTGGGTGTAGTTGGCCTTTATCCATGTGACCACCTCTGTGTGTGTTCCCCTGGTGGGAGGGGAGCGACCAGGGCGAACGACCAATCCTCTGCCAGCAGGACATCATCAAGCGAGATTACTGGCCAACCTCTGTGACCCCGCAGAGGATTATGGGTCCTCTTTGAAGTAGGTCTCGTATCAGCAGGCCTGCTATTAAAGTCACAAATGGCCACAGTTTGGGGAGGGGGAGGGGAGCTGCCAATAGGCACATCACCCACCAATTCAGAAAATGTCCTAGTGTGGCTGAGGAGGGGCTGCTAAGGTATAACATGGTGGTCCAGAAAGCTGCAGAAAACTTCCCGCCGAATTTAAAAACATGATCTTAAACTACTTATTAATTGGGGGAGGGGGAGGGGTTGTATATAACCCACAGAATGCAGCTTCAACTTATTCACATATTACATATTAAATCACACAACTTTGTCACACAAACTCCTGAAAAAGTAACACTAATGAACCCAGGTGGCTTTTTGACAAATACAACTTTTTAGAACTTTAACAAACCAGAAAAACAAGTTTTGTTTGCGGAGAACATTATATTATTGCAAGAAAGGTTGTGGGTTTTGTGTGGAAAAAAAAAACAATGCAGGTTTCTACATTTGAAATGTACAAATTTGTTGAAAATGTACAAATTTGAAAAGCCCAAAGTCCAATTGCCTACAAATGCCTCCAAAGACCTAGCCTACAACTTTGTCATATTCAAATAATTATGAATGGTCCAAAAACTAATTCTGCAGGATGTGCTGCCTATAGTCCCTGGATATCCAAATGAAGGAGCATCTCTCTTCGTTGCCTGGTTCTCGTAATCCATCAGGTTGTGGGTTATCAGTGGGGGGGAGAAGAGAAGTTCTCAGGGATAATTTTAGAAACAGTAAAGACCTCTTCAGCACTGGGAACTGTAAACATCCTTTGAAAAGCCATTATCCTGAATGAAAGTACTGTATTGGACTGAAGTGGCCCTCTGGTGACAGTAGGGGCATGGATGTCTAGCATAGAGGTGCTACAGAGAGGGTTTAGTAAACAGTGAGCTGGCTCTCACAGTCCCATCTGTGTACCGAGCTGACAGCCTGCAATTCAACTGGAAGACCCTTGGCTGTTTGTGGTCAACATGCCAAAAGTTTAGTAAACACCAAATCGGCTACAAAATGAACGCACCGCATTAATACGTATAAAATGTTTTACACATACAATCCTGTGTCAGATGTAGGAACCTGCAGTATTAGAAGGCAAAAAAAAAGAAAAATAAAAAGGTATATATATATATAAAAAATTATTTAAATCAATTTTAAAAACACAAATCTGGGTGATTTATTAGCAAAGAGGTGATATTCACACATCAGGAATCTTGAGAGAAAGTTATTTATTTTTGTGAGGTCTTAGGATGGATGTACAATACAGTTCAGGCAAAAGGCCATTTTCGCTATTCAAAACACACTATACAAGTACAATAAATACAACATCGACACGTTTGCTTAAAAAATATATAAATCACTGAACTAACATTAAGGTTAATAACTTTCATGGTTATATATTTTAACGATTAGTGTATCAAGTGCTGATATACACAATGTGCTTCATGGTGTTTCAGTTAGCAGGTACCCCAGCTCTCTAAGTAATTATATACAGTGGCATGTTTCCAAAAGTGCCATTCATGCATTTACACCTACAAAGCTTTATATTTCTATTAGCATATTGTGATTAAAAGTACACAAAAACTAGCAAACTTGAACTGTATTTCAACCAGAAATGTATTTTTGCATTTCGTAAGGACGGGCACTGTCTTTTCTGGGTGAATAGGTTGCTGAGAGTATCAAAGACAAAATAAATTAATGTATGGTTTGTGTATATATAAAAATAAAATAAAAAATTAAAAATAAAGGTTATGCAAATTACTATTATCAGTAGATACTGTACACATGCATTTAACTGTGACGGAATACTAGGATGCCCAAAAGCACACAACTTTTCCTCTGCTTTTACTACATATAGGCCGTCTACATTTCTTGGGCAGGAATATACTGTATTAAAAAAAAAAAACTTGAGATTGTGCCCTGAAAAATAAATGCCATAGGACAAGCCCACTTAAGTCAATTCTGGGGTCAAAGGTGCTAGTCCCAATCAGCACCGTGTACCTCAGTGAATACGTGTGTGAATGGCTATCATCAGCACCCATTAAATCTTCCCCTTTACTCAAAAATCATAGAAGCAAATATCTCCTTTGCGCAGCACTGGGAAGCTTAAGCGCACACAGTAGCCATCTTTGAGAGCTGCTTTGTAAAGATGCCAGGAGACGGAAAGGCGGGTGGAGTCATAACTTGTCAACAGTGTTGGTCCTGTGTTGCTACCTGGCGCCGTCAATTGCTGTTGACAAAGGGGAGAGGATTAACGGGCGCTGTGGATATACCTCGACTAGCACAGGGGGGTGGGGGGCGGGGGATGTTCGCAAAGATCTGGCAGCCCTTCAAAGCAAACGTGCAGCAAATGGGACAACGTCGGGTGCCCAGGGGGGCCCAATACAGATGGAGAAACGCTTTGGAGATGCTCAAATTTCCCAGGGGGGGGGTGGGGGGTGGGGGTGGGGGTTCCAGTTTAACGTCCTAGCTGTCCCCGATAGCCTTGCTCGGGTCACCTTGAATCTCGGCCCTGCTGCCTCTTCTACAACACAAACAGCAGAGCGCTCTACCTTCTCCCATTACACTAGGTGGCTTTTGTTGCGAACAGATGAAGTGTCATAGTTAACGACAATAGCAGACTATGGGGCCGACTCTCCTGTCCAGACCGAATACGTAAGACACGGGAGGAGCAGAGGAGGGGTTAGGGATTTTGACTGCGACTATGAAGCGCTAGAAATGGTCGCATCCCTCGCCCATTCGATGAGCAGCTCCCCCACAAGGTAACGACAGTACCTTCGCTCTACCAGTAGATGGGGAACAGACACTAATAAGGGGATCCGCTAACGGTCTCTGAACAAGAACAGGGAACCAGAACAGCGAGTTCGGAATAGTGGTGGGTGGGTTGAACGGAACATTGTCCCATCTGTGCCGAGGCAAAAGATCTTTCTAAACAACAGCCCAGAAAACATCACATTCCCATTCCTGTCCTCTGAAACAAACTCCCCATAAGTTACCTTGCCGATTTTGTTTCATTCAGCGAGAACTTTAATAAATGACTGTGCCACTCGGATTCCAGAGGACCGGACAGGGAAGTTTGCAAACACATTCTGAGCAGTTTTGAGACAAAATCTTACAGGAACAAAAACTATCATGTGAAAACTGAGCTGTGAGAAATGTTGAATATCATTATGCACAGTATTAACACATATTATGGAATGCAAAGAGAAATTTGGCATCCAAGATTAGAGTAGTGCTTACACATGCAATGCATTTTATGCCACAGTCACAAGGCATTCCAAAACTTTTAGACCTAAAATGACACCCCAAACCACTTCTGAAGAATGCACAACAGAAAGGGATATATAGTCGTTTCTGGGTCTACATAAGCCCCAAGCCAACATGTACCGACTTTTCATTCTACAGAGTGGGTCTTTCGTGACAAAACTCTACAACTTGCACAGCGTCAATCAATGGTATTTGTTGCATCCTGAACATCTGTTTACAGCAGTTGATAGTACCTCCACTTAAACACGTACACGAACAACAAGGCTGTTTTTGTTCCGCTTGATACCTGAGGCACACAGCTTTACAGCTTAATTGCCCACTGTGTCGGGTTGTATACCACAGCTGGAGCCAAAATAAGATTCTTTTCTTTTAGATTGAAAAAATAAACTAAAAAAACACCTAAGATTTTTTTAAAGATGCTATTGAACTGCCAAGATAATTTTTGTAAGGTCACACATTTCCAGGCGGTTTTCAAAAAGGTGAATCGATTCAGCATAAAAACAGATGAAAAACATTCAGTGATGTGGAAAACCAAACATGAGACACAGGGTAAAAAAATGTATAATAAATTAAACCCCTCTACCACTTCATGCCAGTGGCGACGTGACGCTCGGTCACCGGTTTTAAAAACCGGGGACGTTTGGCGGTAAACTGCGCATCACAACGCGATCCTGGCTGAAGCTGTCGGCTGCGCCGGACTGGAAAAAAAGGGCCTTCGTGGCAAACTTTCGGCAGTTGGCGGCAGCCTCTCGTTACCTCAGACCGCGGTCCTGACAGAGGGCAGGGCCTCCACAGCGCCAGCCTCAGCGCGAAGGAACACACTGACCTTCGCACACCCGCCACACGGCAGCGGAAAAGCCAGTCCGTGGGATTTGCACATAAAGTTCATTGACTCTTCGGGTTATACAACACCAGTGTTGATAAAGCCTCGTCACTCTTCCGGCTGTAAATATCTGCCGTGCAACTTTGACAACAGGCAAGTAGGACTCCGGGGAAAAGGTTTTTTTGTTTTTGTTACGCCACGGATAAAGCCTTAAAGCCTTTCAATGAAAAAAAAAAAAAAAAAAAAAAAAAAAAGGAAGCTGAATATGCCAAATATGAAAAATAATAATTCTGGGTTACTGAAGTGTTATGGTTTCCTCCTGAAGCGAATGGCATCATAAAATGCCTCCGCACCGTGCTAAGAGCGGGCCTATTAATGTCAGAGTGTCCAGCTATGTTATGCAGGCAGGGCTGCGTTTCCCGGGCGACTAACACCACTGACACGCTAGTAATTATCGGGCCTCGTACGACAGATTTAAAGCCCCTGAATGGAACCACCAGTACCCCAGCGATTTCTCTAACTGAAGATTAACAGGGTGAGAAAGTGGAAAGAACGATCAGGGCCATCGAACAATTAATGTGTGGACAAAGTGGACTTCCTTTGAGCAGGAGGAAAACACGGCTAAACACGGCTCCCGCACACAGCTTTTCGGTTCTCTCTGCTGAAGTGTTTTCCTAAAGCTGGCCAGTTTTTATTGTTTATGGAGTTTTAAAATGTTTGCCAGCATATTTGCTTAACATGTCAGTTCTAGAGATTAGAGGGAACTGGCTGTAATAGAGAGAGGGGTTTATAAACGAGAGCCCTCTCTCTCTCTCTCACTCCAGGAGGCCAGCTCCACTGCCTGTTCCACATTTAGTTTCCTTAAACGAGACCCTTTCCAGGTTAAGCAGGAACTCCGCTGTTTCGGCACACGCAGAGACACTTTCTAGTTTTTCCCCTTTTCCTCAAAGACAGCGTGTGGGCACATTTGATCGAATCACGCTTTCTCTCTGGGGGGGGGCGGCGGGCTTGTGTGTCGAGACAGAGCCCTTTTTCCCGGGCAGCGATGAAACACGACGTGGCTAGGAAGCCCTGGTTCAAATGCACAGTGGCTCCAATCAAAACGCACTGACCCCCCCCCACCTCACTCTTGGCGCGCCATAAATGCAACACTAAATCTTTACCATGTTTAAATTGGCTTCCCAACGAGGGGGACCTCATTCATGGCTGCACTTAATACGTGAACGGAAGCCCTGATTAGCCCCACTGTTTCACTGGAGATTGTAATTTACTGGAGTAAATTACAATCCTTTCATTAGTTTAGGACCCTCCTCTGGACATTACCAACCTCTCAACCCCCCACCCATACACACACACACACACACACAACCTTCAGGACTGGAAATCCCACTCTAGATTTGAGAGCGCACCTCTCACACAGGCAGACAAGAACTGAACACTGAACAAGATGATGACCTGACGATTCCCACCATCCTCCGCTTTCGCTCTTGTCATAAATCAAAGAGAACAACAAGCAGGCCAAAGTTATTTTTAATGCTTTTGACTGCCCATTTCAAATAAATACAAACATGCTTTAAAAAATGGGAGAGGGGATGACTCCAATCTGCACTCTCCACTACAGCACCCAGGCTTTAATCACACCTTGCTGTCATCTTTGAAGGTAGCGAAACGGGGGGGGTTTGACCTGGGGGCAGTCAGCTGTGCTGTGTGGAGGAAAGGTGACCGAGTTCAGTCATGTAACGGCACAACCCTCGTCTGTAATGGCCGCTCTCAATGCTTCTGCGTCCGCGGGTGTCATTCCCACAATGCGCGTCTGCGGCGGTTGCTTTTCATTCAGACCCTGGAGTCCACATGCTCAAAGTTCCCTAATGATGGAAGCTGCAATGTGCTCGGCAAATGTGCAATAGCCCCCACCCCCAATAGTCAATCTCAACATCATCTTACACATTCACTCTCTTCAAAAGCCCTGCGAGTTTCGACTGTGCAAAAATACATATAATACTAATAATTCATTTACAATCATTATAATTGACCACTACTACTACTGCTGGTACTACTACTACTACTGCTAGTAGTTTTTGTACAGTTTATGTCTCTGTGCCATTTGTTGAGCAATCAACTTCTCTACCATTATGAAATGACTTAAAGATAACTACAAAAATCAACCTTCCCAGGCCCACGACCAGATTTAACCCAAGTCGCCGATGATGTCACCATAGGGTAAGAGAAATGAGAGGAAAGCTGCTCCCGCCTCTCTCTGGAGTTACTCGACTGGTGTGTTGTCATCGTCATTGCAACACCGCCCTCACCTCGGCGGGTAGAGAGAAACCAGTTTCAAACCTCCGTGACTCGTGCTGCCACTATGCCGTGATTCAGCCCATACCACACACCACCGGGGGAGGGGGTCCTCATATCCACCCGGCGCTCCGCCCACAGAACCGGTTTCTCTTTGATGGCTGAGAGTAAAGGAGTGGGAGGAAGAGGCGTGGCTGCATGGCTCTGATCGTTACACACACCAAAACATAACAGAGTGCACTGAAACGTGAGCCCTCCCCCCGCCACCCCTGGCAGTGACTGGCTGCCTGGTACACGCGCTCACTCTGTGCCCCCCCCCTGTTTATTAATAGGAGCTCCAGCCATGATCGCGCTGAGGCTGCAGAGGCTGCTTTTAATCACGGGTCGAGTGGCTGGCCTGGAACCGGTGCCAGGTAGCATGCAACGCCGCCCACACTGTCCCGGATGTCTTTCCAGAAACCGTGAGCCACTTGCTGCTGACCCAAATCACAAACGCACAGCCACCCAAACCCAATATAACCCAGTGACAGAACTGGCCATGGGCTCACAATTCAGTTCTGACAGACTGGTATGTTTCAACAAACTTCATTAACAAAAAATGGGTGTGATAAACAATTGTTCAGTGTCCACTGAGAATGGAGTCTTTCTGCCACTCGCTTTACAAAAAAACAGGAGCACAGGTCTCCAACACAGACGGCTGGACTTAAGCTAAAGAACTCTAACTGGCTGTGTTCAGATGTTCTTTACTCAGGTTCTTTACTGAGGTCAGAAGAGGTCATTCCAAGAAACTAAGGCTACTGAGTAGCACAGAGCCAAAAAGACAAGTCTAAATGAGTGCTGATACTGCACGTGGTTGGCTATGGAAGATTCCAATCAAAGCATCCCCAGCAATTATGTGGCAAACCAAAATGTACTTTGACCCGTTCTTGTTCTGAAGGTGCTTCTGGATTTTTTTGATTTTTTTTGTTGCAAACTATCAAATGGTGTTTCTAAAATCCAGGCGCCATCAGACTATAATGCAGATCCTACTCTTGCCCGGTATCGCAACACCTTCCACACTGGCGGACTTGGCGAGAGAGACAGTTAAAAAATTAAATAAATAAATAAATAAATAAATATTTTTAAAAAGAAGGAAGTTGTTGACAAAACCACATCCTGTGGGGAAAGCCGACAGCAAACATGGTTGAGGTCAATGACAACAAAAACAAAAAAAAAAAACAGCAAAGAGGAATCTGTGCACTGTCTCCCCACTGACGCCGAGCAAACAGGAAGGAGGGGTGAGAACCGCGGTCTGCGGGCAGGGGGGGGTCCCTGCTTATCATTGCTGATTTAAAACCTTACCTAAACTTCAAAACTGGAACAAAATCCCATTCTGAAGTAGGAGTTGCATAGTCTACACATATTTACCACCAAATCATTAGTATGTTATCTTTACATTTAGCTAGCTTGCTAGCTACCTACACTACTTGCCCATGCTAGCTAGACGTCCAATTGGAAAAGATTTGCTGTTTGCATCCATTAACAGCGCCTTTAGTATTTTATCAACATTTTCGTAAGACAATTTCTCATTAACAAAATGTTCCACATCCCCATAGCGATGCCCAGTCCAAGGATGTGCCTCCAGGAAGCTAGCACACAACTTCTGTTTATTGTAGAATCAGTTTGTTATTTCTTGTTATTAATGCCATAAAACTGTTATCCAATATATGCATCCTATTGTCTAGAAAATAATCTAAACCAAATGATCTTACTTCTTTAAGGACATAACGATTATGTTAATCACTTTAAGATGACGTGAAGGCACTGAAGCCGCAGCAGTGGTCGAGAACACAAAACGTTAACGAGCGAGTGGTAGAGAGTGAAAGTGACTTTCCCCTCCTTCTGAAAAAAGACGAGACTGAAGGAGAAGAATCAAAAGGCTTCTTTCTTTACTTGGTTTGGTTCAATTTCAATGCAGTCTTGTACAGAGACCTTGAATGTGAAGTTTCCAAGGTTAACACTTCCCCATTATCCGAGAGAGCGCTCAGAACTGCTTGATATGCTTAAGAGTTTTCTGCATGTTAGTGAACTGTGCATGAGTAGTTCCCCCCTTCCACCCTCCCCCTCCTCCCTCCTCCCTACATCCCCCCATCCCCCCCATACCTCACTTGAGCAGAACAACCCCAAATGCACCAGATGTCCTGCAGATGTTTCATTTGACACACACACACACACACACACACACACACACACACACACACACACACACACACACACACACACACACACACACACACACACACACACACACACACACACACACACACACACACACACACACACACACACACACACACCATCTGGTTCTGAACTCTTTTTATCCAAGTAAATTTGGGGGTAATCATGTCTGTCTGTATCCGATTGGTGGAAAGATCACCAATTTTAGACAACTGCCTGGATTCTGTGAAAAAAAAAAAAAAAAAAAAAAGACCGAAAGGAGAACAGAATGTTTTCTGTTGCAGGAGGCAGCACAGGCCACTGGCAGAAACATTACCATCCACACAAACTGGAAAAGGGAGAGTTTAAAGCCGCACATAAAAAGACACAGCAACATACGCATAACTGAAACAACCAAGACCAGCTTTTCCAGTGCTGTAAATAAACAATGCTTGTGTAACTGTCAAGACCAGCTTTTCCAGGCCTCGAAATGAACAAGAAGAAAAAAAGAAAAGAAAAAAGAAACACTGATTTGCAGGGGCCTGGAAGAACATACATACCACAGTGGGTCTGAGTTTCTGGTAAGAAAATTATTTCAGCTTTCCTGCACTTCCTGTCTCTCTTTCCAACCCTCTCATTAGATTTACTCCTTCAACACTCACTCAATCTGGAGCAACCAACCAAAAATAGCTAGCATCAGTACATAAACACAATGCGTAAAAATGGTCTAGAAAACCAACAAACAACAAAGAAATGGACTACAGACAACGGGGAGATGGACAACTCTGACGTTATAGCTCACCATCTCACAGAAAGAAATGAGCCTGTCGGTGCTGCACTCAATCCCAGCTGGCAGAAAAGGAGACCGTAATAAAGCAGTGTTAAAAGATAAAAATGTCTCCTGCAACGGCCTCACAAAATCAAACAATCACACCATCCCTTAAACAGGGGCAGTCTGAGGAAGGGAGACAGTATCACGCCCCAACCAGCCACCCTGCCCTCCAACTTCACAAATAACACTGATAACTTCACAATGATACACACACGCATGCACAAGCACGCACAAGCACGCACAGCCACATACAAGCACGCATGCACACGTACACACACACAACCCTCTCCCCAGTATATTTTGGAGCTCCTGTGACGAACGGTCTCACTCAACACATCAGAAGAGGACTTAGTCGGATTCCCGAGAGCTCTTCCCAGTCTCCAGTTCCTACAGTATGCCATTGTTTTGACCTGAAATTTGAGCCCTACAAGTGGACAACAAACACCGGCCCACAAATGAAGATGGTGGAAGTTAATAAAATGTTCCCCCCCCCGTTGACTTTCGGATTAGGGGAAGAGGGCCAGAAATGTGTAAATTACAGTAGATACATTTGCTCTGATATTATAAGTTCAATGACTTACACGGATGGATAAGGTATTCACCATATATTACAGGAAGGTTTTAAAGAATAACTGTCAAATCTACAGGCCGCTTATGGAAAAAAAACGCAGTTGCTTGGAACTCTACTCAAAGCTCACCAGATATTAAACAAGATCATAGAACGCATGCAGCCTAGACTTGGAATGCAATGATCACTCAATTTCACCATTAGAAAGCAGCATGTCTACTGAGAAGACACACAGCAAACGAAATCTATCACATAGATAACTGGCAGATCACTGCAAAAACAGCAAATACAACATTCAAGCCAAGGACTCAAAACACAGGTAATGTAAAGAAATGTAAACTATGTAAGTCGCTCTGGATAAGAGCGTCTGATAAATAGTTAAAATGTCAAATGTAAAAAATGTAATTCCATTACTCAGCTTGAGATACATGGCTAGTTAACACATTTAACAATTATTTTCAACTGAAAATTTGTCAGATGGTTTCTAATTAGCCCAAAAAATAAGCATACGGAAATAATACAGGAAGTACCCAAAACAATTGTTCCATTTCATTTACACAAAAAGCCCCAAACCCCCATAGCTACCCATCGGTACTTTCTTGCTTGCACTGATCCAATTATCACTAAAAACAGTCCAACAAATATACCATAAGTAATAAAAAATAGTGCAAACAAAACAAGTTGCCATAGTTTCTTCTTCGGCGGTCTAATGTGTTACCATTTCAGGTCATGGTGAAAACTAAGCACAAACAAGAGCCTGGAACGATTACTGCAAGAGATTCCAGCGAATGAGGCCCTGTCTCCAGGCGGAAAGTTGCTTATGTGCTTAGTTAGGACATGTTAGCATGAAATCATGCCTTAACAACACCGAGCAGCATCTGTCTGGCAACATGTCCGAGTGCCATCACATTGAACAATATATCATAAGGAATAGCCATGCTAAGATGGCATGGCGTATGGCACATTAGGAAAGTCGTTTTTTTCTTTTTCTTTAGTACAACCCTTTCTTTATCGCAATTAGACAGGTGGCTTGATACTCATGTCCAGAAGCTCATGTCGCTAAACACCCCCTGCCACTTCTTGTCCAGAGGTCAAAAGTCACATGCCCTTCCTCTGCCTTCACAGTTGAAATTAAGTGCATTGTAATGTGATGCAGGAGAGAAGACACAGAAAATCCCCCTCTGAGCAAGCGACCCTGTTATATCCAACAAACAAAAAAACGACAAATTAAGCTAGAGAACTGTCCACAAAAGCCAGAGACATGATCATAACGGCGCCACGCTGCAAGCAGCATCTCCAAGTATTCCCTGGAGAGCCATGGAGGACACTGAGTGTTCCCTTGTAAAGCACTTTTTTACTTAGTGTGTACAAAAATGTTTGATAAATAATGTGTTATTACCATTATAGATATGTTGTTACAATTTACAACTGCACTTTTGAGTCTGCAATCTCCCCCCTCCTCCCCTCCCCTCCCTTGGAAAGAACAGAGAAAGATCCACATTTAATCCTGGTGACAATTAAGTAGCCATGCTGGGTAGAGCATTCATATAGAGGAGTTTGTGTTGATAGTGCAAGTTTGTGCTTTAGGCACAGGGCCACATCCTTAAAAAGACAGAAGGGGGCGCAGTGTGGGAGAAAAACTGAGGACGCTGTTGTATAGACAACTACAACAGGGCAATGTTTAAGTACTGGCAGCACACTTACTTCAGAAAGTATCTCTGTCCGGAGGAAGTCTTTGCCATCTCCCACCCTGGGGGGAGGGGAATGTCGTCTGGAATCTCGAAGGAGGACTGACGGAGGTGCTGCGGAGGTGGCCCCGCGGGAACCATGCCGGCCATTGATCCGGGCGACAGTGTCCCCAGCTGTAGGGAGGCGGGCGAGGAGTGTGCCCGTACGTGCTGTGGGGTTAGAGCACCAGCGGTGCTGGCATCTGTGCTGGCCTGCAACAGGACACCGCAACAAGGGGAAAGGGAGTGGGGGGGGGGGGGGTTAGCTTTTACACATTTCACAGACTGGAGTCCATGCTTAATTAATTTATTAATTGCAGGTATGTAACCAAAGGGTGTTTACATAGGAAGGGGAACAGAATATTTTGAGCAAACCACTGTTCCCAAGGTCTCACGTACACTTCCTCCAGCTAGGTTATTAATTATTTCACTTTTTTTGTTACACTTTGGAGATGTCCTGAGCAGTGTTAATGTGACTGTATTGTCATGTATTAAAAACGTCTGGAGTGTCAAAACCTTGTCACATCATGCATCATTTTGACTTTAGGAATAATAATTCAAAAAATTTAACAATAATCGATGTCCAGTTGGTGTTTACTATCCTGACGGAAGTGTAAAGCGGAAGGGCTCCAATGGTAGCTGAAGGTTAGCACTGATTGTTTGCAGGAAAGATGTGGCCTAAGGCTGCACGTGCTATTCACAGCTGACTGGTTGTGGAATCAGAAATAAGAGTAAAATACACTCGAGCCTCTGAGCTGTCTGTCTCCCCCAATCTACAACAGTTGTTAGAATAGAATGCTTAAAATAAAAACTCGTAATCAGAGACCCCCATAGATCTACCGAAGACTACAGTGACTCAAAGGCAATGAAGCATAGATCGATCTTTCAACAACTTCGTTTTAGTAAATTAATGCTTGTCTATACATTTGTATTGGTGTTCTGACATTAAAAAAAAGTTGTAAATATAGTTAGAGCCGAAAGCATATTTGGAAAGGACCCCCTAACTACGAATTTCATAGTGGCAAATACAGGATTTACAGGGGCTTACTTTTAACAACTTTTTTTAACAACCTTTTTAAATAACTCAAGACTTTAAATAGCTCAAGAATTTTGAGAGCAACACGGTCTGTGACACAGCACAACTCAAACTAAACTTAATGACTTTTGGTTATGCAATTCGTTTTTACTTCAAATGATATTTGTAAATGATACACATGTCGCATATATTCCTCCGATAGAATTCCATTTTACAATTGGTATCATAGTTATTTCGCAGTTTGAGTTATTTCCCAGCATTATGTGACGGGATTTTAACATGCTAGCATAAACAAGGGCCTTCGTAATAATTTACCAGAACACATTTACAATGTTTATGTTTCCTTAATGTCGAAAAAGCTTGAATTGACGAGGAAACATGTTATGAAAATAAAATGACTTCCTATTACACAACAGAGACAGTTCGGTCTGTGCTCTGCATGTCGCCCCCTTGTTTGGAAGTTTCGCCTCTCCTTTGCCCATACAGACAAAATCAACTTTATTTGATGCATACTATATGCACATATTACAGTACAAATTAAACATCGTTGCTAATCCATAGTGAAATGGAATTAGTGTGGTGGAAATATGGAAATGGTCAAGATCCAGAACGTGGAGGGAAAAAAAGTTGAAGGAGGGGGGGGAAGGGAAGGAGGAAAGGGGCTTACTTGTCTGGAGTGCGACTTTGGCTCGGGCTGTTTGAAGAAGGAGTCGGGCAGCTTCCTCATCCTCATCGGTACCGTAGGGGGCACGTTGGCATTTTTGGGGTTCATCACAGCGTTGAAAAGAGCTTCCAAATCAGTCTCCGAATCGCCCCGGACGTGGACGATTTGGTGGCCGGCAGGGGGGTTGTGCTGGCTCGGATCCATGGTTCCGAAAGGAATTCAAATAACTCGATGTCCGAAGAAAAAAAAATCAATCCAAATGTTTGGAAAGCCCAAGTGCTGAAGTGTCGATAGCAACCATATAGACACTTTAGGGTTACCGCAAAGCCCAAAAATAGATTAGATTTCCTTTGCGATTTGCTTAAAACCAATGGAATCGAGTGGACGAGGTGTTTACAGCTTCTTGTACAGCTCGCTATGGAAGTTTGTCCCAAAAAGTCTATCTAGCTAGCTAACTAGCGTTAGCAAATACGATACGTGCCCAGAACGGTTCCAATCCAAGGCAGACAACGCGTCTACAGGCTAACAAAAAAAGTAATTATTGTGAAAATGCATGCAGTAGTTACCGAATAATAAACTAGCTGTAAAAGTATTTACCTGCGACTGCAAAGAAACTTACAAATTATTTCCGATTTCTGTCTCGGATACTTCTACGAGTCGCCCAAACAAAACGAGCCACTTCGTTGCACATCGCAAATCACTGCCCCTCGCAAATTACTTACTTTTCCTGAACTTTGTCTTCAACTTCGGCTGGGACATCAAACTTTTATGACTCATGTGATCTCTGACTCAGAGGAAGGCGGAGCGTGCTGTCGTTCATCAGGGAGGGTAGAGTTGTTTAAAGCCGCACCATTCCTTTCCGTGTGAAAAACTTACTTTCTCCTGGAGCAAAATATATCCAAGATGTTAGACACTTGTATTGCCTAGTGCCACGATTTATTGCACCTCGTGGCCATTCGCCAGGAATACAATATAACAATATGTATTAATTTAAATATTATACGTATTTCTCATGTAATGTTACTCGTGCAATCTGTTAATATTTCCTAATATTTCTCAGGAAAGTAGGCTTTTGTATGCAATTGATTTCGATAAAACTGTTTTTGTTTGTATATTCCCAGGAAACAAATGCAAATTATTATTATTTGATTCATACTGTTTGTTAAAGCAATGCTAAATATAATTAACTAACTTCTCACCAATGCACCAATTAAAACATTCTACAGTTAATCGCACATAAATAAAAATACAACTAATAATATGTATTAAACAGGCCTACAAATTACGGGTGATTAAATTGTTTTGTAGCGATACAGTAGCTACTACGAAAAAACAGATACGCGCAGTTCCCATTATTGTTATGCAAATCAGTTCCCTCATTCTTTTGAAAGATAATTTTGTCAAGAACCAGTAGAGCCGCTGTTTGTGTCCTTTTCCCATACATTAGGATAAATTAATTATGAATGTGTATTAATCTTTTCGGTACTCTAAACTCCGTCGAAAATAAGATGAACAATTTGGTAGGATTACTTTGTAACTTTAATTTAAAACATAATTAACATGAAAGCTTATGTCAACAACTTTCATGCATAAGTGTGTGTATTGCTCCAGTGCTATTCTTATATAAAATGAATAATATAAACTCTAAACACGAAACCTTTGAAAGAACAATCTAAATAGTGGAGCTTTGCCTTTACTATTACAAATCTTTACATTTCATATGTATTAACCAAGTAATCTTCAAAACAAAAACATGAAATAGTCATTTTAACAAACTGATTTTAAATCATATTATTGTGTCGCTGTGGTCAATTGATTATAATTGATACAAAGAGCATTAAAAAAAATCTCTGTATTCATTTTGTTTCTGTTGCCTCACAATTTTCTCTTAAATAAGTTGAAATGAAGTATTTGGTCTCCGCAATTCTTTATTTCACTGTTAATAGTACATAAACTTTGTTTTTGATTCAGAACTTAACATGTCCTTTTAAATCATAAAATAAACAGAAATGGCATTGACAAAATTATTGACACCCTACATTTAATATTTGGTAGCACAGCCTTTGGAAAAAATAACTGCAATCAAGCGCTTATATAGCCCTGAATGAGATTCCTACACCTCTCTACTGGCAGTTTGGCCCACTCTTCTTTTGCGGCTCCAGTTCTCTCAGACTCTTCTTCCAACTGCTGTTTTCAGATCTCTCCACAGGTGTTCAATAGGATTGAGATCAGAACTCATTGCTGGCCCCTCCAGAACAGTCCAACATTTTCTTTTGAACTATTCCTGGGTGCTTTTGGATGTGTGTTTTGGGTCATTGTCCTGCTAGAGGACCCATGACCTTCTACTGACACCCAGTTTTCTGACACTGGGTAACACATTTTGTTCCAAAATGCCTTGGTAATCCCCCGATTTCATGATGCCCCTAATGCGTTCAAGGCGTCCAGTACCAGAGGCGGCGAAGCAGCCCCACAGCATTATGGAACCTCCACCATATTTGACTGAAGGTAGGGTGTTCTTTTCTTTAAAAGCTTAATTTTGTTGTCTGTAAACAAAGTGCTGATCTGCATTGCCAAACAGCTTTGACGACATCTGAGATCAATTTTCATCTTATCACCACGTCCTGGGAGATTCTTAACAATTCCATGAGCAGCAAACTTCTTGATAATATTGCAAACTGTGGAAACAGGAATGGCAAGATCTCTAGATATGGCCTTATAGCCTTGTGAATGCATATGTTTTGTGATAATAGTTTTTCTGACATCCTCAGACTGCTCTTTTGTCACCATTGTCACAGAGGAACAGGGTAGCAGAACGGACTGTTTTCTCACTTTAAAATGGATAATAGGTTAATTTATACCATGTGGGCACCTGCAACCTGTCACAGGTGAGTTGAATTACACTGTAAACAAGAATCTATTTCCTCCAACCAAATGTATTTAAATTGTTCTAGAGTGCCAATAATTGTGTCATGGTTACTTTTCCATTTTTAAGCCATAAAATATATTTTTTAATTTGTATTATTATTGATCAATTATTGATTGGTAATTGTGTGCTGTTGTAAATCAAACAAATTAATGTGTGAAGACTGAAAGTTGAAATTATTATTAATTATTTCAGAAGATATTGAACATCATCTACATGAAATGCAGATTTTTGGCCACGACTGTATACTGACTTAAATTAATCTGTATTGTGAATGTGTATGCTTTGCATCAGTTTAATTACAATGATATTTATGCTATGTTACATGCTCTATATATGCTAATAAAGGAACACAGACCGTCTGACAATAGCTTATCTCCAAAAACAGTGGATACCGAGAAACAACAGTGCACATTGAGGACGACTGTCAAGACAAACGATGAGATACAGCCATCAGGTTGTGATTTTCTCATACTGACACCTCCCAGCCATGCGGGGACAACCCCCACGGAGCCAGGTCACCATGCCTATTCAACTTTAAGCTCCTTGTTTCAAATTTACCAATGATGGTGTGTAATTGTGACGTGTGCGTAGTGTTTTCTGTGATGTGTTCTGGTGTTTTGTGACTGCAGTTGTCCCATTTGAAAAACAATGCTTGCGGGTGATCTAAGGTTTTGCGTAATTTGCTTAAAGGCTTTATTAGGTTATGTTAATGATGCAGACCCGAGAAAACAGTTGTTAACACCTAAGAGATAACCACATGAATGACAAAGCCTAGGTCAATGCAAAAGCACCTGTGTGGGCAAACCCCACGTGACCTTTCATTAACAGGCTAAAGGTCTTTTAATATTCAAAATGTTCCCACCCATCCTTTTTCAACAATCACATGCTCCTTTACAGGGGTGTGGGGAACTGGAGCCAAGGCTGGTAACGGGATGGACTTGATGGCAGTCCGTTAGAGAACACACACACACACACACATTATACACTATACATACAGGAGACAAAAAGGACAGCAGTGTCTTTGGAATGTCGGGGGAAACCAGGATATAAGCAGAAAATTCACAGTTGTGTGGAGAACACGCAAATTCCATCAATCAGGCTCAAATACAAAACCAGGACCCCCCCCTACTGAAACAAATATTTATATAATTGAAACTGTGTTCGTATCTTTTTGTGAGGGGAGTCTGAGAATCATCTAAAATAATTAAAACATTTTAAAAATAAATCAATACTCAAGTATGCCAAAGTAGGTCACATAACACAATGCATTTCAAACTGAGGACTGAAGCTGTTCTATGTTTGCTAATTACGTGGATTGCCTCTTTTCCCTAAATTGTTCAACACGCCAGCTCAGAGTAAGTCACCGCTATCAGGTGTTGTGTATACCCCAAGCCCAAAGGAATGATACAGGATGTACACGTGTCGTTTATAAGGGTCAATGGTTAAGTAGGCAAAGGTCTGCTCCTCCTCTTTTTCTGATGGGTAGCACAAGCCAGAGTGATCCTGAGAGGGTTAAAATGGAAGCAAGGTTACTGTTGTCTCTGATAAGCACATATGCATACACACATACACATACACACACTCACACATGCACAAACATATACATACTCACACATGCACACAAATACTCACACATGCATACATACACCCATATGTGCATGCAAACACATAGAATGAGTAGAATGAATCATGGTCTCACTTTGAAGGAAATCACAATGATAAATCTTGACTATCAGATTGCAACTATAAGCAGTAAATTATTCACACGATTGTAATAAATGAGACAGCAAAAGCAAAGGATAGAAATGCAACTAAAGCCTGGCATCACAACTTCATACTTTAATGATAAGGTCATTAAAGATGGTCTCTAAAAGAGTTATAAAGTGTATTAAAAAATCATGCATATGCAGCAGAGAACTCAATCCACTTACATAGGCTGTGACTTTCAGAACTGTAGAGACTATTCTGATTTCTTTTGTCTCTGGATCCTTCTGAACACTGGGAATCAAAACACAGCTTTCATATTTTAAAACAATTTCATACATTTCCCTATAATTTCAATGCTGCTGAAAAATGTAATGCTATTTACATTGAGTTACTTGTAATCTGATTTTCCTGATGTCAACTGGTCATTTCCTTTTTTTTTTTTAAAGCAATCACTTTAAGAACATCACTGCAACATTCTCGATCAATTCTGGAGACCGCAGACTAGCTTCTGCCAGAAGCTGCTTCTTTTCACTCGGTGCCCCTGCTGAGCTGTGCAGCTATTGCTGTGAGGAGTTCACTTCATGCCTAGCTTCCTGGATACAGACATCCGTCCGATTGACCAGAGGAGACGCTCCTGAATAATGAAACCCTGCCAAGGAAAGCCCTCCCTCTCTGAGCGACACTATAGCCTGGGCATCCCCAACTCTTGTCCTGGAGAGCCGCAGGGTCTGCTGGTTTTTGCTTTCACTTTCAAATCAACAATCAGTTCAGATCCAAGTAACCAGATGAGGCGAGTTAGCCGTGTAATCGACTGCTTTAATTAATCAATCAATCAATTAAGTGCTGAGTAACGATGAAAATCAGCACACCCTGCGGCTCTCCAGGACCAGGGTTGAGGACCCCTGATCGATAGCCAATTGTGCAAACTGTGGGATTCCTGGCCACTGTCTGATCTAAACTAGACCGAGGACAAGTGCTTTAGCTGAATGTGCCATCCATGCCACACCCTACCAGAAGTTTCTTATTTCATTAGCTACACAACATGACATATGGAACAGGGGAGGGTTATTCATTTTGGGCCCCCAATCAACCTCCACTTTGAGGTCCACCCCATCATGATACTTTATGACAATATATACACTACCAGTCAAAAGTTTTAGAACACCCCCATTTTCCAGTTTTTACTTAAATTTAAGTAGTTCAAGTCCAGTGAATAATATGAAATGGTACAAAACTAAGCGGTAAACTGCCAGAGCTTAAAACAAAAACTGAAAAAGAATGTACATTTTTTGGCAGTGAGTAGTTTCCTACACCATAAAAAGGCACTTGGGAACTGGAGGAAACTCTGACAGGAAGAGGTCTGGCAGACCCAAAGCCACAACAAAATCAGAAGACAAGTTTCTGAGAGTCAACAGCTTGCGTGATAGGTGGCTCACAGGACAACAGCTTCAAGCACAGCTTAACACTGGCCGAAATAAGGAAGTCTCAGTTTCAACTGTGAAGAGAAGACTTTGAGCTGCAGGTTTGACAGGTTGAGTGGCAGTAAGAAAGCCATTGCTAAGATGGCAAAATAAGAAAAAGAGGCTTGCCTGGGCTATGAAGCACCGCCAGTGGACTACTGAAGACTGGAAGAAGGTCTTATGGAGCAATTAATCAAAATTTGAAATCTTGAAATTTTGAAAGGTTTTTGTAGGCTGTCAAGTAGGGGAAATGGTTCCTCAGTGTGTGACACCAACTGTCAAACCTGGAGGAGGAAGCGTGATGGTCTGGGGCTCTTTTGCTGGATTCAGAGTCGGCGACTTGCACAGAGTGACTGTTAACCCACGTTAACCCGTTACTTGTTCTGTGAAAAGGCCTTTTTTTAATAACTCTGAAATGTACATTATTTTTCAGTTTTTGGTAACCTAAACTTTTTTTTTTTATTTTACCTCTGGCAGTTTACCGCTTACCTTTGTACCATTTCAGGTTATTCACTGGACTGCTTCAATTTCAGTAAAAACTGGAAAATGGGGGTGTTCTAAAACTTTTGACCGGTAGTGTATATATATATAAAAACCCTGCCAGCATATGACACAGACCTATTATGGTACATTATGTCAATATTAAAACATGCTAGTTTTTTCCCTTACACGTGAAAAAAGTAATTAATGTTAACAAGCGAACTTCAACTATCCTAAAGCTTTTTGACATCTTTTCTTTTTCCATCTTTGAGCTCTACTATGGTTTCATGGCTACTATTGTAGAAATGCGAGTTACTGAGATTCAGTGGCTCCAATGTGTCATGTTGGCCTAATGTCAAAAAAAAAGGGGAAAATAGTGTTCAGTGGATTATCCCATTGTTACTAGAGATGGTGTATATTAGCTCTATATGAATGAAATATGTATATTTATGTCATCGCAGAATTGAGAAGATCATACAGGGTTTTTATTTTCACCTTGAGATATACAGAACTAATTTATTGATCGATCAAACTGGCTAGAATGTGATATCGCCTTGTGCCAGCAGGGGGCCCCCTGCTTCTGAGGCCCCAATCAATTAATTGGCCTGAGCGTTGGGAAGGTACACCACTGATATGACACATCATTGCCAACAATATGTTTTTTATAAGCCTTTTCTTGACAAACTGTTACTAGATAAAGTGTTAAGTGTAATGACTAAAGACACAAGGATGGTTTTTGGTTTAGACATTTACACCCTATCATAACCACACCCATATAACTTAAATCGTTTAAAAATGCTTGTGACATTCATTCCTAAAAGCATTATGCAAACATAGCCATGACTCATGTGCTGCAAGTTTCCACTAATCTGAAACGGCTGAATTCGTCTGAATATGAATCATGTGGGTATGAAGGTATATAATTAGCTCTGAATGAGATATCCCTGCGTCATGCCTACCAGTATCCTTTTATAGCTAATTATGGAATGAATCTTTCAAAGTATAATAACCAAGGAGAGCACAAGAAATGTAGAGGTAAACAATTACACACAAGTATCATTTCTGTTATAGTATTGTCCCATGAGAGTCCAAACAAATGTGCAAGACCATATGCTTATACTATTACTCACATGTAGTACCTACCTGGTGTAATTACACTTCTTTTTCCTCTTTTAAGCTTTGAAATAAGATATTAGTGAACCATAATAACCAGGAATTGGTGGCATATCAGTGGCAATTGGTAACCCTCAATTCGTCCTATAGCAGCAAATACATAATTTGAGCAATACACAATATCAACCCAGCAGACATGTAAAGATATTTAAGCAAATAAGAATATCCACAATATACAATAGTTATCTGTTTGAGGCACTTACCTGACCATGTCCTTGTAAATTAGTCTTGTAGTCTCAATATAATTGTGGATAATATCTTCATACTGACACAGCACCCCACCTAAGCAGACGTGCTTGAATAGTCTGTACAGAAATTCCTGCCGATCTTCCCGACTAATTATCTCATAGTTCTCGGAGTCCTCAATTAGCAGCATCTTTAAGCAGAAAAAAGTAAACAGACAGAACAAAATGTTTCGTTTTTTGGCCCTCAAAGATAAAGGACGCAATGTTTTGTATGCTGTTTGTCGTTCAGTTTGATCACAAAATAAAAAAAATAAAAAACGTTTTCTTGTAAGAGTGAAGTCTTACATTTTTACATTTTACATTTTAAACATTTAGCAGACGCTCTTATCCAGGGCGACTTACAAGATGTGCATTAATACATGGTAGGAACAATCATAGTTAGCGCACGAGATCAGTGCAGTAATACAGCAATAGACATCATTGCAGGCATCTGCGTAGCATACCTGTAACACCGGGAAGGAAAAGTTTAGTGTAAAAAAAAATTAAACTTACCTTTTTCAGTTCATCAAAGTCTGCATTGTAGTCCTGGCAACATTTCACAATGTGACCAGTAGGACGTACGATCCCGTGGGAATAGATGGGATCAAAGATATCCATGGAAACCTTTGTGCACGGAACCATTTCTACTTTTACCTGAGTCACCTCTCTGTCTGTAAGCAAGAAGGGGGGGATTGTAGTAGTCTTCATATGATACATTACCGATTTCCACCTGTGATGTAGGCTACATTGAAAATGTGATGATGTAGCCTATGATATGGATGGTTCTGAACAGACCGACTAAACGCAATGCACTGCTTCTCATGTTACGGTAGGTAATCCTAGTGTAAAATATCACGCATAAATACTATCTCTGCGCTCCTGTCTTTATTCGTTTAGCAGTTTACATTACATTTTACATTTTAAGCATTTAACAGATGCCCTTATCCAGAGCGACTTACAAGATGTGCATTAATACATGGTATTTAAACGGACTTTACTATGAAAAAGGCATTCTGAAATATTCCAAAAAGATGCTGATTTAAACTCATCGGTTGCGGTAGATGCGACATGACACCTATCACAACACGCGCATTAAACATTAAACCATAAAAGATGGGTGGAGTGTGTCGGCCTACATACCCAAATGTCTCCATAATCCAGAAGATGCGACCAATTTCAAATTGGACGTCACATTGGGATCTTTGAAGAAATCCTAAACTCGGACAAAAATAACAAGTTGTCTAAACAAACGTTCTCAAAATATAACAACAGGGATGAGAGCTGAGGTATACAGTTGAGTTCCAATTGTACTTACTGACACAAACTCATGTTTTTGGTAAGGTTGGAAAGGCAGATCAAAATTAAAAGCTTGTGCTTTGATCCGTCCCAGCATGGACCTGGAAATGAAATGAATAAAATGAATCAAAACCAATCCCTCAATAAATGACTGAAGCTACATTAGCTAGCTAACGTCGCAAACCAGCGAATTGTCATTATCGGCAATTTACCCAAAAGTTATCTCACTGTGTCATGAACGTACAAAATAATCTAACGTTAGTTAGCAACAACGGTTGCTCAGCACTTTTTAGCGAGTTTACCCCCTTAAAACGCTAAGTAAACACGTTTACACAACGAATACTGAAATAATAAACGAATTAAACAGTCATTACCATTTCAAGAAGAGTTCTAACGTATCTTGGTCTTCAAGAAAGAAAAACGTTTTACTGGGAAGATGATTAAAGGAGAAAGTTTGTTCCAACACTCTTTCGGCAGCCATGTTAGTTGTCAATTTAGTCACTATGGCAACGGCCGCAACGGTCGAAAGTGTGCTCGCTTTCCCAAATCAAGCCTGCACAGGCATGTGCATAGTCTTTGACCTTAGCCACATCTGGATGGCTCACCTATTCAGTGAGCACCATGCCGATGCATTCCAGCATATTTTAAAGATCAGCACGTGCAGCATATGCACAGCATCTGCGCAGCATTAATCTAGGTCTGTAAAACGAGACCGAGCTGACATTGTTTTCAAGATCACGAGTATCTTAAGAGCAAACATTGCGCAAATCCACGGAGTACAGCGTATAGCCTACATGTAGCTTTTAAACCGACATCCACAAACAAAAACTTCCTGGCATTCAAAGCATGGGGCTCAGTAAAAACACATTGCAAATAAAGTCAAGATTGGATTAATTTGGATTAGACTATTATTATTCTTGAAAAAAACGAACGATTTTTTTTTTAGCACTATTAAGAGCAGGTGTGAAAGCATAATCGTTTTTGAATTATTAACTAAATAGCTACAAAAATACAAAAATTGTATAAAGAAAACATGTTAACAAAATCATTTAGTAGCCTAATAATTTAAATTAATAATAATAACACTTATTATTATTATTATTATTATTATTATTATTACATTTCAACACATTGAAAGAGGAAGGCAACCCAGTACCAAGATGGGGGGATGTGATCAGATCTCGTCTCTCCTGTAACAAGCCAAGGCAAGCTGGTGGGAGGCTATGATTCAAAATGTGCTCTGATGGGCATGGGGTATTCATACCCCTGACTGCTTTTACCTGAGCTTGGAGATCTTAAACCACTGTGTTTCCTTGCACACAAAGCCAAGCAGAGTGCCTGGTGGGGAAGAAACCAGGATTGGCCTAAGAGCATAGATTTTTCACTGTATATGTTTCCTCAGAAAGCCTTTATCGGCTCAACGTGAGGGAAGATCCTTTTGACACAATGAACTTGTAATTTGATTCATCCACTTATCCACCCTACTGTCCCCTCTCTCCTCATTACATTACATTACATTACAGGCATTTAGCAGACACTCTTATCCAGAGCGACTTACAGTTTACATTTCTTTACAATCCATTTATACAGCTGGATATTAACTGAAGCAATTCAGGTTAAGTACCTTGCTCAAGGGTACAACGGCAGTGTCCCACCTGGGGATTGAACCTGCAACCTTAACGTTACAAGCCCAGTTCCCTAACCATTACACCACACTGCCTGCCTTTGATTCACTCTGTCCTCTCTCCACTAAACCTGCTCGTCTCTGACCTCCCACCCCCTGGCTAACTGACTCCATTCTGGCGGCAGAAAGAACATGAAGAAAATCAGAATCCCCTGCAGCCCTGACTGACTTCCACACAGTCCTGGCTACCTTTTTCTCTAACCTCTCCTCTGCTAAATCTGCATTTTTATTTTCCAAGATTCAATCTTCTGCTTCTAATCCTTGCAAACTGTACTCTACGTTTTCCTCTCTCCTCACCCCTCCTCCTCCCCCACCCCCCTCCTCTCTAACCGCGGATGACTTTGAGTCCTTCTTTCGCAAGAAGGTCGATGACATTCGCAACTCCTTCCCCCCATCCTCTCCCTCACCTAACTCTCCCTCACCCATCTTGCTACCAGGGCGAGGAGGAGGAGGACGGGTCGAGGAGGAGGAGGATGGAGCTCACTCCTCTGTCTTCCTTCTCACCCCTCCCTGACTCGGACATCCTTCAACTTGTTCACTCCCACCTGCCTTCTCGATCCCATTCCTTCCCCCCATCCTCCCCTTTGTCTCCAATGTTATCAACTCCTCTCTTTCATCTGGCTCTGTCCCCTCTCCCCTCAAAAGCGCCCATGTCATCCCCCTACTCAAAACCCCCCCTCTGAATCCTGCTGTCATTTCTAACTACCGACCTGTCTCTCTCCTCCCATTCCTTTCCAAAACACTAGAATGGGCTGTCTATAACCAACTGTTTGCTCATCTCCTACAGAACGACCTGCTTGATCCTAACCAATCTGGGTTCAAAACAGGCCACTCCACAGAGACTGCTCTGCTTGCGGTTACTGAGGCTCTACAAGTGGCCAAGTCTCAATCTCTTAGCTCCGTCCTCCTCCTCCTCGACCTGTCAACTGCATTTGATACCGTGGACCACCAGATCCTGCTCTCATCTCTCGTAGAGATGGGAATCTCTGGATCTGCACTGACATGGTTCAAGTCACACCTGGTTGACCGGTCCTACTAGGTGGCCTGGAGAGGATCCCTCTCCTCTCCCCTCACCCTCTCCACCGGATGCTCGCAGGGCTCGGTGCTAGGCCCCGTCCCATTCTCCCTGTACACCAAGTCACTTGGTACTGTCATCTCTGCTCATGGTTTTTCTTATCACTGTTATGCTAATGACACTCAACTCTTTCTCTCCTTCTCTCCTTTTGAGACCCAGGTCCCGGTGCGGATTTCTGCATGCCTGGCTGACATCTCTGCCTGGATCTCCACCCACCACCTGAAGCTGAACCTGGGGAAGACAGAGCTGCTCTTCCTCCCAGTGAAGGGCTCCCTGATGATTGATGCTTCAAGGCTCCATAGTGTCTCCGTCCCAGTCTTCTGGCCTGTGCCATCAAGCCACTGCAACTAGTTCAGAATGCTGCCGCACATCTGGTGTTCAATCGACCAAAGTTCACCCATGTCACCTCCTCATTGCAGCATGCAGCATGCATCAGATTCAAATCACTGGTGCTGGCTTATGCAATGATTGTTCTTACCATGTACAGTATTAATGCACATCTTGTAAGTCGCTCTGGATAAGAGCGTCTGCTAAATGTTTAAAATGTAAAATGTAATTTTAAATTCATCATTCTTGTCATAGCAATAACCTGCCTCATTGTCGCTAATTTGAAATGGCTGGCAGGAAGACACAATGGTACCACCTCAGAAACAAAACAAACACGCAATGACAACAAAACAGCTTGGCAAAACAGCTGTGTTTCTCAACTGGCAGTCCCTCAGCTTTTGGATCCAGAAGGGTGAGTATCCAACCAATAGAAATATAGGTTGAACATGAATGTTGCTTCCTTCAACTGCCATCAGACAGAGAGAAAAACACACACCTACGCCCCACACCCACAGAGACAATACCCTGTTCTGTTTCCACAGAATAATGGGATTTTACTATTATTATTTATTTAATCAAAAAATATCTATTGTGTAAACCAGAGAGGGTTATTGTTGGACATCAGAGCAAACCATATGCAGTGTACTTTAATAAATAATGAGCAGCACAAATGAATGTGATGTCACAGGTTATATTTACAGTGGTAATGTTTAAGGAGGCGAGTGAAAGTTATTTTTCAGTACACATGTCAGAGATGGAGGAATTGTGTGTACCTCCACAGCTAAGTGTCTTTATCTGGACCTATCAGTCAGTGAGAGTGGAATGTATGGCAACAGGCTCTCAGTTCGTGCTGCCGTCGTTTCACACCATAATAAAGTAAACCAAACTAAATCACAAATGAGCTAAACTTCATGCATCATTCCAAAATGGAGAGCCGGAACATTAACTCATACTTTCACCTTTTGACCTTCAAGTTTAATGAGCATTCTGTTCCCTAATTCTTGGAAAGGTGGGGTTAATGTTGACCTTTTAAAAAAAATGTTTGTATCACATAGAGCATGGAAGTCTTTCAACAAGTCAGCTGTACCTTTCTCAGTGAGCTATAATTTCATGCTCAGTTCAGCATCCTCATCTCAACCCTATTTTGTGTACATGTGTACGTTAGCGGGGCGACGTACCCCACACATACAAATTACGGTATAAAATGCATAAAATACATAAAATACAAAAACAATTAAAGTTATTTTCATTCTTTTATTTTCACATTATTTACATTTACAAGTTTTTGTTAAAAATACTCTTTTACAAATAACACAGCACACTCATTTTGTTGTGCAAACTTCTTTTAATATGTTAAAAAGACACACTGTAATTAAATATATATACACGTACTTCTGAAAATAAATCTGTGAATATAAAAATAAGTTGATTCTATTACAGTACTCAAACAATCAAAAAGCAAACCACTAATTGAATAAATCCACTGTATCAAAAGGAAATCTGCAATGAAGTTTGAGTGCTTGATAAAAATGATGATCTATTAAAAAAAATCGGATATCCAATACCCAAAACGGGATTCAATCTGGAAAGTATGTAATGTGGATGAACAGACGGAGAATCCCACTGAAGCAATGCTGACTTCATAAAGCAACCTTAAATTGAATGACTTTCTCTGAAAGGTTCAGTAATTAGTAGTCACATTTTTATTCAACATTTTTTCATCATTAAGAAAACAGTCAGAAGGTGTTTTAAGGTTCATGTGGCTATATTTTGAGAGAAAGAGAGCAAAATGAACAAAGTCAAGCAGCTTTTCATGGCAATCATGGAAGATCTTGAAAGACACATCAGAATATTTAATGAAGCTATGTCTTTACAGCGGAGGAAGTGACTTGTGCCTCCAACAAACAGGAAGAAAAGACTAATGTGCTATGGATGGGGGTAAGAGGTTTCATGGGTTTTGAGGGGGCAGGTCAGTAGGGGACGGGGGCGGAGAGAGAATCGTGGCAGGGGAAGTCCTGTTATCATCGTCTCTGCGGGCGGTTGTCAGCGGAGCTGGCGCGGTAGCGGCGCTTGGCCATGCCCTGCCCCTCCCCGGGCCTGGACGGCAGGTTCTGCAGGGGAGCGAGCGGAAACGGGCAGGTTAGGGGTGCCGGGATGAGGACACTCGGGTCCACAAATGCGCGTTTGAAATGCTTAAAAGTCTCCTGCAGATCCCTGAGAATTGTTTTTTTTTAACAAACATATTTGGAATCAAAAATGTACAATCATATGACAGAATTTTGCCCTGAATATTGGTGAAAATAGTGAGATAGTTTCTTTTCAAATTCTTCAGTAATCGGTGGGAATTTGACTGTTGTCTAAAAGGTTAAAGTATTTCCGATAGTTATCTGTCCGGGGGTATGGAGTTGGCCGGCATTCCCTGAGCACCATTGGGATACTCACGGCAGGAGTGACGATCTGTAGGACGCTGGGAACAGAGGGGTTTCCTGCTGTAGCCTCCTGCACGTCTGCATGATATCAGAAAGCAATCTTTTAATTCAATCTGTGTGTGCATGGATGTGTGTGTGTGTATGTGTGTGTGTGTGCATGTGTGTGCATGTATGGGTGTGTGTGTGTATGTGCGTGTGTGTGCGTGCGTACATGCATGTGTGTGCGTGTGTGTGTATGTGTGTGCATGTGTGTGTGTGTGTTGTGCATGTATGGGGTGTGTGTGTGTGCGTGTGTGTGCATGCGTACATGCATGCATGTGTGTGTGTGTGTGTGTGTGTGTGTGTGTTGTGCATGTGTGTGTGTGCATGTATGTGTGTGTGTTGTGCATGTGTGTGTGCATGTATGGGTGTGTGTGTGTATGTGCGTGTGTGTGCGTGCGTACATGCATGTGTGTGCGTGTGTGTGTGTGTGTGTGTTGTGTGTGTGTGTGCATGTGTGTGTGTGTTGTGCATGTGTGTGTGCATGTGTGTGTGTGTGTGTGTGCATGTGTGTGTGCATGTATGTGTGCATGTATGTGTGTATGTGTGTGTGTGTGTGTGCGTGCGTACATGTGCGTGTGTGTGTGTGCGTGTGTGTGTGTGTGTGTGTGTGCGCGCGAGGCTCTCACACTGCAGCCTGTGGTTGAGGCGGTCCAGGGACAGCATCAGCCTCTGCTCCTCCAGGGACAGCGCGCTGGGGCCCGGGTGCTGTGGGCGCTGCTGCATCGGAGCGGCCGGCCGCTGCACCTGCGCATGTGCCGTCTCTATGGCAGCCAGGATGTCGGCGTCCGTCGTCGAGCTCTCCACCAGGTTCTCTGCCAGCAGGAACTGGGCTTGTGCTTTCGGAGACTGTCGGTGCACAAAGACACCGGCCCGTCAGGCGAATGGATTGTATTTACATAGCAATACTGGGTGAATGCACACATCCAATGGTGAACTACAGGTACTGGGCAAAAAAGTACAAAAGCCTGACGAAAACCCCGCCCAGTCAAAACGTTGCTATCTAATAATGAAAAACACTTTGGGAGCATTTAAACAAGTGCTGAAAGGTGCCTGAAAGACACCTTGATGTACCGGAGACACAAGGACATTCAAGAAACGCAGAGCAGACGTTGCTCGTCGACCTAAGACGCTGTGCTAGCAGGCCAAATGAAACAAGGGCAAGGAAATACTGGGTCTTGTCAGAATTATGAGAGATTTCCTTGAGAAAAAACATGCGCACAAGACCCAAAGTGATCACTCAGAAAGGTCTTTAAGTTTAAGGTCTGCCTTTAACACAATAAATTGCACCCAAAAATATGTCCATTTTGTCCAGCAACCCCTTCCCTGTTCTTTAGCCTTCAGACTATGTTTGATTGTGCTCTTGGAGGTGTGTAAAAAAAGGAGATTACCATAAATAAGATCTAAAGACCTACACACACACACAGCCAAGCAAACCCCACTCACACACACAAACACAGCCACGTGCGCACAGACACAAACAGCTATGTATACATTTATTTGTGTACCTTCATCTTGGAGTGCAACCCCTGAAATCTGGTCCGCTTTACTGCCCAACGGACTTATTTGCACAGTGGTCTGAGCAAGAGAGAAACAACACACCAGTTATTCAGAAAGTCTAAACCAACAGTGGACATACCTGTACCCACTTATCTTTCCTAAAAAGGGGAAAGTGGGTCAAAATGATATAAAATCCAAAATGCAAGCAATATATTATTCAAACATATATTTAAATTATACAGCACAAATCTAAAATACATATTGGCTATCAACACATCCATGTAAGAAATGTCATGTAAAATCAAGTACTTTTCCAAAGTGCTCTACCAGTAAAGAGCAACAGAATACTTGCTGATAAACACGAGGCAAGAGATTATAAATCTCAGTCAAATCACAGAAAAATCTAAGCCCATTTGATTTGACTACTTAATAACTACAGGTAACTGCCAAAATAAAGGCAGCACTTGAGTAAATGACGGATCCTTTAAATGGGTGCAGTACCGCGGGTGTTCATCGGGGGGTGCCACGGCCGTTTCAGTGTCCCCCGGGTTACGTCGGATTTATTGTGGTCTATATAAAGTGTTGTCTTTATTTTGGCAGCTACCTGCCTTGTCCACATACAGTCCATGCAAAAACACGGCTCATCTCAATTGATTTCCATTTACCCAACCATAAAGAACTGGTGTATGCAACGTTCAATCATGCAAGCCATGCAAGCCTTTTTCGCTGGGGCAGCTGTAGGCTCTGCAGTGATCTGGGGGTGCTCAGCCCTCGGAGGCTAACACATAACCTTTAAGCACAGTTCCCAGAACCCAGACACTGACTACAAGCTGTAATATATATCAGAAGTGTGTTAAAACCTGGAAACGGCAGACGAGTCAAGATGAAGGTCCCTTGATACTTAAACCCGTGGAAGGAATTTCCTGAGTGTCTCTGACTTCACCCACAGTACGTGTGTGTGTTTTTCTTTTTATGCTTTCCCCCCTCTTTCTCCCAATTCAGAACGCCCGATTGTATTCTATGCTCGCTGCAACCTCCGCTGTCAATTCGGGAGAGCGCAGACAAGCACATGCTCTCCTCCGAAAGGTGATGTCACACGTGCGCTTCTTTTCACATAGCCGTTCACAAGTTAAGCTTGCACAGACCTGAGTCGGAGGAAGACGCTTAGCGCGCCACTTTACACCAACAGACCGTGGGCACTTGACTGATCAGCGGGGGGGTCGCTGGTGTGGACAACCCAGCCGACTAAATCCTTCCCTCCCTGGGAGACGCTACCACTGATTAAGCGTCACCCCGTGCAGCTGCTTGCCAGTCAGCACTGGCGCGATCTGGATTCGATACCAGACCGTGGGGCTCAACCAGGCGCAGGTGTTCTTGAAGGCAGTAAGGCAACCACAAAGGCTTGCTATTCCCTGCCATTCACTGCACATTTATTTGTGTAAATAAATAGCAAAGACAAACATATGATGAAAATAATCATAACACGAGAAAAAGAATGAAACAAAGAAACTAAAAAAAGAAAGAAATAAGAAATAATTTATAATAGAAAGGGGGGATGGGCAACACTAAAACAGAGCCGTATGCCTAAACCTTGCGAATGAGGTTGACAGCTGAGTGCTTCAGACACGCTGTCCAAAGAGCCCGAACTTGCCCTGTACAACCTCACCGTAGAGCTCTCCAAAACCAAGACATCAGGAGAGAAGAAGCCAGACTGATTTCAAATGAATAGTGGGCTTTGCCCAGTCCCTCGGGATTAAATTCTTAGAAGTAAAGCCTGCTAGTAAGAGACGTTTCTTGTGTAAGTCTAATTGAATTTGGGCGTCATTCCCAAAAGGAGCAATGCACTTTTGATATAATTAATGGTGTAAAAGACATAACAAAGACACAACATAGTTAAATCTACCTTTAATAGTTTAATTAAGCTTCTTGCTATCTTGTGCTATTTAAAATGTCTATGGCATTTCAGCAGCAGTAAACAGAGTGGCTTCTCTATAAGCATATATGGATTGGAGAACTGAGATGGTGCATGTGCTCTCCACATTAGACTGTGGGGGGAAACCTTCTCTCACTAGCCCGCTTCCCACTGCCGCAACCAGAACCAAGCAGAACCGTGAAGTGCTGGTTCTGGGTGGATCTTCACTGTCTATTCTGTTGGGCCAACTATAGGCACAGGGGCTCTAAAAACATCCAAGCCCACAACCCACCTAATGAGCAAATACCTTTTCTGTGACCAACACCTATACAAAAATGTAGCCAAACATAAAATTCAAACATGAATGAATATATTTGTTATTTTTTTTTGTAAATGTGTTATGATGTTTTTAACACGTGTAGTAAAAAAAGGCTATATCCACTGTAGCTAGTGTACACTGTACAAAGTGTACAGTAATATACAGTAAAATACAGTAAATATAAATGATTTTCTGCGTGCAACTCTATCTTGTGACCCAGCTAAACCCCTCTCATAATCCACTAGAGGGTCCTGACCCAGTTTGGGAACCACAGCTACAGGCATACACTGTGTTTGGGCATGTACCTGAGTGGGGATGGGAAGCTTCCTTGGTCCTGACCCAGAGGTCACCCTCCTCTGCTCCAAAAGCGCTCGGTGCTTTATCCCGTTGCTGTCCGCACTCTGTTTCCTCCTCACTGGACTCTTAGAAACTGCAGGGACCGGGAAAGGGTGGCAGAGTGCAAATTAAGACAACAAGAGAACTTATTTTTTTGGCCATGGGTAGGCAGCCTAGATCCTGGAGTGCTAACTGGGAGTTAACTGGGTTAACGAAGTCAGGTGACCATGCGTTGGGGGTACTCAGTGTTTAACCATCAAGACTCTGAAGGCCAGATATACTCAGGAAATAGCAATGACAGTCGCTATGTTGTGGCT
Organism: Aldrovandia affinis; assembly: GCA_029706075.1. NCBI lineage: Eukaryota > Metazoa > Chordata > Actinopteri > Notacanthiformes > Halosauridae > Aldrovandia > Aldrovandia affinis. Next base: position 5,135,188 of record JAINUG010000046.1, read on the forward strand.
ATTTTGCGGTCGAAGATATCGACACATTAACAACCAATTTACTAAGACAGGATCTAATTACACAATCAAAGAAATGAAACGGCCTCATTCACAATTTTGCGGTAGGAGACCCCCATAAAAAGGGTCCAAAATGATATGGCACGCATACAAATCCAGATTGTGAAAAGCCTATGCTATATAAGCGCTCAGAAAAATACTGCCTGCTTTCAGGTGCTTTTAAAATTCTCACTCTAAAGGAGAGTTACAATTAAGGCATGCTTTAGTAAATCAGATGGAATACTTAATGAGTCTAAAAATCTCCACCCTGTTTTCGCACGTTCACCCCAGCTATACATATGCATGAACAGATGTAACTATTTAACTAAGTCACAAAGTAGCATAACCCCCGCAAATTACATCCTAAAAGCAATTTGACTCATTGTGACCATTTCATAAATCCGCCATAAATATTGTGACCATGTAGCGACTCATTTTGTGTTCGAAAAGCAGTCATAAATATTGCATTTTCAGGCTCAGACTCTTAATAATCCATCAAACTGTCAAGCAATCAAGCTCAGCTGGAACAAAAACCAGAACCATTTCCGGTACTCCAAGAGCAGGTGAAGTCTACCTGTGCTAGGTTCTAGATTATATATTTTTCCAAAGTGCCACGGTAAGAGGAAGTGGCCAGGAACAATAGAAAAAATGCCTCAGACTCCCCCACTCAACTACCCATAAACTGCCTGTAAGAAGACTAGCAGAAATCAAACCGTCCTCTATGCACAACTTATTCACAAATCAAATTGCTGAAAATGATACAGAATTTTATATGAAACCCCTGAGTGACTTCTCCTCTTTCATTTTGCAAATCCTGGAGCTGCAGCAGTTTTAAATGGATTTCTATGACCGTGGAAGCGGAAGCACTCATATCCAGGCCTTACGGTTGGAGGTGGTGACAAAAAAACCTCCCATTCTTGTCACGGCTTTGATGCCACTGAGCAGACTCCCGCCATCGATGGTGACGTGGGACAGGTTGGCCCGGGCTTGAGTCAGCCCAGATAACAGGCTATTGTAAGTCACAAGGTTTCGCGGGTCACCTACATTTCGAAAAGAAAGAGAAGAAAAACAGTGTGGTCTGTTTCTCATTTAACACATGCTGCTATTTGTATTCTCACACCCCAAAATACACAGACGCTTTCTCATTCCTCAATAAAAATACATAAAGCAAACCAAAAGGAAATATATCTCTTTCATTATGAGGATCGATTTCCCCAGAATAGTGTTCTCTTTGTAACGCCATGCGTACGGCTGTAAGTGGTGCTTCGCAGTAGACAGGGCCTGTGAAAGCACAATCTATTGATACAGCTTTAAAAGCTTTACAAAGACTGTAGGAAAAATATCCCCAAAGAATCTCAAACAAAGTTTCAGCCCTGGAGCTGACACATAGTGTGTAGCTATGGTTTCAAAAGATTTTCATGGACGTTTAGATAAGGGTAATGAAAGTTCACTGAAAGCCACTAGATTTACACAGGCCTTAGAGTTTTTTTTTTTTGTTGCAGGAATATAATATTTTACTGTGTTAATGTTGCTAGTTAGGTGATTAACATTTATATCATGTGTGCCTAGTGTTGTTCTCTAGAAAAATATCAGTAGTATTTCTTCCTTACCTTTCTGAACATGTATAACTAGTTGACAGTACTTGTTTAAGGTAAAAGTCTGAACACATTAACCCCTGTGGAATGTTGGGGGCTCACCTAGTCACTAGCTCGTACCACACAGATTTATAAATACTTGGTAGGTCCAGCCAAGTACTTTTCCTAGATTTCAGAGAACCCTTAAATGAGTTTTAAAGTTTAAAAGCAAAAAAATATATGCTTACTTCCGTAATTCATACAGTATGTGAAATAATTTTCCATACTAAAGAATAGTAAAACAAAAACCTGAATGACATACGGTATGTAGTAACACGGTGGTGAATTACCGTAAGCTTGATTATCGTCTTTGGGTCCTAAGGCACTGCGGACCCCGTGCCACAGCTGGGAGATCTCCTCATCTGTGGGGGTCTGCGTCAGATTCAGGCCGTGCTCCACGTACAGCGGGCCTCGCCTGCCTACCGCCTCCTGCTGTCCTGCAGCCTGCCCATTGCCCATGGCATAAGTTGCCTTGGTGATGGCTTCGTATGCCGAGAGGGCATAGGAGGGTGGAAACGGGGCGAAGGCCACGCCTCCGGCTGTGCTGACAGACGAACCCGGGAGAACGGCGTAGCCATTGGAGGCTTGCTCTGCCAGAGGCCGCGATCTGCCATACGACTGAACTTCAGCGTACGCGCTTTTGGCAGGATTCAGGTTTGGTACCACTTCGTCTGTGGTGCTCAAACCCTGGGCCAGCTTGACCTCAGGTGATCCAGCTTTGGGTGGAGGGTGGGGCACTATGATCCTGCCCTGGGCGGCCCTGTACACCTGGCTGGCCGTGGAGGCCGACTGCGGCCTCACCATGGCGCCCTTCCTGGTCCTGGGTGGGGCCGGGCCGAGTCGGGCCCTGGCCGATCGCACCCTCCTAGGGCCCCTGGTTCGGCCCCTGCGCGGGCTCCCCATCTCTGGGCGGCCTTCGTCGGCCCGTTCTGGGCCCCTGCTGTCCGTCCAAGCCTGTTTGGCCCTGTGATGACTGGCGGGGGTCGGCGGGGTCACGACCTGCGAGGGCGGGATTGTTCTCGTGACCCCCGAGGCAGAGGCCTGGACCGGGCCCTCCTGTAGTCCCACCGAAATGGCTTTACCTTGCAGCGGGTTGGTGGGTTTGCCCCGCCCTTGCGTATGTTGCCTGCTCACGTCCCTGAACGGCCTGGTGTCGTCGTCCTCCTCGTTGTAGTCCACCTCGTCAAACCAGCGCAGTTTCTTCTTCACGCCCTTGCTGCTCTCGCCATCTCTCTCTCTATGCTTCATCAGCTCCACGCTGTCCTTGACGGACACCGCAAAGTGCTGGGGGCTGGCCGGGGAGAAGGTCACTTTGGCATGGCACGTCACATATTTAGAGTCTTTCTTGAGTATCCCTTTAACGGATTTCACGTTGTCGGGCCTGCAGGCCGAACTGGAGGCGGAGACTACGGCTGATGTTATTAGCGGCTCCTGCTCGTGACCTGTGCTGAGCTTTACGTGATAGCTTTTAGAGGTCGGATCTGAGGGGGCTGAAGGCCAGGACTGTGCGCGTCTGGTCTCAGGGTCTGCGTCTCTATCGCAGCTTGTCTTGGCATCGAAGGTCAGGTGGCTCTTGTTCAGATGACTAAACTTTTCTGGGGGTGTCGTAGCAGAGCCCTCTGGATCTGTGCCCGTCTGACTGACGGGAGTTGCAGAGCTGTTGACCTCCCTGCCGCTGCCAGGGTTGGTCGGCATGATGATCTGAGTGGCCGGTGGGTGGCTGCAAAACCTTGTCTGGCCGGGGACGTCCCCTTCAGTTGGCCAGGAGGATTTGGCGGGCGTGGTGTCCGGGCTCGCCCACGCCTTGCACGGCGCGGCAACGGGAACCTTCTCGCATGGGCCATTTGGATTGGGTTCTGTGGATTCCAGGGGATTGGTTCTGTCCTGGGGTGTCAGGGGGACCACATTACCCAGGATTCCATCTGATGTGGCTTGGTGACTGGGAGTGAGGGCTGGTTTCAGGTCTCCGGCCTGCATGGTCTTGTCGTGGTCTCTGGGCCCCTCAGCCTCCTCGATTGGGGGTTGGTAAATGGTGTTGGTCCTATGCAAACCCTCTCCGCTGTGCTCTGACCCACAGGAAGTAAACTCAGACGTGGGACGCGGGTCGCTGAAGGGTTTCCGTGGCGACTGGGGTCTGGCGCAGTTCGAGACCTCAGAGTTATCCGACGAAGAGCAGGAGGTGCATCCGGGGCTCCCTGTGGGCTGGCGGTGGGAAACCTCATTTTCCAAACTATCCAGACTAGACAGGCTCTCTGATTGGCCAAGCTGACCGACTTCTCGTTGAAAGTCCTGAAAAAAATAAATGTTTGAAAAATTATATATCAAAAAAAATATATTATTTTTTTTAAAGCACCAAATCTATTCTGCAGTTCAAACATCTAACAATTAATATAATCCCTCATTAAACAGATATTAACTTGCCCTAACCTAACCCTGAGCTAATAATAAACTGGAGGTGTTATTATTAGCGGCGCTACTATCAAAAAGAGAAACCAGTCCTAAGTGACTGGAGGTCAGGGTAACCTCAAGGGTTGAGTATTTTTACTCACTCTCATCTGTAATAAGTTATCCCAATCGGTAGCAGTCCATAGCACAGTATATCTCTTACAGATCAGAGTTTAAAATATATCAATGGCTTTTATTACAGCTTATAATGAGACATTCTGGTCAAAAGAATGGGGTTATTTAAAACAAGGAAATGTCCATTGACGAGAAGAATCTTCTTACGGACCAGTAGTCCAGTAGTAGGCTCATATGTCAGTGAAAAACACAAAAAAACAAAGGGAGCCCTTGAGTCAAATTGCTTCAGTCTCATTTCATCTGCCAAGCATATAGTGTTTTGAAACTTTGCCTAACTGGGTTAAAGAAATATGCAAAGTGCATGTTTAGGTAGCAAGTGTCCTCACAAATGAAGAAAGAAAAGGAGTGTAGTTCACAGGTTAGGAAGGTGAGCTTGTATCCATAAGGGTGCAGGCTAACATCCTGAGTGACATCGTTATGTAAGGATTTTAATCACGGTCACTTCAGGAAACATCAAGCTATATAAATGGATACGTTGGCAGAGTCCCATTTACCAGAAAGGATAGCGGCGACTAGAAGATCTAAAAATCTTGACTGCCTTTGGAACCATATCCCCCTTGGAGAAATGTAAACGCCGTCAAAACAATCGTGATATGATCAAAACATGCTAATGGGATGGCATTTGCCCCAGTAAAAGGAATTTATCCCTTATTTTTATTTTCCTGGCCTCGCGAGGTGAAACATTAGTTTTGGCGTGGCGTTTTTATAAATATTTACACCAACCACGCACGCACTTTGTCTTCTGTGCGTCGGTTCGGTGATGCTTTTGTTACATAAAGGAAAAGAGCGATGAGAACTCCCGAGATAAACAAGGCTATGCTCTCGCCCTGCAGAGTACGGTTGGATGGCGGATCACGGTCTGGCCAATCAGGACAATAGGAGATGATCCACTGCGGGTAGCCGTGGTGACCTGGTGACCAAAGTGTGCTGGAGGCATCTGGGGAGGAGGGGAGGTGCACACACCGAATGTGCCCTTAAAGGGAAACTGTGATTTGCGTTTCTAAACTTTCTACAGGCCCTGGTGGCTGGAGCTCAAATGCTCTTTTCTCTCACACCACATTCCTCCATAGCAAGCCTTCAACTGCACAATGTACAAAAACAAAAGACATAAATGTAGTTCAGTTCATAATAATGTTAAAAAAACATTTTTCAAATGTTGAAAAGCACTGTAATTCCATTATCCATCATGTGAATATCTTTGCAGTGCCATGCTACACATCCCCTGCAAGCATTGAAAGGTAATTAGAAGCAAATCTCAAGTAAGCGCAGCCAGGAACAACAACCAACTATGTAACTGTTTCAACTCACTCCTACAGGGTAATCATGTCTCTGCAATGCCCCCCTGAGGGTATGACATGAACTGCAGTTCACCTTTACCCTGGAAGCTTTCTTGGTGAAACTCCACTTTTCACCTGTCAATCAAACCAGTGGTTCTCAACGTTTTGTGAATGCCACACCCTTCTGAGTAGTCTTCATCCAGTTCTACAGAAGCTTACCAAAAGCCACTTCTTAATGCCAGTAAATACAATGCCTTGTGTTGTTCTTTCATTTTCTTCTCCTACTGTTCTCCTCACCACACTTTAAAAATGAATGTTTTCATTTAGCAACAAAACACTGCTTCAGGCACAGTGTGTCACAACAAACATTTTTCACAAATCCATGCAGCAGCATTTATGCAGCAGCTGGTACAAAATTCAACTGCCAGGCTTTTAACAGAAAAGAACAAGAGGTGTCATATTATCTCAATACTTGCCTCTTTACACTGGTTTCCAGAATATTTAGAATTGATTTAAAGATTTACTACTTACTTTTAAGGGAAGACACGGACTAGCTTATCTTTTAGCTGCATAACCTACAGAGCAGCCCCTCAGATCCTCTTTGAAAAACAAACCTAAATCACAAGGAGACCGAGCATTCTCAGTCAAAGCTCCAAATCTCCAGAACCGTTTACTGAGATCAGAGCAGCCAATTCATTGTCCTCTTTGAAATCCATTTAAAAATGGATTTACTCAGTTTTAAATTGATGTTGTCTTTATTTCATTTGTACACACTGTTCTTTCATTGACACTGTTCTTTCATTGACTTTTTTATTTTCTATTTATCTGCCTTGTTACATTATAAATAAAGTTTTCTCATCTTTACTACCTTTGTTACCTGTACATAAATAAAGTTATTATTATTTTATTTTATTATTTATCTTTGAATTGACACAAACCTTTGTTTTTGTTGGTTTCTATGTTTTTGGTTTGTCATTTAAGTGCAATTTTTTGTCTGTTGTATAAAAGTGCCTTATAAATAAAGTTTTTTTAGTTTTTACTTTAGTTGGTATACTTTGAATTTTTAAATTGCAAGAATTTTAAAAACCAATAAAATAAATTTCACACAAGAGTTTGAAAATAAAGAATGGTTGATGGTTTCTATTCTATTCGAATTGAGACATCACATCTATTTTCTATATCTATATCTATATCCATGTCAGCAAACAAGCAACAAGCAATTTTATAAAAGTTAAGAACCAAGTAATGCACATCAAACAGCACAGATTACCGCCCTAAAATGAGTGGTAATAGTAATGATGATAACATTAATAGATAAATGCATAATACATAAATAGTGCATGTTTTTTATTAATGAATTTATTTTTTGTTATTATATGATCTAAAGGTGATACAATTGTATTAACAATTGTTATGCCAATATAGGAATATTTGTATGTCAAATTATTTACATATTGCATTTTTTACATACTTTGGCAATAGTAGTTGTCCGCCAATTGAAAGCACCATTGAACTAAATTGAATTGAGAAAGATAGATAGAAAGAGAAAAATAGAGAGAAAGTGAAAAAATGAGAGATGGAAAGAGAGAGAGAGTGAGAGACAGAGAGGGAGAGATGGGATTTGGTGAGGAGGAGAGGGGTCCTACCTGCAGGCTGTTCAGCTGCCTCTCCTCCAGGAGGCGCTGTGTCTCCTGCAACTCGTTGTGGAACAGCAGCTGGCTGCTCTTCAGGCTGCCCCCGCTCCTCTCCTGCATTAGCTTGGCATAGGCCACCGCTGTGGTGAGCTGCCTCTGGTAGCGGGAGCCACTAGAGCTTGCCGAGGAACTGGGAGAAGATGTGTAGCTCCTGCACAAAATGGAGGCCAAACACACAGACAGTCGATGAGGTTTGGATATGAACATGAACAATTACGATTCACTACAAATTTACTTTTATTTTTTGGTTGTTTGAAAACAGAAATCTCACCCTACTATGAATCTCAATGGGAAAATGAATAAGATTCCTTTCCTCATTCTAACTGGGATTTTGTCATTTTCTATCATTTACATGTTTATAGCCATCGATTACTTTAACCTTGGTGCAGAGAGGGTCTGGCGCCACCCACTGGTTAAACCTCAGAACTGAGAGCTGTCCAGTGTGGGTCGACCTTGTGAATGTTGCTTTTAATTGCAACTTAATTTTTTTTAACGTTTTTTTTTCTTTTTTTTCTCATTAGCCTAGTCAAATGTCAACAAACAAAATAAACACATGCATTCATTATTCAAGGACAGTTAAGGACAAAACACATTGTGGTTAAAAACCCCCAAGTCTGATCCTTTACACTGAGCCGTTTGGTATAGCGGTAAACTTCTGCTTCTGCTACCTGTTACTGGTGGGGCTCCTGAAGAATGTGCCCTGCAGAGCAGAAGGCTGGAAGGGCCTTGAACCTGATTCAGAGCTTCTTCAAGTTGAGGAGTCACCCTTCTGGAGGCTGCAAACACAGCCATTTTGATGGCATGCAACTTGCCTTCACTTATAATGCTCACATTTAGTCACATAACTGAAAACGTTAAGTTCAGAATCACTAATTAAAAAACAGGCAAGAAATGGGGAAATAGTAGTGGAGCGTCTGCTCATTGAACGAATGACACACACACACAGACACACACACATAGACAGAGCTAAAAGCATGTGTAATATATGTTTGCTCCACATGAATGGGAGATACACACAAACACACACACACACTCACAGACATACACAGCTAAAAACATGTGTAATGTACATGTCTGCTCATCACATGAATGGGAGATATACACACACACACACACACACACACACACACACACACACACACACACACACAGCTACAAACGTGTAGTGTATGCTATCACAATATCGCATGAGAGGGAGAATGCAGTGGAGGGGGGGACCTTGTCTCTTCCTCTGTGAGGGAGGCAGGTGGGCTCTCTGGAAGCGTTCGGTGACATCCTGCACCTTGTGCTTGCGCTGCTGCAGGATCTCATCCCTCAGCTTTTGCTCCCGAACATCGTCCTCCTTCCTCCTCTCCTCCAACGCTCTGACACGGCAGCACACGGCACAGACCGGTGACTCAAATGCACCCACCACAGGCAAATGCAAAAACACATTTACATTTACATTTTAGGCATTTAGCAGACGCTCTTATACAGAGCGACTTACACAGTTTACATTTATTTACATACAATCCCGAGACAAACAATACAAAACAATCCATTTATACAGCTGGATATTTTACTAAAGCAATTCGGGTTAAGTACCTTGCTCAAGGGTACAACGGCAGTGCCCCATCTGGGAACTGAACCAGCAACCTCAGAGTTACAAGTCCAGTCCCCTAACCATTACAATACACATATCCTGCACACACACACACACACACACACACACAAATCCATATCCCACGCAGACACCACAGACAAACATGCACACACACACACACACACACACACACACACACACACACACACACACACACACACACACACAAATGCATATCCCGCGCAGACACCACAGACAAACATGCACACACACACACACACACGCACACATATCACATGCACACACACACACACACACACACACACACACACAAATTCCACAAAGACACAGCACACACACACACACACACACACTCACACAACCCTCTCACAAATTCCCAAAGACCAGTGGGTCACACTCACACACTCAGCCCCAAAACCCACAATCCATTGGTGATTCCCGACCCACTCAACCCCTCTCATGACCAACCAGTGGGTCCCGACCCACTCAACTCCTCTCACGACCCACCGGTGGGTCCCGACCCACAGTTTGGGTTCCGCTGTCCTACGGGATCACTGAAAGGATCATTTGGCATACCAATACCGGCATGGACCACGCTCACTAAGCACTTAGGAATGTGGCTCAGTACACAGCTGAAGTTTGAGTACAGAGAGAGGTTCAATGGAAACTTCTAATCCTGCAGTCCTCAGAGTTGAATTAGCTAATTAACTGTGGTGGATACCTTGCCTTGTGCTTAAAAGCCAGAAGGAACATGAGCCTTTTCCTGAGGGTGGACTCATTAATTAGTCACACCCAAAACTCATATCCAGGTATATAAAGAGATCAGTTTAGATAGATTTCCTTTAGCACAGGTACCGGACAACTGTAACTGTAACTGACTTTTTTCAAATATGCTGTTAAACTATGGGGAAGGTACATTTATCCTGATATAATTAAAAAAATAAAAATTTGCCAAAAAAGAGGTTATAGGTCACCATAATTATGTATATTATGAAATTCAATTGGCAGACCATATTAAATCCAAGGCAAGAACTAGAAATGGCCAATGCATACAAACTTTCATCTGGGGCCGTTTATCCAAACATGCTGACCAGAAATGTAACAAAAACAGTAATATTTAAATATGAAATATGATAATGTACAATCCTCAAGTTAGATTCAGTAAAATATAATAGTTTTGTTTTATTGTATTTCCTGTGATACTTCATATGGTGCATATAAAATGGCTGATTCACTGTGATCATTGTGAAATGCATCAAGCCATAATGTTATAACGCTTGAAACCTTGTTGGAATGACTAGAGCTTTGTATGTAGGTAGGGGGTTGTGCTTAGCATGCAGATAGCTCCCCTAGTTGTCTACGATAGTATTGTCCACCCGGATAATGTCTGAGGGATGTCTGGAATAGCTTCCAATTGGTTAACATTCTCCAGGACCATCCTGGCCATATTTCTACAGGCCTAAGCTGAATTACACCGGTAAGTGTTAAAACTACATTTGAGGTTGGTTTTAAATCCTGTGGGCTTTTTTAATGCATGGGAAAAAAACTTAAATAATGGTTAATAATTTTTTTAAAGGGTAAATACTTTAAAATGTGGTTACATGTGTCCTGTTAATACACATGTTTACCTTTATGTAAGTTAACTGTAGATGAAAAAAGAAAAGACAGATATAATCAGCAGTACATTAACAGCTTCAGCTCACAGGAGGTAGCTTCTTAAAATCATTCATAGCATAATATTTCAAGCACCCATCAAATTAAATGTAATCATGACCTTTAATAATAATAACAACAATCATTATAGGGCATATGCCTAGACTAACATAACAAGACATATAACTTGTCTTAGGTATATTAGGCTACCCCATTAAGGACTCATGTGTCCAAGGTTTGTCACACCTTTGCACTCTCATAAGATCTTTGCTTGTGACAATATGTGAGGATCCAGGGGTGCCTTGTAAATGAGGCCACTTTGCTGAAATGTCATAATCTTTCAGAACAGGGTATGCTCCACCTGGCAGCACCACCAGGCAGCTAGATTATCCCTGTTCAGCTGCTGGGGATTTAGTGGGTGGATTTGTTGGCCAATTGCGAATCACCTCGCGACAAACCTTTTAACATTTCTGTCTGGCGGTCTCAACGCAGGCTCTAATAAATTGCATTACAGTCTATGATTAAGCAATCTATTTCCAGCAGACAAAATCCTGCAGACAGGTTAAGTGTTGAATAACAGGATCTCACTCTGCTCTTCAATAGCTTTCTGTCAGACTGATTCCCTAATCGGCAACTTAAGCCTTTGCTGTAAGGGAGAAAACAGGCCATTGACTAGCCGGCAGACAGTGTCAATGTGCCCCCCTCATACCCGGCATTAGAAAGGAGGAGTGTGTCATTTACATCTCATCCCCACAACTGACATCTTTGTGGTACATTAAGGCTATTGTCGTAACAGAAAACGTGTCCGTTTCTCTCCACCACCAGCCCACTGAGAGATGCATAAATAAATGAATAAATAAGGGTGAAGGCTGAAACTTACCTCCTACGGCGATTTGTTTCCAGGGAGAATTTGCGTGCCCTGGCCCTGCAAGCTTTCTGCTCCTCCACCAAAATGTCATGTTCATCCTCCAAGATCCAATCAAGATCTGCCCTCATGTTTCTGACATCACACCCAGTTAAGAAGACGTGTTATGTAGTGATCTTTGTGACACTTGGGCTTAAATTAAGAGCAGGGACATACATGCACATCTCTCTCTCTCTCTCTCTCTCTCTCTCTCTCTCTCTCTCTCTCTCTCTCTCACACACGTCACACACAGATAAAAAATAAATAATAATAATCTGATATGATAAGACTGTAACTGGCCTAATACAATTTAAAGTGATGGTAGTACTGAAGCTTAAGTTTAAAAAAAGTTATTAGCTAACATTTTCAGTTACATTAAATGAAAGGATGACTTTATCAATTCAGTTTCTGGAAACTCGTGTTTGCTTTCATTACAGTTATTGTGGTATATGATAGCACTGTCCCTGATATTTGAATATTTACAGTTAAAATGGACATGTGATCTCAACTTGTCTCAGACACACTAGCAGGCTGGTGGTAGCTATAGTGAGCAAGCCGGTAAACTGTACTTCATGTTACTGAGAACACTGAAAAATGCAATATCAAACGACGATAACGTCAGTGCAGTGCGGACACATAATGATAACTAGCTAATCTTTTAAGCTTTTAATTTATATATATCTACAGAAGTAGCAGGTTACCTCGTTAGCTATAACGAATATTTTCGCAACTAGGAAAACTAGGCTGACACAGACGAACTTTAGCTTGGTAGTCGGCATTAGCTATTCAGCTAACGTTCGTTTGAGTTTACCTCCCATGAAACTCGTACATCAAAGGATACGTATAGGAGCTGCCCTTCTGAACTTGCATCCTGTCGGATCCCAGGATTGGGCAGTGGTTAAAAGTTCGCTGAATTGATAACAAGCTTCATTCAACTGGGTTCAACAACAACACATGCATACCAGCATGTGTTGTTAGCAGCAAGCTACAGTATTTTAAGAAGCAGATGAAGAAGCCAAGACAGTCATGAATAGCAAGCGTTAGCGAACCTTTGCTAGTTTCATATTCTCGACTTCTTAAACACTTAAAGGCAAGCCTGCTAGCTAGCTACCTTACCCGATAGACGGCTAGTTAGCTAGCTAAATATTCTGTTCAACTGGACCAGAAATTTAGCTCTTAGTCTAACGTTAGATCCAATAAACCCGCCATCTTGACAACCAGCGACGCGCTTCCTTGACAACGGAAACCTTGGTAATTTCAATGGGCGGAACTTTATACAGCATCACAAACGTTTCTAGTAGTTCGCGTTGTTCGAAATAGCTTACTCTCTGCTTGTATGCGAATAGCAAAATAAAAATGTTTACAAACACCATAATAGCAACAAGTAACATCATGCAAAGACTCAAACGTTAGCAAACAATGTGAAATATTGTACAAATAAATCCTAGCATAACTATTTGCTGGTGCAAGTAATAATAATTCATACTCTCCAGGGTTAATTTAGTCAGTAACGTGTGTAGGGTATGTATTTTTATATTATTAATAATAATAATAATAATAATAATAATACATTGGATTTATATAGCGCTTTTCAAGGACCCAAAGTCGCTGTACAATATTACATCAAGATAAAACATCAAAGACCATCAAGAATCGATCTGGAAGTATACTTGAGAACCATATAGCCAATGAGGTTAGGCTTTGAGAAATTACAACTGGGACGTGGGCTGTCAAAAACATTTAATAGGGGTTTAAACCTGAAATCCCCCTGGCCATGCTGGTGCTGGCCGCCATTGATATAGCCTATACATATATTTTTAGACAACTTCATTAATTTTTAATTAAGTAGTCTAAAGTAATACGTAATTATGTAGTCTAATTAATTAGTAATCAATAGCTAAGCAGGTTCAATGCAACTGTACGATGCAGATGGGCCTACATAATGAAACTATAGCCTACTGAAGGCTACTCAGCATTACAGGCATGACAGCATGGCAAACGATTAAACTCACAAAGCAGTTTACTGTGATTGCTGTTTACCGATGGCATGTCAAAAAAACAAAGCTGTTTAGTACACTAGATATAATTTGTTGACGTTTGAATGTGTACTCCCAAGATCAAAGGCCTTCCCCACTGAAAAGCTGTTTTTACATTTTGAAACAGTAGTGTGTGGTTAAAACGAACGAACCAACAAAGAAAACATGCCCATTGTAAAACAACAATGTACAGATGTGGAGTGCCCCAAGGTACACTACTTCGTATGAACACCTCCATGACTGACAATGTCTATAAAACAAAGGAGGGTAAAATATTTATTTGCATGTCTCACAGTGGGAACAGATGACATACAGTGCAATATCAGCTCAAAAGAACATGAACTTTACAAAGGTACAGGGGTTGCTGCGCGTCGGCATTTCGTGATTGGAACGGTCCCTGCCCAACTTCCAACCGCGCAGTGCGTAAGGTCTGCAGTCGCTTCGGTATACACGTGCCGTGCTATTTCCCCCCACTTCGTGCATAAGTGTAGAAACTTCCCTTCTGCATCTGGTTTTCATTGATAATACAGGATGCAGTCAAACTTGGTATAAACCTAGACCTCTGCCCGCTTTCGCTGCGTCCGAAACAGCAAGTGAAAATCCATCTGTTCTGTATGTTTGTGTTGTGCGCGAGCCAACAGAGCAGTCTGGGTGCGTGCAGCTCTGGGACGGAGGACCTCCTGTTCTCTTCGGGTGAGGAGAAATACAGTATCTTCATGCAGCTACAGAGGGAACAGCGTCCTAAAGGATAATGATTGAGTTTCTGCTGTCCACACTTCTGCTATCAGTACTTCCACTCCTCCAGACATCAGCAAGCAATTCTGTGGTATGTTTTCCTAAATTGTTTAGTTTTTTTTACATAATGATTATACAATCATACTTTTCTTTCAATAAAGAAATAGCACTTAATAGTCTCAATTAAATGTTATGCTTTCGTACTTTTGCTCAAATTTCGCAATATTTTCTATTCCACTCAGTCTCAGTAACGATCATTCGTAACTACTATAGCTACTTTGCATATTTCGAAATAAAAATCATGACAAAGCTTTATTTCACTGTGCGTTTCATGACGCTGTTTCCATGTAATTAGTGTGACAAATACCCAGCTGTTTCCTGTAGCGTTGTACAGCTCTGATACTCGCTTAATATCAGTGTTTTGTGGCATTGTTTCCATGTAATGACCCACGCACTCGGGGGACGTTAACTTAATAGCAAGTTCATTGTTACAATGTTGCCACGTTTTTAAATGATAATATTACCCCTTTATCTTGAGCTGTAAAGCACAACCCTGTTTTCTGTTCTGTTCAGCTTCTGTGTAGTGGTTGCTGTACTGTATTTCCTTTGTATAAAACAATCCAATTGAGACCTCTATTTGAGTTAAATGTGGGTATATGAAATGAAGTAATAACAAGGCAAATCCAGTATTAATGAAAAGGAAAGGCGCTCCTTCCTGACTCTTTGTGAATTCTTATTTTTGGCTAGCAAGCCAGTACTCGAGGTAAAAAAAGGAAAATACTTAAAGAAACAGCTCTTTAATAACAAAACTGAAATAATCCTGCATGCCTTAGTTGTCTCTGCATTTGATACAAACCATCATTTGCAATTTGTTGCCTCTTGCTAAAAGTGGCATAATGTTTCTAAAACAGCATTTTCTTACATTTTTCTTTCAGGATCATGGTGAAAACAACTCCACGCTCAAACAGTTGGAGATCTTAAGAGAAATCCATAGTGCCAATGCCAAAGTTGAACTGCCCACCAGAGATGCCAGCTTGGAGAAGTGCATGATGCCCTGCGAAGTGACAGAAAAACTCATGAAGGAGGAGAAACGCTCCCTATGCAGTATGTATTTAATGAGCTGCAGTCTAACATTAGGATTGCACTGTCTCATATAACCCCTTTTTCATCCTCACAGGGAACAATTCTTTAAACATTACCACTGACATTCCCTTCCTTTTCCTTAACTCACCCACGGTGGTGCAGTTAGCATCCTCACAGCAAGAAGGTCTCGGGGAACAACTCCGGTTTCTTCCCACAGTCCAAAGACATCGTTTAAAGAGTCTAAACCGTAGGTATGAGTGTGTGAGTGAACGATGGATTGACATTCCCCTTCATGCTTTTCCAGGAATAACTCATTTTTCGTATTCATTAATGGCAGAATCTAGGAGCATGTGTTTTTCTCATTACCCACTAAGAAGTATTCTCAGTCATTTATGTATTTATGTAACAATGCCATTGTGATTCAGTGTAAAGGAAACCAATGTAATATTCAGTGTATTATTATTAGTAATGGATATTACTATGATTATCAGTACAACTACCATATTTGTATCTGTCAGACTGGGTGACAAGGAGGTTGTTCATATTGAAAAAGACTCCCAGATAAACTTTGTCAGAGCCCCGGTGTATGGCTGTGTCCTTTTTGTGTACCTAAGAATGGCAGAGGTGTGTCTTTTTTTTTAGGAAACCTGCAGCACTCCCTCTCCTCTTACACAAGGAGCACCAGGAAGCTGATCAGAGACATGATGGATGAACATCAGCGATCACTGGAGTTCCTCTCAACCCAGGTGAAATAAATCATGCTGCCCCATCTCCCATTTAAGTTAAAAAAATCTCCCTATAGATTCATTGGGAAAACATGTCAGAAAGTGTCAAATGTAACAAATAGGGAAATAGGTAGCTGCCATATTATTACATTTTTAAAAGGAATACGTGCCCAGTAACTACCCCAGTAACTGTATGTACATGCAGGTAACTGCCAAAAAAAAGGAAACACCAACATAAAGTGTCTTAATACGGTGTTGGGCCACCATGAGCTGCCAGAACAGCTTAAATGCACATTGGCATAGATTCTACAAGTGTCTAGAAATCTATTGGGATGCAACACCTTTCTTTCATGTTTCATTTGGTGTTTTGTTGATGGTGGTGAAAAACAACCTTTCAGGAAGCACTCCACAATCTCCCATATGTGTTAAATTTGGGATGAGATCTGGTGACTGAGATGGCCATAGCATGTAGTTTACATAGTTTTCATGCTCATAAACCATTCAGTGGCCACTCATGCCCTGTGGGTGAGGGCGTTGTCATCCTGGAAGGATCCCATTAGGATAGAAATGCTTCACCATAGGACGAAGGTGATCACTCAAAATGGCTTTGTATTTATTGGCATTTACCTTGCCCTCCAAGGGGTTGAGTGGACCTAAACAATGCCAGGAAAATGCATCCCACACCATAACAGAGCCACAAGAACCCTTCATTTATTCAAGTGTTTCCTTCATTTTGGCAGTTACCTGTATATTTTTTGGTAGGTGTTTTTAATTGCATGATTTTGTGGTTGTGTGTCCTCAAAGGTCAGGGAGCTGATGAACAAGGTCCAGTCACTTAGCACAGAGGTTCTGAGGAGTAATGCGGAGATGTCCTCTCTGAAACCGGTGCCGTCACACGGTAAAGACAAACACGTTCCTCAATTCACCAGAAAGGAGTGAGTGTGTTGCCACTGGTTCAGAATGCTGTTTTACTTTGGTAACAGGACAGGCCCAAAGGGGCATCAAAGCACAGCATATTCTCTGGCCTGTCCGGTGTCAGGTCCATCGAATGCACAAGATACACTCAATGGTCTGAAATGAAATCCTGTGATAATGAAATCCTTAAATAATTAAAACAGCAATTTCTGACACCTGCATGCCCTGCTTTCCAAGGGTACAGCAAAGCAAAGCATATTCTCTGAGCTGCTGGATGTCATGCCGATCGAAAGCGCTAGATATGCTCAATGTCCCAAAATTAAATACTGACCAGGCCAGCGCTGTCTGTGGCCGGCAGCCCCGTGAGCCCCGCGGGGTCCGGCATCGCCCACAGAGGGAGGGTTTCATTTGGCATGGTTTTCCCTGCCTCACTGTGCACTAGTGACTCCTCTGATCAGTCGAAAGCCAGCAGTCTGCAAAAAGTGCACAGTGTTCGGGCGTGGTGGCTAGCCAGCTCAGCTGGTCGAGTGAAAAGAGTGTAGAGTGAAAATAATTATCTGCTGGCTGCACACTCGCTCCTGAATGGACGGAGGATGTTGCAGCAATGGGAAAGGTATACAACTGCAATTGTGTATTGCAAAAGTAAAACATTCAGAAAGAAGAGCATCTAAAAAAGTAAACCGTATCCCCCACAGTCTCATATTTGTATGAGTGCATGGTTTTGTAACAACATTTTCAGGGGTTTTTTGCCACTGAGGAACATTTTTTTTCCCAGCAGTGTTGTGTAATTGTTAGGGAACAGGGCTTATAACAGAGTTTGCAGGTCAAAATCCTAGGTGGAGCACTGCCACTGTACCCTTGAGCAAGGCACTTAACCTGAATATTTACTTATTTCTTCAGTATATATCCAGATGTATAAATGGATTTTATGTTTAAAAAAAAAATGTATATGTGTTGTCGCTCTGGATACGGGCATCTGCAAAGCAAATACTTAAAGAAAGTAATAAAAAAATGCAGTTAACTTAATGGGCAGGAGGCAGACAGTATGCGGATACATATAAATCAAGTGTTTATTTTACAATGGGCACAAAGCAAGTAACCACAACCGTGTCATGTGTAGTTGGTGTGCACACATGGGCTGATCGTCTGTACGGATTCCTTAATTAAACACAGCATATCTTGTTAAACACATGTGAGCATGCAGGCTAGCCTTGTTATATCATGTAACTCAGGTATCTCTGGATTGCAAACAGGCCCCAGTGAGGAAGTGTGATGCCATAAAGTCCAGTAGGGGTAGCAGGGCATCATCACATGGTGATTGTGTAAGAGGCCACACAACCAGATGGTTTGAGGCTAAAAGCCCTGTGGCTCATTTATTAACTGTTCGTACAGTTCATTTTCGAGGAGAAAAAAAAAGAATTTATCTGGAAGAAAATTTGTGCCAATATATGCTGACTCTCACGTATGCTCCTGACCATGCATTCAAACACTTCTATTCACGCAAGTGCGACATTTGTCCTTTGGATAATAGGCAACATCATTAGGTGCACGAGGATGATAGCCTCAAAGATGCACCCCAAGCATGTAACACTTATAACATATAACACTCCCATGCCTTTCGATGTTTCTGTCATCAGACGTCCAGCTGGTGATGCGAAGGGCATCAGGCCAGGATGTTTTCCTCAGTTTCAAAGATTTTCAAACTGGCGATATTCACATCCAGGCCTCCCTTAAAAAATGCATCACACTCCACTTTGAGGAAGCATTGGCTTTCTCACTTTAAGTGTAATGGTCAGCCATATTGTCAGCCTGGTCTCGTGCCCTTGGTGTTGATAGGTTGACATCTGACCACAGAGACGTGAAAGGGATGAAACCAGGATGAAACCTCACAATATTATCATCCCATCACCCGATTAAAAATTATTCCAGTCCAGTGTTCACTCCCATGTCTCGGCACTGTGAATCAACACAATGTATTATTATGTGCAGTGTAGAAACAGCCAAATAAATACACAACGTAAAGTATCTTCCATGACATGCTTGCAGAAAGGACTTCATTGGCTGCTTATTGTTTTGCTTTCTTACTGGCAGTTGTCTGGAGGGTCAACCGGTTCTTGAGTGAGCGCAGCTGTAGATTTCGACCTCCACACACTCATACCTTTTTAAGAGCACTTCCAGCACATTGCGTAAAATACCCCAAAAAGCACCCCAGATTTCTTGGGTGAAAGGCAGGCCTCTGCATTTCTGTTTCCTGTGCTGACATCTCTCAGCTGTTCAAGGGTTACTTGGGTTGTGATGTCACTGACCGCCGGCTGCTCTTCCAAATAGCCGGAGATGGTATAATTTTCCCATACTTTAAATGGTGGCCATCCAAATAGTTTGTCATTCCTGACGGCTGGTTTAAAGTGTCTGCTCCACTGTTGGAACAGCAGGGCGCTTTACCCACAAGGCCTTGCTGCTATGACCTGTAAGGCATGGTGCACAGAAGTGCTCTCAATTGTTCCCTTCCAAATGCCTGAGGATTAAAAGAAGCCATGTTAATTTGAGGGTGTACGGTAGTGGAAGGAAATCTGGGGTGCATCATGTGGTTGAAGGTTCTTTGTTCATTGCCCTTGGTATGTTGACGTTTGTCTGTTTGTCTCTTGCCTTTGTTCACTGCTGTTGGTCTGTTGACGTTTCTGTGTCTTTTCTAGGACGGGATTGCAGTGATATTAAAGAGACAATGGATACCGTCGCCAAGATTCCCAGTGGCATATACATAATCCAGCCAGAGGACACAGATTATGCTTTTGAGGTAGACAACTCAGTAGCTCAGAGAATTTCTGAGGACATGTGAACCACAAATTAAATAAACGTTAAAAAAATGTAATTGGTAATAAGGAAACAGTGAGGTAGGCAAAAAGTGAAATACATTTTAGTAAATAAGAGATCCCACCTCATTTGGCCTCTCCATGTGAAAACAAGAACGTTGCCATTGCAAGGGGGCCAGCCTTGTTTGACATCAAAGGAAAGCGGTGCAGATGGCTGCTGCTGCTGCTGTAGCTGATTTGAGCAAATATGAAATCATATATCCTTGCTGTGATTGAGTTAGCATCCGTTTCAAGGAGCCTGTCAGCTCCGGTATCTGCCAGTTTCTCTCAAAGTTTTATAGGCTTTACAAGACTCTTAAACCATCTCCCTGTCACAGTTCACATCTCCTGCATGGAATAAATGCAGCATTTATACAAGATAAACAGTTCTGTGTGACTCAGCAGGTAGAGCATGGCGCTGACAATGTTTAGATTGTGGGTTAGATTCCCTTTGGGACCACATATACTGAAAAATGTATGCATTCACTACTGTAAGTCGCTTTGGATAAAGTGGCATATATATAAACCTCACATGCCTGCTGTAAAATACAGGGAGAAAGAATCCTTATAAAATTAAATTACATTTGCTTGACATTTGTGGTGAAATACAGGTAGCTGTATTTCAGGTAGCTACAAAATACAGGAAACACCAACATAAAGTGTCATAATAGGGTGTTGGGCCACCATAAGCCACCAGAACAGCTTCAATACACCATGATATAGATTATACAAGTGTCTGGAGCTCTATTGCCCTCTAAGGGGTTGAGTGGACCTAAACCATGCCAGAAAAATGCACCATGCTCTATAACAGAGGGGCAGAATCCTTAATTTACTCAAGTGTTACCTTTATTTTGGCCGTTACCTGTCTGCGTGTGAGTGAAGGCCTTCTTTTCACAGGCTTTCTGTGAGATGGATTACATGGGAGGAGGATGGACTGTCATCCAGAGAAGGACCGACGGTCTCACAGACTTCAAGCGAACGTGGACGGAATACACTGATGGATTTGGGCATTTGCCAGGTAAGGCACATCCACACAAGAACATTTCTCATCAGGTAAGACGTAATCAGCATCAGTGAAAATCTGAAATCATCTATTTACTGATGCTGAATAATGAGACATTTTTCAATCATTTTTCATGAAAAAATTCACAGCACATATTTGAAAATGTATAAATATTCACTACTTTCAAATATTAAATGTACACATTGTGGGTTTTATACTGTTTCTAAGCCGTGGCCCAGATTCTAACTGAATAATAATAACAATAAAGCAGTTTCTTAATAAAGCACTTTCATGCACAGATTCACTTTTGAGTAAAAAAAGTAAGAATTTCCTTTTTTCTCACTCCTTACACGCTATTAGAAATCACTGAAATTAACAACCAAGAAAGTGTAGGAGTAAATAAAATGAGCAGAAGTGTACTCCTTAAACCTAAGTAGAAAGCTCTTTGCCCTGAGACCTAAAGCAGGCCCGTGTGTCTGTCCAGGAGAACACTGGCTGGGTCTGGCGAAGCTATACAGCATCGTGAGCCAGGAGAACACACACTTCCAGCTGCACATTGCCCTCGTCTCCCAGGACGACACCACTTCCTACGCCTCTTATGACGACTTCTGGATTGACGATGAAACCAAGTTCTTTGCGATCCACCTGGGAAGATATGCCGGCAGCGCAGGTAAAAGGAGACTTTCCCATCTCTCCTCCAAACGGTGTAATACAGCGTAGTGGTACAGAACTAGAATTGTAACCAGAAACAGGGAGCTCAAATATCCTGGGTAGGGCATTTGTACTCTAGAAAAGCACTGTAGAAATCCAGCAGTACGTAAAGATAATATATAAAGAATTGTTCAGTTGGGTTGAGATCTTGTGACTCAGACGGCCATGGCGTATATGGTTTACATCATTTTCATGCTCATCAAACTATTTAATGACCACTCATACCCTGTGGATGGGGGCATTGTCAACCTGGAAGAGATCACTCCCATCAGGATAAAAATGCTTCACCATAGGATGAAGGTGATCACTCAAGTTCAGGTCCAAGTCCAACCTTAGAATGGCTTTATATTCATTGGCGTTTACCTTGCCCTCCAAGGGGTTGAGTGGACCTAAACCATGGCAGGAAAATACACCCCATGCCATAACAGAGCTGCCAGAACCCTTTTATTACTCAAGTGTTTCCT
This sequence comes from Aldrovandia affinis, assembly GCA_029706075.1. Classification (NCBI taxonomy): domain Eukaryota; kingdom Metazoa; phylum Chordata; class Actinopteri; order Notacanthiformes; family Halosauridae; genus Aldrovandia; species Aldrovandia affinis. The sequence goes on from JAINUG010000046.1 coordinate 5,157,090, forward strand.
TTATTTTGGCAGTCACCTGTATGACCAGGCATTCCAAAGTGGGAGAAAATGAAATAAGTGATGAGAAGTACAAATAAATAAGTAAATAGTTGAGATCCGTGTTACGAAAAGTGGTGGTGGTGTCTTTTTGCCCCGGCAGGGGATGCCTTCCGAGGATACTCCCAAGAGCAGAACCAGGACACGGCGCCTTTCAGCACGTCCGACGTGGACAACGACGGCTGCAGCCCGACTTGCACGTTCGAGGGCCAGGCGGCTGAGAGCTGCAGCGTGCGGCAGAACAACACCGGCTGGTGGTTCAACCAGTGCGGCCTGTCCAACCTCAACGGCAGCCCTCTGGACGACGTCGACCTGTTCCCCCAGCCCTACCTCCACTGGGACACCTGGACTCGCAACGGAGTCCCCGTCAAAATCAAGGCCGTGACCATGAAGGTCAAAAGAGTGTACAGCACAAAAAGACCCCTCACCCAGGTGACTTCAAAGGACGAACCTGAAGAAACTTTTGTCTCGTCTGGGTCTGTTCAGTAAATGTGCTAAATAGCTCTGTGTGCTCTAGCTCTCTATTTTCTTTGGGTTAGTCCCTTGAAGTTAACCCTGGGAAGAAGTCTTTTTGTATGCCGTTTTTGATGTCATGTGAGAACCATGGTAGGCCCTTAAAGGTAGAGGTCTTGTCAGTTGTCTGGAGATTCATGTATTCGTTCTTTTTGGTGCTTTACTTAATAAAGTATTTTCCAGATGTCAAACTGTCCTTTGTGGGCGACGAGAGGGAGTAATGGGGAGTATTGGGATGAGCTTTGGTCAGTCTCTGCACACAGCCTGGTTTAAATTATTCTTATTATTCAGCCAGGGAGGGTGGTTAGGGTCTCTCCTAAATAATCTTGATTTCTCAGACAACTCAGCACTCTTCACACAAAGACTAAATGCAAACCATAGTGATCTCTCAAGCAGAGTCAACATAGAAATGTTGTCTTATCAGCAATATCTCTCAACCATACTCCAGATATTTAACTCAAATCCTATGGCAATATTGTTATCAGACCTGGGTCAAATATGTATTTTAAATACTTAACCTTTTTAGATGCCGGTAAAATTTGAAAACAGTCCTTTTCCCGTACAAGTACCCTTAGAATTTTTCACGAAACATGTTACTAACCAAAACATGCAGTCATATGGAAGGAGAATTGGGCTCTGAATATTGTTGAAGATAGATGTTTATTTTAAAAACAATTTACCGCCTCGTAAAGAGTTTTAAGTATTTAAAATAAAGTAGTTGACTGTTATATGCTACAGAAGCCTGCATATGGTAAAACAAAAAACTGGAGTGTTTCAAACATCAGATGGCTTGAGAAGAATCCAAATCACAGTCTGATGAGCTTATACAATCCTCTGCAGAAGAGGTGAAACATTAGCTGGTAGGGTCACACCTTGGGGATAGAGGGGGATGGCAAGGCTGGCTGGTGCATAAGACAGCAAAAAATATGGATAATGAATATCATTATTATTATTGCTATTGTTATTCAGCAGACACCGTTATAGGTCCTAATATTCATCAAAAATGTATTAAAATAATTGTGAGCAAAATCATGAACGAAACACATTTGAATGCAACAAAAACATATTTCACCTCTTGAAATGAAAGAAATCAACAATTGGCGGAAAAGCTCTTAAGTCAATGCCATTAAATACGCAATTGAATAAATTGAAGAGAAGGGTAAGAAAAGAAGGTTTAACCTTTACCAATATATCGGTGCTATCGTGGGCTTCTGTTGAGCCATACTAAATAATGACACAAAAGGCTTAATTTGGTGAGAAGCGGAGGTATGCTGGTCAGCTGTTTGAAAAGTCTGATGTGGCAGAGTGAGCTCAAACAGCTGAGCATATGGGAGTCTTTAGGGAGGTCCTTTCACTCCCTTTCCCACGGATATTTCCACACAGGGAACATCCAGTTGATTATCCTTCCAGTTAGATGTGGGGGGAAAGAAGTTCATATTACATTCTGGTAATCATATAATATTATACATGACGCACTTCATTTTTTAGCAGAGTATACTGCACTGTAAGAAGAACGGCATGACTCCATTCTTGACAAAAAGTGCAGATTTATCCCAATAACAGGCAGTGGCAGTTAACGATTGTTCAGTGCCAGGAAAAACTGAAAACACAACACGCTCTGGGTCTGGATCGAACTCGGTTTCTGCTCCATTCTTAATTCTTACATTGCTTTACATCTTTGATCTGTGAATCTGTGTCCACAGGAGCCTCCGCACCCCTCCTCTTGATGATAGTTGGCTTGATAGTCCCCCTGCCTCACACAGCTTGATCAGTTCCTGCCTCTTGCCCCATTCTTATCCATAGCTTTGGCTAAATGGCCCCGGTTCCTCTGAATGAAAGTCTATATCCCCAATTGCATCAAACAAAACCTTACAGTACAGTATAGAAAGGGGTAATATGGTTAAAAATATGAACGATCATTAATTTATTTCCTATATGTCCTTGCTTAGCTGACATAAAGGAAATAGATTATCCATGCAACTAACCTGTAACTGTATGAATTCTGTAGCTTAGTCTTTACAGCAGCTGTTAAGATAAGTGGAGCCCTTTAAGTACAGAGAAAACTAATAGCACAAGTACTATTTTTTATTTGCAACATGGATAGCAAGTACCCGTCGATATTGCAATAACTAAACTGACTCAGCAGGTGGTGCTGTTTCATAATAATAATGTTTTAGTCTAACTTACCCCTAGCAACCCTTTGAAGATCAGTTACTGTGCACTCCTAAATTACTCCTAACCATAAGTGTGTGAGTGTATATATATATATATATATATATTAGTTAAGCATAATATTATAATGCAATGTGCATAGCAACATAACCATTTTTCATTTACGTCCATTAAATAATAACATAGTAACTGAATAAATGAGAGTGTAACTAATTCATACATTGTTCATGAATGCCAGAGGCTTACAGATACACAAAAGTATATTACATTTTTGAACTCCATGTACACAATGAGAAAGTTGTGACACCTTAATATGGGTATTTATCTATTTCAGCAAGAACATCATTAAAGTCCTTCTCTCTTTTAATTAAATTCACAATATTACTGTATTCTGATTACTGTGTTCACAGTAGAGGATTGTGAGCTCAAAAACATGTTTTTATGAGCCTCTGTCACATACGTACATTGGATATGATTATCTTAATAGCTATGCTCCTCCAGATTGACATAAATATGACATGAAAGATGATTTCACCAGACTAGTGTGACATCTGACCTCTGGTTTACCATGTTCCAAGTCATGTACTGTGGTTTTTATATGACCAGAAAACATGTATTTGTATTTATATGGCACAGGCCTGGTTCCAGAACAAAATCACTAAGAATGCATCTGATATGAGTGGGGGTGCACTAGTAGCTAGCTGCAGTGCACACTGTGCTGGCTGGCATACTCTGCCTCTGTGTCTTTGGCTGTGGTGGCAGCGGTGGTGGTGTTGCTGGTGCTTGGTTTCTGCTGCAACCATTTGAGAATATCCATTATGATGTTGTAGCTAGCTACGTTAGCTGCGCCTAGCTAACCATTTGCAAACTGGTCTCGACTTGCACACTAAAAACTTGATTACGGTAGGCCGGTAGGTCAAAATTCTCTGTCACACCCAACAAATGCCATGTGACAATGTATGAGGCAAGATCAAAGAATGCCGCCTGCTGCGTGTGCTATGAGCTTGCAAGGGCGTGCGTGCATACGAGTAATGCAGACAATTTGTAGTGCACCCTCGTAGAACCGGGCCTGATATTGAATAAGGTTTACAACATGTTCTTCTTGTAATTACGCTAAATATGTGAGATAAAAAATAAATAAAAAACATACTCGTATACATAGCATAGACAAAGATTTTGTGAGCATCATTACTAGTTTTGTTTTGGAGTCTAAACCATGACATTTGTTACTATCCACATCTGCGGGTTTTCTGCATGATTCATTCATTCTTTAAAGAATCGGAGAGCTGGCAGGGTTTTCAATTTCTCATATAATAAACCATATCAGAGTTGTTCCTTAAATTGTGAGATATTTAAAAATATTAAATTATTTATAAATTCATTTTTAACTAATCTGTCTGTAAATAGCCAGCGACCCCTCTATCAACACTGAGTGGCTTCTGTTTCCATCTTCCACTTTTTCGCTGCTCTTGTTCTCCTTGAAATGTTAAATACAGGAGACTAAAGGAGGACATCTGGTGCAGGGGGAAAAAAACCATTGCAATGAATCACCTTGGATAGGGAGACAGTAATTATACTCATAAGCAGTTATATTGACTTATTATATATTTATTTAGATTTATTTGACCTAGAACATAACACAAATATTAATATTCATGGTTTTTACTGCTTACTTATCTACCTAATGCTACCAACCAAACAGAATAAGGAACAGGTGAACAAAAAGCCTGCTCCTTATCATTTCTTTGTTATAAAAATAGAAAATGCAGCATTATGAGTTTAAACTGGAGTTTAATTTAGCGGAATTTAGAGGAGGACTGTAAGAATTGTGATGGCTATGAGGTTGCTGTACACACATACTGACTCTAATGAAGGGTACTGACCGGTACTGAGTGGACATAGAGGACCCAAGGCTGGCAGCGGGAAAACTGTGCCTCTATGCATTAAAGAAAGCAGAGATGGGGAGTAACATCTGTATCCAATGGCATCTCATCTTTGGGCTGAGAGTTTCTAGTATTCTCTCCACCCCCCCCTTCCCCCATGCCCATCTCACAGCAGAACGTTCTCACACTACGTTTGGATTAGTAGTTTTAACCACACATGCTAAACCTCTACTACTGATAATGAATCAGAAATCACTGAGTAAAGATTATGAATCAGTAATCTCAGAGTAATGATTATGTGGATTGTGGATCAGTAATCACTGAGTAACGTACTGCCGAGTTCCAAGGATGGGAGACCCGTGCCTCCCAATCGGGTATTTGAGGACAGGATAAAGACAATGAGGCTGAAACATACAGTACATGTGGGCAGATAATCTGATTTCCTAAAATGCCAATCTGGTCTGCTTGTGAGTTAACCACTGCAGTGATAAATGCTTCCTTTTTTGCAAAGAAAAAAAAAAAAGGCAACACAGGAGGACTGAAAAATCTGCCCCATTGGTGGTGGAATCAGCATTTACCTTCCATCTCATTGCATTTTGGCCAGCAAAGAAGAAAAAAAAGATACTAGGGTCAATTTTCCCAAACCAAGGGGCTAGTTACATGTCTGTTAAATACTCAACAGTCATATTTGTTCAAGCAAATACCTTTTCTGAAATAGCAAAATAATGTTTTTATTTCTGGCAGTAGCTGTTTCTTCGTGGGGGGGGGGGTCATATATGCATATTTTGTTCCCTCTCTGCTGGGGTGACCAGGTTCATTCTGAAGAGGTGGGCAGCCTATTTTTCGTTCTAGGAAGCGCTGTGGGCACAGCAGTCATGCTAAACGCTCTTGAAAACATAGCGGAATTGGGCTGCCACTCGGACAGTACAGGCAGCAGGTGCTGGGTCCCAGCTGAGAGACCCGACCTAGCGCTGGCACAGTCTGGAGCTTAGCGTATCTATCTAAACAATGGCCCGACCACGTGCTCACCAGTTACATGTACTCTGTTTATTTTCCGAGCAGAGAATACGACTTGTTTTGCCCGGAGACTAAACAAAACGTCTCCCAAGACCAGCAGAGCGTGACGTGAGCAGGGTCATGACCCCAGGGTTGCAGGGGTGAAATGGGGGGGGTGACTTCAGGACAGATTTCTGCTGACGAGTTGCACGTACACGGAGGCTACATGGACACATTACCACATAACAACAACCATTACCATTTAGTGGGAAAATGGCTGGCATGAGGTGTAACTTATGATAGGTGTGATTCAATAAATTGACCGATTCAATGAAATTATACATTCAAATTGTTTACATACAGTCTGAGTAAACCTAAGATTGTACATGAAACAAAAGCTTTTTTTCAGCATACACAGTAACATGTTTAGTTTTATATAATGTTCAGAGTTTATATGCTTTCAAGAGGGATCAAATGTACTCTAATCAGAGTTAATATATGCCATTTAGCAGACGCTTTTGTCCAAAGCGACTTACAGTAGTGAATGCATTCATCTTTCAGTATATGTGATCCCAATGGGAATCCCACAGCCTAAGCATTGTCAGTGCCATGCTCTACCAACTGAGCCACACAGAACCACAGCATTGATTTAACACTGAACATTTGTGTCTCTAATCAGCAGATGTGTCTCTAACCAGCAGTCTTCAAAGCTAACACAACACTTTGTTGCACTGGTGGCCGGTGTAACCGTTGAAAGAGATCAAACCCTCCTGACAACAAATATGGTTTGCAATTTAAATCTAAATAGTGTTTCTAATCACTGGTAACCAAACCATGTAGCTATGGAGATTGATGATCTCAAGACAGTTGGTCGATCAAGCCAATTGACATTAAACTGGGCTTGCTGATCATGACAAACCATGCTGACCACTTGATTTTGTACCAGTCCCTTCTATGTCTGCAGAGAAGTAGTTGATCTAAAGCTTTACCTCATCTCACAGCCCGACCAAATTGCGTGAGCGAAGCAACGCTACTCCCTCCTCATTTAGTACCCGCTGCTGCTTGATTGCCACTATTCTCCCACATGCAGAATGTTTCCCATGTGTGCAAAATGCTGATATTCTAGAAAAAATTCAAACAAACTATTTCAAGTTTATGGAACAACTTAAGACATTTTGGCGATATTTTTTAAGATACTCTTTTGAGATAATAAGACTTGTTGGTATATATTCAGGTAAATATTGGATTGTTCTTGTACCACTTAACTTACGTATACCTCCAAGGACTTTGTGGAGTTCGGCTGAATTTATCGCTGCCAACAAAAGTGCAGAATTTCTGAAAAATTGTACATTAGCATATCGTTTTGTCTGTAGAGAGCTGAACCCATCTTAATGTGGCCTTGACCTTGTTGACTTGTCTTTAGGAAATGTAATATGATTAACGGTCTACCAAAGACTGTGCACATTTTGGAAGGTGTATTAACTGTACAGTTGCAGTTCGCTGGGACATGCTGTGCATAAAAAAACATGTTTACCACAATGTATAATAAATTATGTCTAACCTTTTAACCTATTCATGTGTTACATAATGTATTGATTTATTATGCATGGTTAGACAGAACACATACTGTATATATATAGTATATATGTTATTGCATATATATATATATATATATATATATATATATATACTGTGTCTTCATGCATAACTCATCACTTTTTTAGCGATGCAGTAATATTGTGGCAACTCAATCCCCAGCTCCTACATGGCAGCTCCCCACCTCCCGCTTGCTATATTGGTGTCAGGGTGGGATATGCTTACATAGGGGTATTAGGACAAACCTTGATAAAGTGAGGTGCAGTGTGTCAATCACACCTGTCTTACACTATAGGGTCGATCTAGGTTGTAGTACATTGTAATCTCGCTAAGAGGTCTGGCCTTTCAGCGAGGCAGAAATGTTGCTCTATGGTGGAGACGGAGTCCGCGGGTCATCTGCCCACCTCCCCACCCACGCTTGCCACAGAATCATTACGGGAAAAGGAGGACATGAGCAATGTGTTTCTTACTTATCAGTGAATTTCTCCTTAGCATACAGGCATCGGTTGTTAGTGATAATAAATTGGCTGTTCCCAACCATGAATTGGAAAAATGAGACACATTCCACTCATTTTCTTTGTGGTACATTAACCTGAATTTCACCTTTTGGTCATTATTGTCTATTACATTGTGTCCTAGCCAACTCAATGAGTATAGCTAAAAATATTTAATATGAGGTCACCTTGTCGAAATGTGTTTTCACCATCCAGTCACAGAGAGGCCCAATTCTAGATAATGAAAATTTTCACAGTGGCTTTTGTGAATGTATTTTTACTTTACCTCAATATGTCTCTCCAATTTTATCTTGCATATCTTTATTTGCATTCTTCGGCCTCATGCATGTCAACAGTAAAATTTTAATACCACACATATTGCTATATCATACAGTGCAATGATACAGTATATATATATATATATATATATATATATATATATTGTGGTGTCCCCAGGGGTTGGGCGACACTCACGGACCTTGCAGAGGGCGTAGGCAAGTGCAAGAACACGGAGGAGGCAGTAATATCAGCAAAAATGATGGTTTATTGAACGAACAAACACAAAACGCAGGGTGGGGTCTTTTGGGGGAATACAAACACAAAGTCCACAATCCTTGTCTCTTTGTCGATGTCCGTAATCCAAATCCACAATCCAGGTCCAAGTTCCGTTGTCCAATCCGTCGTCAAAATCCAAAGCAGCAATCCAAATCCAAACACAAAAAACAAACACACTTCCAAAACTCTCTCTAAGCAAAAACTCTCTCCAAAAACTCTCTCTCAAAAACTCTCTCTCAAAAACTCTCTCTCTCAAAAACTCTCTCTCTCAAAAACTCTCTCTCAAAAACTCTCTCTCTCAATCTCTCTCTCCAACGCACGTTCCGACTCCTCTCCCTGTGTGCTGGGAGCGAGTCCTTTAAATAGGCCTTGCAATGGCCTTCAGCTGGTCGTTAGCTCCCATTGCCTGACTTCGTTCAGGTGTTTCTGTGGTCTGCTGGGAAATGTAGTGAAAATGGCTGCCATGTGTTGGAGGCCAGGCAGCCATTTTCTGGTGCAACCCTTTGGGCTGCCACACACCCTCCTCCTCAGCTCTGACCTCGGGGAGGGCCGAGCGGCCTATTCCCAGCGGCCACCAGGAGGGTCCCCTCTCCAGGTCCACTCAGGAAGTGTCCCCCCTGGGTCAAACGTCCAGAATCCCCAGTCTCCGGTTGCCTGAAAAAGCATCTGCAAGCCGTTAGGAAATGGCGAAAGTCGCTCACCTTGTCTGCCACCACCTGGCCATAGGTGGGTACTGGCTCTGGGGTCCACGGACGGAATGGTTACCGCTCTTGCGCTGGTCCTCACCAGCCCTCCATGGCTCCTCCAGCGAACCCTGTGCAGCATTTCCTTCCTTAGTCCATTCTCTGGCTTTTTCTTCCACGTCCCTTTTCCTTTCAGGGGGTCAGGTGGGGTGACTGGGGAAAACATGCTCCTCACCACACGGTTAATTCTCCCTTTGTCTTTCTTTGTCCTTCTGGCCTCTCTGCTCCATAAATGGTTGTTACAGTAAATCCTTTTTAATTTTACTTCCGTTCTTTTCTGAGTTTCTTTTCCAGTGAGTATTACTGATTTCCACTCTTCTTCTCAGTCTTTTCAATTTTAGTGAGGGAGATGGACTCACCACATCAGGAGATGGTTGGGTGTCCCACCTGACCTCAGCTATCGCCAAGAGGCTTTCCTCCATGCTATGGTCCCACCATAACTCATCCTCTGCCAATTGCTCCTCCAGTTCCCCTCCAAGATCCGGCAGGCTGGTGGGACTGAGGGCCATCTATCCCGCGCCGACTCCAACGTCTGGTCATGGTCTCCCTGCTGGATCTACTGGCTGTGAGATCTCCACCTGGGTGCCAAAATCTTTCCTGACCGGAACACATTTTACAGATTTGAGTTCTTCACTCACCTCTTCCAGTTGATCTTGTAGATCCAGCAGAGTCTCGGTCTGGATTTTTAAAACCTCGCGAAAGGATTTCTCTGTGGCCCGCTGCTGGGCTTCTCTCTCCGCCATTTTCCCCTGAAGCTGTGCGGTCTGCTCCAGCTGCAGCTTCTGGACCTGCTCCTGGTGCTCCAGCGCACTCTTCTCCGCCGTCTCCTCGGCTTCCTTGAGTCTGCGCTCAAACCATCCCTTGGTGCCCTCCATGGACTGGATTTGAGCCTGCAGCTCCTCCTTGTGCCGCAACTTCTCCTGCGCCACATCGATGGCCAGCTCGTCCAGCATGGCCTTGCGCTTGTCCGCCATCTTCCAGGTCTCCTCCAGCTCCTGCTGGAGTTTGTCCTTCTCTTGGCCCCGTTCAGTCAGCTGCTCCAGGAGCCGGCTGTTGGCGCGGTTCACCTCCTGCAGCTGGGAGCTGACATCATCTCTCTGGGCCAGGAGCTTCTCCTGCTCGGTCTGCCTCTGCTGCAGCTCCACGTTTAGCGCCATGGTCTGGTCCCGCAGCACGTTCATCTCCTCCTGCGTCTTCACGGTCTGGATCCGTTCTAGCGCGGCTAGGTTAGTCCGGAGAGCATCGTTCTCAGTCAGGATACTCTCCACCTGCTCCACTCGGCACCGGAGTTGCTCCGCCTCGGACGCCTGGTTCTCCGCTGCTTTCCTTAGCTCTGCCTCCTTCTGGGCGAGCCTGGTCTGGACATCCTCCAAGGCCCTGGCATATTCATCTGTGGCCTGGTCCTGGGACTCCTGCATGTCCAGACACTGTCGCTGCTCATTCTCACGCATCTGGGTTAGGTTTCTCACCTGCTCTTGGAGCGCCAAGTTGTGGGACTCTACACGCCTCATCTCATCGCCAAGGGATGCCTTCTCCTTTTCCATCTCCCCAGCCATGATTCCCAGCACTCTCAGGGAGTCCAGGTGGTGCTCCTCTTGCAATTTCATCACCGCCAGCAGGTGGCGCTCCTCTGAGGCGCTCAGCTCCAGCTTTGCCTTGCACTGCTCAAGCTGGGCACTCTGCTCCAGCTGTTGGACCTCACGGAGGGTGGCACGCCATCGGTCCTCCATCATGGCTGCCCGTCTCTTCAGTCTCTCCATCTCTTCTGTCATGGAGTCTGTTGCACAAACCAAAGAAGAATCCTGCTGCACTACCTCCTCTTGCCTATAGGTGCCGCCCTTTGCCCGCATCTTCCACCATATGTGGTGTCCCCAGGGGTTGGGCGACACTCACGGACCTTGCAGAGGGCGTAGGCAAGTGCAAGAACACGGAGGAGGCAGTAATATAAGCAAAAATGATGGTTTATTGAACGAACAAACACAAAACGCAGGGTGGGGTCTTTTGGGGGAATACAAACACAAAGTCCACAATCCTTGTCTCTTTGTCGATGTCCGTAATCCAAATCCACAATCCAGGTCCAAGTTCCGTTGTCCAATCCGTCGTCAAAATCCAAAGCAGCAATCCAAATCCAAAACACAAAAACAAACACACTTCCAAAACTCTCTCCAAAACTCTCTCTCAAAACTCTCTCTCAAAACTCTCTCTCTCAAAAACTCTCTCTCTCAAAAACTCTCTCTCTCAAAAACTCTCTCTCTCAATCTCTCTCTCCAACGCACGTTCCGACTCCTCTCCCTGTGTGCTGGGAGCGAGTCCTTTAAATAGGCCTTGCAATGGCCTTCAGCTGGTCGTTAGCTCCCATTGCCTGACTTCGTTCAGGTGTTTCTGTGGTCTGCTGGGAAATGTAGTGAAAATGGCTGCCATGTGTTGGAGGCCAGGCAGCCATTTTCTGGTGCAACCCTTTGGGCTGCCACAATATATATATATATATATATATATATATATATACACCAATCAGCCAAAACATTAAAACCACCTGCCTAATATTGTGTAGGTCCCCCTTGTGCCACCAAAACAGCTCTGACCTATCGAGGCATGGACTCTCCACAAGACCTCTGAAGGTGTCCTGTGGTATCTGGCACCAAGACGTTAGCAGCAGATCCTTTAAGTCCTGTAAGTTGCGAGGTGATGCCTCCATGGATCGGACTTGTTGGTCCAGCACATCCCACAGATGCTCGATCAGATTGAAATCTGGGGAATTTGGAGGCCAAGTCAACACCTTGAACTCTTTGTCATGTTCCTCAAACCTTTCCTGAACAATTTTTGCAGTGTGGCAGGGCGCATTATCCTGCTGAAAGAGGCCACTGCCATCAGGGAATACCGTTGCCATGAAGGGGTGTACTTGGTCTGCCACAATGTTTAGGTAGGTGGTTCGTGTCAAAGTAACATCCACACGCACCCGGCCATCCACATGATGTAAAAGAAAACGTGATTCATCAGACCAGCCCACCTTCTTCCATTGCTCCATGGTCCAGTTCTGACGCTCACGTGCCCATTGTAGCCGCTTTCGGCGGTGGACAGGGTGGACAACGGTCTGCGGCTACGCAGCCCCATATGCAGCAAGCTGTGATGCACTGTGTGTTCTGACACCTTTCTATCATAACCAGCATTAACTTTTTCAGCAATTTGTGCTACAGTAGCTCTTCTGTGGGATCGGACCAGACGGGCTAGCCTTCGCTCCCCACGTGCATCAATGAGCCTTGGGTGCCCATGACCCTGTAGCCGGTTCACCGGTTGTCCTTCCTTGGACCACCTTTTGGTAGGTACTAACCACTGCATACCGGGAACACCCCACAAGACCTGTTGTTTTGGAGATGCTCTGACCCAGTCGTCTAGCCATCACAATTTGGCCCTTGTCAAAGTCGCTCAGATCCTTGCCGCTTGCCCATTTTTACTGCTTCCAACACATCAACTTCAAGAACTGACTGTTCACTTGCTGCCTAATATATCCCACCCCTTGACCATTCACTTCACCTGTCAGTGGTTTTAATGTTAGATTAGATTAGATTCAAATTTATTGTCATTGTACAGTACAGGTACAGTACAGCGAAAATAAGTTTAGTATCTAACCAGAGTGCAAACATGTCAGTAAGTGCTACAATACAGTACTATAAGCAGTAGGTATAATGCTAACAGGCACAGTATTTAATTATTACTATAAATAAGGTAGTGAAAAAGTATACTTGCTATAATGTATATACAGGCTAGTGCAGTTATGTACAGGTAAGTATATGCAGGTATGTACATATGGCAATAAGGGTACAGGTGAGTATAAATATATAAATATATGTATAGGTAAGTAGGTAAGTAACAGTGCTGGTGAATATAAGTATAATATACGGTATATTTTTTACAGGATATGAAGAGCAGGATATAAATATAAGTATGGGATAAATATAAGTATGGGATAATATAAGTATAGGCTTAATGTTGTGGCTGATCGGTGTATACAGTATATATATATATATATATATAAATATATATATACTGTATATACATTTGATTTAGTTTCCTTCAGCACATTTTAGTTTCTATTCCCATGGCAGTGGGACTAATCTAATCTAAATGAAAGTCTGTCACTGCAGTTTTTCCTTATAAGCTTAAAGCGATATTTATCCTCTAGCAGGGTTAAGATAGTATCAGTTATGTGAGAGCATGTTGGAAATGAGAGATTTCAAACAGTGGCAGTAAAGCGTTGAGGCCTTAAAAGGTGTGTTTGGCTCCAGGTCATTCACATTATCCAGTTATTGTTATGAAATTCAGTCTGCTTTACAGGATGTCTCACAGGAGCAGCCTGAAATAGTCCTTCTGCATCGTTTTCATATTAAAAAGAAGCATCAGACTATGAATGAGGTTGGTTTTTGATGGCAGTACCAAAGCTATAAATGTCTCTTATTATACATATTTTTTTTACTGTAATCCCTGTGATTTAAGTTGTTATGTTAGAAAGTGACGTTGTTTCTCTATCCAGCGGTTCTCAAAAAGTCGCGACCCCACTTGTTCCTCGCAAAAAAATAAATGTAAAAAAACAAAAACTAACCATAGAACAGTTTTTCCTTCCTTGCCATCAATTTGATGGGTTAGGTATCATTTTCATTTATGTTTGGGGTCGTGATTTTTTTCGACCCATGAAATGGGGTCATGGAGTAAAAAAGTTTGAGAAACCCTGCTCTATACAATGTTATTTTCACTCTTGGTTAATATCATACACTTTTTCTTTTTTCTTTTTCTTTTTTTCTCCATACATGGAATGTATTTTCTCATATATTTTCTACAAGGTCGCAATATCTACTAAATGGTCGCAATAGGTAAATTTGCTACTGGAATGTAATCTGCGGGGATTACATCACTCTGTGCCTTTCCTTTAGATGCATAGTTAAATCTGTTCATGCATATGTATAACTGAGGTGAACACGCTAATACAGGGTGGAGAATTAATAAATTAGGCCAATTAAGTATTCTGCCTGATTTACGAAGCCTTAATTGTGACCCTCCTCTTTGCATGGGAATTTTAAGAACATGTGAAAGCAGGCGGTATTTTTCTGAGTGGTGATGTAGCCTAGCTTCCATCCTATAAAAGGTATGGCAATAAGGAATTATCTCTCCCAAACATGGCAGCAGTAGAAGCCAGGAGAAGACACAGAGGCAAACAGAATAAGACAGGAGAGAGTCTTTCGTCCAAGAATTACACCCTTTCAATTAACTGAAGTGCAAACAGTAAAGCGATACAGGTTACACAACCACACATTAATTGCACTACTGGAGGATATAAAAGAGGAACTTGTGCCATGCACCCAAAGATCAAATTCACTGCTGGATATGGTAAAGTTGCTCTCAACTCATGCAATGTCTTGCATCTGTGTGAAGAGTGATACAATTTGAACCCAAGTATCCAGTCAAAGATAAAACAGAATTTTCCCCTTTTTTTAATTTAATATTTTTATAATTTTTATCCCATTTTCTCCCAATTTGGTAGCCAATTAGACCTGCTATTTAAGTCAATCCCCCCCTAGTAATGTGAGTTCGCTGCCGTAGTCCTGCAACCGGTAGTGACACGCGACCTGACGCCTCTTCCGAGACAGCACTAGCCCAAGTATCAACCGTAACCCGGTATACTGCAGGGCCACTCTTATGCGCAGCGAATCTCATGTCGGCTTCCCTCCCCCCTCCCTGGGGCAGACAGCCAATCGCTGCCCCAGTGGCGCTCCCGGCCATGCGTGAGGCCAGAATTTTCCCATTTAAAAAATATTTAATATTTTTTGGTGTACTAATTTCTGTGCTCTGGCTGGTACTATTAGTAGTAGGCTAGCAGAGTACTGTATCTACATAGTATAGTATCTAAGCAGTTGTATCTAATCACATTTAATGCTAAATAAGGTATGAAGTATGCTCTGGATATGAAATAGTGTTTTTTTGCATTGCACAACTCACAAATTAAAATCTGTCTTACATAAAAAAACATGTCCTCAAACATAATGATTGTGTATCCCATTGTATGGCAGGTCTAAATCTCTCAACAAAAATAATAACTACAATCCTAGTAAACATAAATATGGATCTATAGTGTGTTTGGGTGCATGTACCTGTAGCTGTGCATATCATAAAATCAAGATTTCACAAATCAAAAACAAGAATCCATGTTTATTAGGTATTTAGGTATACTAAATGTTTAGGTGCATGATTTGTGGAAATGCTGTGTTTCCAAGCTCACTGCAGCAGAGATATAAAATCATGTGGGGATAAAAAAGAAACGAGGAGCCATCCCCTCCAGCTATCACAAATCTGGCAACCGAAGGAGCACGCAATTGCCAAGGATATCCTGCAGATCATGGACTGGATGGCTTGGATGATGAGGTGAAGGTTCTGGGATGGAGAGCTGGGGCACGGCATGACAACGCGGCTGTGAGAAAGCCACAGTGCCGGACCCCGGAAGTGGGATAAAAATAATGAGAGCAGCTGCGATGGTCATCAATAGGAAGAAACAAAAACAAGCAGGATGAATGACCTTAAACAGTGGCTTCCCATGACCCTCTCCCTGGATTAACCTCCCTCATCCTGTCCCTTCCAGCAACCCCCCTCATACTAGTAAGGGGAGAATGAGGTGTCATGATACCAAAAATGGGCAGTGCTACTGTAAACTATCGGTGACATACTCATTTACTGACATGCAAAGCCAAAGTTTGTCTGGGTGAAAGTGAAGCCGAAGATTTAAGTTTATACTTATTGTGGACGGCATCGGTCTCGGCAACAGTGGAGTGGCAGGGTGTTTTGACACAGTATTGCTGAGGAGGACCTTTGGAACAGTTATACTTTCCGGGGCCAGGTTTGACAATCTCGCAGTTTGCAAGATTGCTGGCAGGTGCCCAGAATCATAGTTCCAAAGGGCACAATTATTCAATCAGTGTTAATTGGTGTGGATGTCAAGTGAGGAATTCACTTGACTGATTGTGTTTGTGTGTGAGTATGTGAGTGAATGGCAGATCCGGTGATTGCCTCACGAGCCCCACCTGAGCTGGACAGTAATTAAGTCTATTTAAGTGCAGGTGGGGTGACTGGGGCATTCAGTGTTAGTGTTGGTCTTGAGAAAATAACGTTAGGATTCATGTATGTGTAATCGGTAGTTGGTGTGAGTTGTGTCACCACTGTGTTTTGTTCTTGAGGCATAAACGGAATGGGGTTTCCACATTGCACTGGAGGATGCAGAGTCTGTGTGTGGAGTTCTGTGTGTGTGTTTGTTAAGTGACTGAGTAGTGGGCTCCCTGTGTATGTGTGAAAGGTGAGCGATTTGGCACCACTGATATAGGGGGTGCCTCTCTCTCTCTGGGTGATTGTGAAGAGAGAGAGGGCTCACACTGAAATAGTGGGAAGCCTCTCTCTCTCTCTCTGTGATTGTGATTGTGGGGAACTCGAGACTGAAAAGTTTGAGTGTCTCTGTGTGTGTCATTAAAATGTCTCTTCCACAGTTATGTCAATGGTTCTGCTACCTATGGTTTATTTCAGTGCACTCCCTGTAAAGCTATAATCAGTTTTGTACTATCACCACTGGTATACAAGTAGTCAAGGGTTTGACTACTTAATTCTGTTCATTACTAATATCTCAGGGCTCCTCATAGTGATTTTCTCAGTCCCACTTTACATTACCTAAGACCTATATAATTACACTGTAAATGCATAGTAGGTACAGCCTAACTACTGTGTATGCACACATTGTTACATAGTTTTTACCATTGTAAGCACAATCTCAACCTTTGAATTTTGAACTTTGCCTCTTTGAAATTCCTATCATGATTGTGGAGGAAAAGGAGAATTAGCTAGCTAACAATTATGATTGTGACTGTAGGGACTTAATTTTGACTGCGGTAGAAAACAACACTTCAAATACATCTGTAACTAGGTTTTTATAGTTGTATAAGTACAATGTAACAGTGTGTACATACATAGTAGTTACACTGTACCAGAGATAATAATTGTGTGCAGCAATGTGGAATATATTCTGAACATTTTTATTTTAAGTTTTGTTTTTATACCCAGCACCATGTGAGAAGACTGAATTAAAACATGTGCATGCTGACCTTCAAAATCACTAATCACTGTCAAATCTCTTTTGCGCTTTCTGAATCGAGCAGATATTTTTCCTCAGATATCAGTATGCTTTGCTGCTATCTCCTTCCCATCACTTCCCATCAACTCAATATCTGGTCTCGTTATCTTTGAGTAACTATGGTCAGACCACAACCTGGAAACATGGAAAGGAGTGTGGGGGGCCAACCCCACCAGACCCCTCCTATATAAATAGATCAAACAACCCCTTTGTGGGAAATTGGACTGCAAAGGTCAGCTTTGACACAAAACTGTCATTGCTGAAGTTTAATGGTCTGCCATATTATCATGCGGGTCTCTTTGGTGTCGGTAGGTGGATGTCTGACCGTAGAGAGACGTGAAGGGATGAGACCAGGTTGAATATGCATGCCTCCAGGCCTGACGTCCAGTCTGGTCTGCTCTATTTCTAGGATAAAGGCCATCAACACCAGGAACTAACTATATTAATAAATTGTTCAAATTTAAATGAACAAACAACGATACAACGTAGTGTACAACACTACAACGATAGCTCTAAAAATTGGCTGCAACTATAATGATATGTATCATCCAGATCACTCCCAGAACGATTGTTAGAACATTTTTAGAGAACTTTATGTATATATTTTTTGTCTATATAAGAATTATTCAAGGTAAAATGTACTAAAATACATTCAAGACCACACATACCTGTTGTAAATAAATAAAAAATAGATTTTGGGGTAAACATACTGTTTTAAACAGAGTGTGAACTAACTCTTCAATAATTATTCTGAAATAGACATGTTAGAGCAGTTATTGTGCTCCTACACCACACTCACTCACTCGATTTCATAATTCAGTCTCGAAGAAACAACAGCAAAAACATATTGGTTTAGCCTGAAATCGGTCACATCACATGCACTGCAATCAGTCATTGCATAAATTAACACAATTACTTGTTGTGGATGTTCTGTGTCAAGTGTATGGAGGTAAATGGCATCCATCTACACTTCTCAGAAGAGCATGTCCTTTCATTACCAACTTGTTTATACTCATTTCATTTAAATCTCCAGGATGATGCCTCCAGGTCAGCGTGACTTGACGAGCACAAAGAGGACGTATTCACGTCCGTTTCCTCCATAAAACTTAATTGGCAATGCTACTGGCAGTAAATTCCCAGAACTCTATTTGCAGAACTGAGAAAGAAAAACCAAAGGGAGATATTACAACTATAAACAGAAAACCACAGCTTATTTTGTTGCATAAACCTGAATATTTATGTATTTATGTATATTTATTTATGTATGTACATATGAGTGCATCTACTGCAAGTTGAACACAGAAAAAACATATGGAGATGTGGGCCAACAATTTAATGTGATGTATTTAAAGGTAAAGATTAATCAATTAATGCTGCCAGCTGTTACTGACAAAAACAAACAAAACAAGAAAGGGGTGATTAAAAAATAAGGCATGTAGGAGTGAAATGATGAATGCCCACACACACATTTCATGCTCCCAAAAGTGTTTAATGCACAAAAAACATTATTTCTACGTCTGGACCAAAAACTCCTAAGACACTCCTACACTGTGGCTTTGTACCCAGCACCTATGGAGTTCTACAGGATGTTCTTATGGACATTCTTGAATAATGCATTAAAATATGAAAAATGCTAAAAAAAATATGAAAACATTTTGGCAGTGGAAAAAAAAACATTAAAGACATATATATATATATTTGATACAAGAGCTGCTCTGAATGACCAGGAGGGTGCCCGTCAATGTCCAGCAGAATCACCCAGAATTCCTTGTGAATTCTGGATGTGTTTCAATATGGATGTCCCAAGGGCGGATCCGACACATCACATGGGGAGGGCTGGTTCCCACACAGGGCAGGGGTCACAGGGGGGCCCAAAGGAAGCCCAGGCCTCCTGGCAGTGCTTCAGAAACCCCCCCATCCCCCTCAGGAATTCCAGGTCTGCGGTTTGCCACTGACCTCAGATGTTCCTGGGGGGGCGCCTGTCTTACATTGGCCCCAAAGGGGCCTGCCATCACAGATAGGAGATGTTCAGCGGAGCACAGAGGCTCCAATGATAGAATGCCACCTATCAATCCTACACACTCCATAACCAATAGATATGAGTCCGGATGCCAAGTCTGAGCCTTTTATTGTCCACCACAATTGTCCATACATTCATAGAGCCTTTGAAAGGCTCCACAAAGTCACAAAAAAGCAAAGGCCATCACAGTAAATGCACATTTTGTGACACAGACCCAGCTACGTATGTCAGAATTGACTGTCAGCGTGGCCAGGATTTTGGCGATACATAATTAGTCTCAATAATCAATGATGCCAGATCAGACAATAATAAGCAAAAGTGTTTCATCCAGTCGCTGCTTATTTATTTGGAAAATGTATTTCAGAGCTACATTTATCTATCGACCATAGCAAAGCCTGTTGGAGCAAAGACATTCTTTGTTTAACATCATGCCCAAATTGAGCAGGCTTTTTCTTTTGAGAGGAGAAATAATAGAGACCAACTCCAAGAGTAGCAGCTGCATATGATTCTGACTGGTCCCCCTCATGCAGCCCTATTAAGACACATTATGTTGGTTTTTCCTTTATTTTGGCAGTTACCTATAAGTACAGAACATGTATCACAAACCATATGAAGTTTAAGGAAAGATTTACACCATTTGCGGTTACGATCACACATAATAGAAATGGACTGATTGATGGTGCATACACTGTGAAACGCTGCCAATACGAGTATAGACATGCACACATATCAAACTACTTGATGTACATCAATTACAAGCAATCTGCATTCCCCTGTGAACGTGAGACCTTCCACATTTTCCTGTTGTAAATGCTGGCTTCCCAGAGGAGGTATTTTCACCCATTCAATATGACAAAACATAGCACAGGGGTATCTGCCCATTCCAAAACTCCCAATTAGCTGAATGATGTATCGTAAAGGCCACACACAAACAGCACCAAGTGTGCACCACATGAGTGTTACTCTATCAATGTTTTAGATACACACACACACACACACACACACACACACACACACATACACACACACACACACACACACACACATGCAAGTACACACTCACACACATGTGCATAAAGGTAACTGTCAAAATAAAGGCAACACTTTGGTAACCCGGAGGGGACACTCAAACGGTCCTGGACTGACTGGAGAGTGCCAGCCGGGCAGGGGGGAAGGGGGGTTCTTTGGACAGGAGAGGGCTGGACCTATTTGCCAGTACCAACTGTGGCACCCCCCCCCCAACAGACACTTGCAGTACTGCACCCACTTAAAGGATCCCTCATTTACTAAGTGTTGCCTTTATTTTAGCTGTTACCTGTACATAAACACAAGAACAGACATACATAAGAGCACAAGAATACATAATGACGAGAATGGGCCGTTCAGCCCATCTAGGCTCGTCATGTCCTAATATAAAGAGTATCTAGTACTAAATCTAGCCTGGACTTGAATAGCCTAAGTAGCAGAAGTGTTTCTGCCTCTATTACCTGACCTGGCAAGCTGTTCCAGGCATTGACAAATCTCTGTGTGGCCTCTTGTTCTGCTAATTTAACTTATTTTAAGAAATCTTTGGTAGTTCACTTCGTTAATCCCTTTTAGGAATTTAAAAACCTCAGTCAAATACCCCCATTTGCTAATCTTAAATAGATTGAGTGCCTTCTGTATATCCTCATAACTTTTACATTTCATCCCAGGTACCAATTTAGTGTAATTTCCCTCATCTCATAAAATACTCCTGACTTATGTTTTTATTTCTCACATGCATAACTTTACATTGAGCAATATTGAATGTCATCTGCCATGTTTCTGCCCATTCTTGGATTTTGTTTAAATCATCATGGATGATTTTAGTCAATTCCAAACTGTTTGCCAAACCCCAAAGTTTAGTATCATCTGCAAATTTAACTATTTTGCTACTAACATCCCTATCAAGATCATTTATGTAAATAAGGAAGAGCAGAGGTCCCAGCAACAATCCCTGCGGAACTCCACTGCCCACAGCACCTAGGTCAGGTAACCCCACCTGCTGTTACCCTTTGTATTTGCCCTTGCACCCAATTATGGACGCACTCTGAAACAACTCCAGTAATTCCCACTGAATTCATTTGAACAATGAGCCTCTCATGTGGTACCTTGTCAAATGCTTTCTGAAAGTCCAAATATATAATATCATAAGCCTGGTTCAGGTCAACACACTTTGTAGCCTCCTCAAAAAAGTCCAGGAGGTTTGTTAGGCATGACCTCCCCTTGAGAAAACCATGTTGGCTCTCCCTTAAAATACTATTCTTTTTCAAAAATGATTCCAACTTGTCCCTAATAATACATTCCAATATTTTACATGCGTCGCAAGTTAAACTGGGAATGTGTGATGTGTATTAAAACTGTTAATCGTACAGTAATAGTGTAAGTGCGCAGCGTTCTTTTGTTTTCTCCGCATGGAGTGTGTCATGTTAATATTGGTAACACACAGCCAGTCGAAATATTTTCAGAAACAGAGGAGTGCAAAGTGGGTATTGAACCTATATTAACTATTTTTGTTGTTTCTTCTTTATTCGTTTTAATTTGTTGTACATGTTACATACCGGGAGAGTCGAGAGCAGCGGCGCCATCACGGTGAATTGTAAAGGGTGTGCTTTTCGCCTCCCTGGGCGCTCTTAAAGACGCAGGAGCGCGCATGAAAGCGCGAGTCCGGGGGGAGAAATTCAAGTCAATTCTGGAGCGGTATATAATTGTTTGATTCAGTTTTTTGACATTGATGGAGTTAAGATTATAAGAGTATATAAATTATTGGTAACTGTTTTCAGTTTATATGTATTTTCTCCTGGGGTGTTGCTTTTCCCTGCCGATATAGTAAACAGCATGAGCTGAGGGGTATGCCTAAGATAAAATCCTTAGGGAAAGATTGCCTTTCACACTGGGCAATTTGTTCTTATTTGACTTCTCTCTGGTCATTACATTTTTAATTAACAGACATTCAATCGGAGTTGCTTATCACCGACTGCACCCTCCCCAAGTTAAAAGGAGGAGGATATCATCTTTAATGTGAGTGCAAGTCCTAACAGTTATTTGGAGCCTTTTCTAAAGCTCCGGTTACTGCCTCATTTGCAGTCTCAGTCGCTCATTCATTCAATGGAAGGAACGCTTAGACCCCCACTGTTAACATTGAGTCACATTTTTTGTTAGAGAAAAACCACAACACTATGAAATATACATCTTGCTTTGATGTATCAAGTTTAATGTCAAATGGACTGTATTATATGAACTATTTACCAAACCCTATAAACATAGCTCAGCTCACCAATCGCACCTCACCTCCGGAGTGATTTTCTACATCTTTTTTGAAAAGTAATTACAGCAAAGATATCCATAATAGAGGCATTATAGGATTATTAATGGCATGGACTGCTTACTGCATCTCAGTACAATGCAATATAGAATTGTGAGGTGATACTTCTTTGCCAAAAGTGTTAAGCATCCATATTAAAATACTGAGCTCCCACCGGCAAGCTACTATAATGAAAGCAGTTTTTCTGTATTCTTTCCAGACATACACCACTGTCTACCTGGATTTTAAAAGTTCACAGGGGATGAGGGGATGGAAAGCAAATGTATAACTTAACAAAGGTGAGGCGTTGAATGTTTTGAGGGCCATCCATGCAAGATAAACTATTTAATTTTCTGTTCACACTGCCACAGCAAGCATGTCAGCGAGACACACACATTTGAGAGTGCAGTCATGACGCTGACCCTCTGTCACTGGGGAACAAATATTCTTACGAAGCTTGTGCTGAATACTGTCAAGTCATAATTCCCTTCCTCTCCACCTCAGATAATCTGTGTTAAGTGTTCTGGGGAAAAATGGCTGCCGTGGGTCACCCAGGTGGGTGCCACACATTGATGGTAGTTGAGTTGAGCCTTCGCCCCCCTCCTTCACTGTAAAGCACTTAGAGATCATGAGAGAGGTGCTATAAATATGATATCTATCGTCACCATCGTCATCATCCGGTTAATTCACAAAGCATCCCTGGGGTCTCTGCTAATTCAAATCTTCTTGTTGGTTATTTTTTTAAATTGTTTTTGCTTTGCTTGCTGAGTTTAACAGACCATGGCAGGAAGGTGTGTACACAAAGCTGGTCAACAGCAATAAGCATCTGGCACAGTACCATTTTGTTCCTCTCATACACATAGAAATCCTCTCTATATCTTAGTTTTCTGTACAGCCTTTTCTAATGGGAGATTTTGTACATTTAAAATGCAATGTTACCTTGCTACAGAAGGTAAAATATTGTAATTTGTTTTAATACGTAAGAGCATGAGCTAAAATCCTTTGCAATTAATTTTGGTTTTTGAATGGACTTACACCCTCATGCAAATCCCAAAATGCATTGTTCAAAGCAGCCACCTCTGCTCTCCCTGGATTCTTGCACAATATATTCACATATCATTTTTTTTTTACTTTCAAAAAATATTCTGGACCACTGACATGCATACATTCAGAATGCAGCTCAGCTAAGCTGTGTATATAGGCCACACTTTGTGTGCTGGTTTAGGGTTTTAGTGTGTAGACTTTAAATGTATGCAATTTAGCCTTATGGATTATGCTAACAGGAAGAAAGGGTGCAAAAAGCATTACAGTGTGTTGGAGATGGAGTGCACAAGGCTTCAGTTAAACCAATTAATATCAACATTTCATTAAAAAGCAAATGGAAGCCACCTGTGCAGGTTTTGAAGACTTGTATGGCTTTTGAAAAAAATTAATCAGAATTATTGCAGTGAGTTATAAATCCAGAGTGCATTACAAGGACATTATTAGACATGGGTAATGACACACTCTGATGTCAGAGTATGAAAAATTGTGGGGGGAAATTGAGATTTCTCTGCTGTGGCAGATATGTTATATTACATATGCATAGCTGCTAAGCTGTAAGGTAAACAACACATTACTTTCATTTGAATACATTTAGAATTTTAGAATGTTCCATTTTCTGTGCCATTAGCATGGACTGCTGCTATTTTATTGTTATTTTGGAAATGGTGTATGGTTTACATTAGTTTCATGCTCATCAAATCATGAAACTTCCAGGATGGGGACACTGTCATCCCAGAAGAGACCATTTACATCAGGATAGAAATGCTTCAACATAGGATTAAGGTAATCACTCGCAATGGCTTTGTATTTGTTGGTGTTTACCTTGCCCTCTAAGGGGCTGGAGTCTTCCAGCACCTCTTTAACCTCTCTCTGAGGCTGAAGAGGGTACCCCAGCTATGGAAGACCTCCTGCATTGTTCGGTGCCCAGAAAGGGCGTCCCGGTGCCCTCAATGACTACAGGCCAGTGGCACTGGCGTCACATGTCATGAAGGTATTTGAGAGGCTGGTTCTGCGGAACCTTAGACCCATGGTGAGTGAGTCCCTGGACCCCCTGCAGTTCGCGTACCAGGCCAAAATCGGCGTGGACGATGCCATCATCTACCTGCTGCACAGGGCTTATTCACACCTGGAGAAGCCGGGCTGCACAGTGAGAGTCATGTTTTTGACTTCTCCAGTGCTTTTAACACCATCCGGCCCCTTCGGCTTGCAGATAAGCTCTCAGCCATGCAGGTAGACCAAGACCTGGTGGCCTGGATCACAGACTACCTTGCGGGTAGGCCTCAATACGATCCGGCTGCAGGGCAGCCTGTCGGAGTGGTGATGAGCAACACCGGTGCCCCCAAGGAACTGTACTGTCACCTTTCCTGTTCACCCTCTACACCACTGACTTTAGCCACAACTCTGGAGCATGTCACCTCCAGAAGTTCTCGGATGACTCCACCATCATGGGCTGCATCAGCGAGGATGATGAGGAGGAGTACAGGCGTGGTTAGGAGCCGTCAGTTGGGCCGAGGAGAACCACCTCCAGCTCAACACTGGCAAGACCAAGGAGCTGGTAGTGGACTCCGACGGAGCAAGAAGCCCCGAGGGGCCCCCAACCCCCATTACCATCAAGGGGAGGAAGTTGAGATGGCAAGCTCATACAAGTTCCTGGGAGTGCACCTGAACAAGAGGCTGGACTGGACAGACAACACAGAGGCCCTCTATAAGAAAGGACAGAGCAGACTGTACTTCCTTAGGAGGCTCAGGTCCTTCGATGTGTGCAACAGGCTGCTGAGGATGTTCTACCAGTCCGTGGTAGCCAGCGCACTGTTCTTTGCCGTGGCCTGCTGGGGTAGCAGTGCCAAGGCTGGAGAGACCGACAAACTCAACAAGCTGGTGAGGAAGGCTAGCTCTGTTGTTGGCCAAAAACTGGACAGCCTGGAGGCAGTGGTGGAGAGGAGGATGAGAGACAAACTGTTGACCATCCTGAATAACCCCTCCCACCCCCTCTATGATGAGCTGAGATAGATGGAGAGCACCTTCAGCCACAGGCTCATCCAATTCACCTGCAGAACGGAGGCGGTTCAAGCGCTCCTTTCTACCAGCAGCCATCAAACAGTATAACTATGAACATTGAACACTGAGCACTGTCACACTCTACTGCTGTACCTACCCTACATTCTGTGTACATTCCTTGTACATCTCACTGCTGCCCCGACTGCTACTGTTTTCACATCTCATACTTGTTTTTCTTTTGTTTTCTTAGACAGCACATACCAGTGTACTGAAGTACTATCTGGTGGATTTGCACTACCTCCAGTATATTTTTATTCTTTTTATTTTTATTTCTTAAATTATTGTATTTAGGTTTTTAAATATATTTATTATCCAGTATGTTGTTATGTCCTGTATGTCTTGTGTGTTCTTTCACTCCTGTACCATTGTTGCTGTGACAAACCAAATTTCCCCCCCCCCGGGATTAATAAAGTCTATTCTATTCTATTCTATTCTATTCTATTCTATTCTATTCTAACCATGGCAGGAATATTCACGCCACATCATAATAAAGCCACCATTACCCTTCATTTGCTCAAGTGTTTCCTTAATTTTGTCAGCTATTTGTACATTTATTTCATTCCTGTTTGCTTTTATATTATTTATTGTTATTACTAATAGTATTATTTATTTATTTTTCCTTTGTTTTGCTTTTGCTTTTCCTTTTGAACCTCACAGGAAAAAAGGGAGGAGAGGGAACAGACACACAAATCAATGTATATACAGAAATGGGTGTAATCCGAACGGAGCAGAGAAAGACAACTTTTCTCCACACACGGGAGACAAGGGAATCTGCCAGTAGCCCTTGGTTAAATCCAGTGCACAATTATTGCCGTGCAATATTGCCATATCTGTCATTCCGGAGGCCTGGAGCAAATGTTCCTGTG
Source organism: Aldrovandia affinis (assembly GCA_029706075.1). Taxonomy (NCBI): domain Eukaryota; kingdom Metazoa; phylum Chordata; class Actinopteri; order Notacanthiformes; family Halosauridae; genus Aldrovandia; species Aldrovandia affinis. Next base: position 5,183,549 of record JAINUG010000046.1, read on the forward strand.
CAAATTGACTGATTGAATGCAGCTTTGTTCACAGGTCCAGGATGTACTGTATTTCATCTTTATTGGGGCTAGGACTTTCCTCCCATGTTTCCCTTAACAAGTCCAAAATGCCCCTGGGTTGGCGCCCATGCAACAATTAGAAAGGTGAAAACCCTGTGAATGAATCATGAATTTCAATGTCTTATTGAATCGTTCTACCTGCCTGCCCCCAGGTGGTAGACGCTGGTTTGGATAGACTTGATGGCCAGTAATTTGTATAGCTCACTCAGTGTATGAGACATAAATTACATGCTTTGAAGAGTGAGAATCTCTTTTGGGGTTCCCAGCTGGGAGAAAAATGGAACAGCGCCTCAGTGATAGTTCTTACAGATAGCTTCCAGTGGGGGGGTGGGGGAAGAGGGTATCGTGTTGCATAATCCACAATGACTATTCTTTGTCACTCTGATCTAATAGCCCCTAATGGTCCATGCTAATTCTCTCAAAGGAGACCTCTATTAAAGGCAACAGGGCTTTTGGAAGTGCATATAAGAATATGTATAAGTAAATTAAGTACAATGTACTTCAATGAAAATCTAAAAATGTAAAACAAATGGGTCACAAAAAAGAAAACATCAGCGAATGGTTCAATTTGTGGCTTTGGCCTGTTTATTTGATGCAATTATGCAAGGTCATACCACAAATCATACATCAATTCCATATATCATGTCTGCTGCACAGTGCATCAGCCACTGTGCCTGATGTTTCACATTACTCAGGCAGCTGTCAGCTGTGACATTATAATGCCCCGTTGGTTATCATATCTTGCAGCAGAAAGACCTTAGAACTGAGATGAAATTGAATCTCTCAAAATCTGAATGAGTGGATGTACCCGCCATGCTTGAATAGGAAAAACCTGGAACACATCTGTGCAAATCTCAAGAATAATAAGCAGCAGTCTGCACACTTGAAGGCTGCACAAACCAAACAAATATTTAAGGTCTGTTCGGTTCCCACAAAGGCATAACAAACAGCACGCTTTGTGAAAACATTTCAAATCTCAAGGCCTTGCAACATACATCAGCACGTATTCCTCTGAGACGGGGAAAGATCTTGACTCACACTTAATATGAATAATACTTAAAACAGAAAATATTGTCTTTCTGTGGTCTAGGCATCAGGGATACTGCAGACATGAGCATGAGCTTATGACACCTAGAGTTCCTTTAGAATACTTCTATTCGGGGCCCCCAGGTGGCGCAACCAGTAAAGGCACTTGTTCTAAGTGAAGGTTGCCCCCTGCTGCCTGGCTTCAATCCCTGGCTAAACCAACCTGGCTCTGACTGGGAGTCCCTTTCAGGGGTGGCAATTAGCTGTCCACCCCCAGGGAAGGGAGGAGGAAAGCTGGCATGAGCTTGTCGCAGGCACAGAAAGCTTCTCTGTGTGTATTGGAATCATGGTCGATGGCTTGGCGGGTTCCATCGCGAAGGAGGCGATTCTATGTCTTTGTCACTCCAAGTCCCAGAGTTGTAAATGGTCCTGCAGTTGCAGTGTTTACCTTGCTCTCAAAGGGGTTCAGTGGACATAAACCATGCCAGGATAATGCACCCACACCATAACAGAACTATCAGAACCCTTAATTTACTAAATAGGGCTCGAGCATCCGTGTCAACAAGGTCAGGTCAATGTGATAATTAAATAAAACAATAGCACGGGTTGTTAATACTGTACCTTATAATGATCAATTTTATTTTGAGAGACCTGATGAATAACATACTATTATGCCACTAGATAATCAATGATTTACAAGAAACTATAATACCGTTACCCCAATAACCTTGCCTATACGTTTTTCAGCTGAAATGTATTAGACCAAACCAACAACACTGAACTTGAACAGCTGTTATTTTGGACTGATGCCTTTATCAAACTTCTCAAAATGGGAATGCTGGTATAAATCGTGCCTTTTAATCATGACGATTAAATAGTCAAGAGGGTCCTGATCGTATTGCCAGATTAGCCTTTATAGCTTGAGAAGTTTGACATATCGTTACCATCCTTGAACTGGAACTGATGGTGAACGCGAACAGATCAACCTTATGCGAACCATCGCTACTCTCAGGCTGTGGGGATTCTCGCTCTTTTGCATAGACCTGTGACAGGCTGCCCTGGTGCGAACATCGGCAGTCATCCTGTCTCTGTTTGACACTGGTGAAAAGATCTACATAGGTAACTGTTATTGAGCAACCGACCAGCTAACGCTAACGCTAGGTAATAGACAGCAGGCACAGGTACTTAAAACATTTCGTTAGTACTAGCTAGCTAACGCTAACGATAAGTATTAGACAGCAGGCACAGGTAGGCTACTTTAAAAAAATGTCGTTAGTACTAGCTAGCTAACGCTAACGATAAGTATTAGGCAGCAGGCACAGGTAGGCTACTTTAAAAAAAATCGTTAGTACTAGCTAGCTAACACTAACACTAAGTATTAGACAGCAGGCACAGGTAGGCTACTTTAAAAAATGTTGTTAGTACTAGCTAGCTAACACTAACGCCAAGTATTAGACAGCAGGCACAGGTAGGCTACTTGAAAAAAATGTGTTAGTACTAGCTAGCTAACGCTAACGCTAGGTAATAGACAGCAGGCACAGGTACTTAAAAAAATGTCGTTAGTACACTCATAATCATGGATATAGGAGGAAGCGTATAGCTTAAACCCCTTGTCCTGTAAACATCTTGTATAGAACAACGCCATTATCTTGTCTACCGGAAATGGCCAGCCACGTTTAGCAAAACACGGAAGTCTGTTCCGCATAACCCCCATTGTCTCCTTTAATTTGGCCGTTTCCTGTACCTCCATTTTCTATGGAATGTGTTGTGTTAGTTGCAATAGTAACCAGTGTAAACATTCCATTTGCGTTCAGTGTTATGCTCTCAATGTGAAAGGGTGTATGCAGATTAGATACAGTATGATTTTCATTAACTGAGAGGAAAACCAAGCTGTATGTGATGCAATATCATATGCAGTATTCCCAATGAGAAAAGGGTATTCTTGCCCCCCCTTGACAATGAAGCAACTACATCTCTGTAAGAACAATAGAATTGCACCCATCTTTGGTTTCAGAATGGAAAAAGACCTCTTAAAACTAGTTTCGGCACACATTTACTGCGAAGTAAATCCACAGGCTTAGAGGCTTCACTTAGGCTTGATGAATAATGTACCACAATGGGATGATTGTTTAACAAAGTTAAAGTTAAAGTTAAACTGCCAGCCAGTTATGGCAGTGTAGTGTAATGGTTAGGGAGCTTAAACTAGAGGCCAGGTTCAGTTCCCAGGTGGCACTGTGTAGTGTAAAGGTTAACCTAAATTGCTTCAGTAAAAATATCCAGCTGTATAAATGGATTGTATGTAAAACTGTGTAAGTTGCTCTGGATAAGAACATCTGCTAAATGCCTAAAAATGTAAAAAAAAGTAAAAGGAGGAATTACCATTAAAACATGTAGTGCTGGGAGGAGGGAATTACTGGTTAAAACAGAAGTCTACGGTCCCTACTTACTGTATGTTCTATTCTATAAGTCACTCTGGATGAGTGTGTCTTCTAAATGACAGTGCATTCGGAAAGTACTCAGACCCCTTCACTTTTCCACATTTTGTCATGTTACAGCCTTATTCTAAAATGGATTAAATTCATTTTTTTTCCTCATCAATCTACACACAATAACCCATAATGACAAAGCAAAAACAGGTTTTTAGACATTTTTGCAAATGTATTCAAAATAAAAAACGGAAATATCACATTTACATAAGTATTCAGACCCTTTGCTATGAGACTTGAAATTGAGCTCAGGTGCACCCTGTTCCCTTTGATCATCCTTGAGATGTCTCTAGAACTTGATTGTAGTCCACTTGTGGCAAAGTCAATTGATTGTACATGCTTTAGAAAGGCACACACCTATCTATATAAGGTCCCACAGTTCACAGTGCATGTCAGAGCAAAAAACAAGCCATGAAGTCCTAGGAACTCTCCATAGACCTCCAAGATAGAGTTGTGTTGAGGCATAGATCTGGGGAAGGGTATAAAAACATTGCTGAAGCATTGAAAGTTCCCAGGAGCACAGTGGGCTCCATCATTGTGAAATGGAAGAAGTTTGGAACCACCACGACTCTTCTTAGAGCTGGCCGTCCGGCCAAACTCAGTAACGGGGCAAGCAGGGCCTTGGTTAGGGAGGTGACCAAGAACCCAATGACCACTCTAAGAGAGCTTCAGAGTTCCTCTGCAGCGATGGGAGAACCTGGCAGAAGGACAACCATCTCTGCAGCACTCCATCAATCAGGCCTTTATGGTAGTGGCTAGACGGAAGCCACTCCTGGAAAAAGTGAAGGGGTCTAAATACTTTCTGAATGCACTGTAAATCATAATGTAAATGTGGTTTATAGAAAGTGTGGATGATTATTAAATTGATAAGCTTTGGGGCCTCCAGGGTGGTGGCTGCCCACTGTGACCATTCCACCAGGTCGTACCAGTTTTGGCTCTGGCCGGGAGTGCCACTAGGGGGCAGAAATTGGCTGTCCACTCCAGGGAGGGGGGAGGGAAGCCAATACAAGCTCGCTGCCTATAGGAGTGGCCCTGTGTGCATACCAGAGTTATGGTGACGGCTTGGCATGTCACTGTCGGTTTCAGGACTACAGCAGCGAGCTCTCAATATGAGGGATGGGATAATTGACATGAAAAACAGGGCTACTAAATTGGCTAATAAATTGGGAGAAAAATGGGTAAAAAAGCAGAAAAATAAAATAGAAATTGATAAGCTTTTGATGACCATAGCAGAGGTGATGCAAATAGAAACTAATGGGAAAAGGCTGTATTGAAAACTAAAAGCTGAAAATGTTCGCTATGCTATTATGTGGCTGTGGAAGGCGTCAGTCTGGACAGGGGAATCAGGGTGATTAACACATCATCTAAATGTACCTATGTGCTTAAAACTGCTCTGCCCTCTCAGTAGGGGGCTGGGACACAGGATCTAAAAGCGGAGAGATAAAGTAAAGACCCAAATGAAACCTTGAAAAGGTGTGTGTATGTGATTTGTTTAGTGTTTGCTGAAAGGTTTTGATTTAGTTTATTATTTTGATTTATTGTTTTTGAACAGAACCTGTGAGGGGGTGGCTAAAGTTCTGTTGGTTTATTTTTCTTTCCATTCTCTCTCTCTCTCTCTCTCTCTCTCCTTGTGAGGGGAAGAAAAATAAAAACCTAGTTCGCAGACAGATAACTCCGATCCTCGCCTGGTTTTGTCACATGGTGTATGACACTGGCCTGACAAGCCTGGTTATTAACAAGTTGCCTGCATTAAGCAAAATTGATCCCACAGCATAATTTCCTTGAAGCTAATTCAAGAATGTTAAGCCATATTCCTTTTTGCGGATTATGGCTTTGAGGCAAAAATCATAATTCATATCCATTTTAAATATGTGACAGCAAAGAACGCATAGGGGGAATAATGGGACTCAGTGAGTATGAAGCCAGACACACTTTAACATTCTCCAGAAAATATTTTTCAATTAATAGCCCCTCTGACGTGAACAGTTCCCTGCTGTCACAGAGGCCTGGGTGAAATAGCATGCATGTTTATATGAGACAAGCTCATAATATGAAATGGGTGATCACACAGCAGAATACATTGGTCTTAGTTGCCCACATCCTGCTGAGGCCTTTAAAGGTAATAATTAAAAAAACACAAACAGTCAAGCATTCGGATTACTGTCTATTTTGTCCCAGTGGACAGCAGAAAATTCTAGAAAAGGTTAAGCTTTTCAGTAAAGTAAAGAAATTAAACAACGGCAAGGTAGTCCAGGGAAAAACAACAAACACAGACAAAAAATGCTGTCATGTAACTGGACATATTTAACATCTAAAATGTTTGATGGTGAAGAAAGTTTTACTCACTAAGATTTACTCTAAGACACACACACACACACGGATGGATATCTTGCATGCACATTCAATTTTTGGTATTATATTTCAGTAAATATGAATCTTTCAACAGACATATATTATATTTTAAAAATAGTCTTTAAAGGTGTGCACAGTAAAGTATACCGTGCCACGATTGCAGCATTGCAACACTTGATCCAAGAACATTACGTCAATTGTAACTTGCAATAAACGTTTTATATATTGCAAATGTGTTTGTGGCATTGACCATAGACTCTATGCCCTAAATCAGAGGTGCACAACGAGGGCTAATCCGTTTCGTGATTTCATGCCAACTTCTGCCCTTTATTATTGAAATAAAAAATTTATAAATTATTTGCCATTTTTAACAAAGTCAGGTACAGCTGCAGACTGCCCATATATCCATATCCATATATTGTAAACCAGTATTGATGTACTGATTAAAGAAATTAAGCAATTAGTCATTGGTTGAAACAGAAACCAGCATAGACATCGGCCCTCCAGGCCTGGAATTGTGCACCTCCTGTCCTAGAGTAAATTGTGCAACTTTGTTAGCAGTTTTTAAAGTAATGCATAATTACTTCCATGTCACTCAATATTTTAAGCAAACATCTGGGAAAATGAATTGACCTGAAGAAGAAATGTTATAATTAAGACCAGGGTGTCCAATCTTATCCAAAAAGGGCCGGTGTGGGTGTAGGTTTTTGTTCCAGCCAAGCAAAACAACACCTGATTCAACAAATCAAGGTCTTGATTAAATTGATGATTGATTGATTGAACCATGATTAATTGATTTGTTGATCTTGATCTTGATCAAGTCTATGAAATGACATAACGGCTTTCATCTGATCAATAAATAGGATGAACAAAACTTAGTTTGGAGGAAAATAAAATTGACACTTGCCACATGAGAGTAATATTTCTTTTGAGTGAAAGATTATGAAGCAAAACCAATTTCCTCTTGTTCTCATTTAATTCAAGTGATCCAAACTCAAATGTATCGATTTCCCATTGGTTAATCAGGTAGGCTTCTCTTTGTATTCAGAATTCTGCTAAGTGCTAAATTGATGAGCTGCTTAAAATGTAATGCAAGATACCAGATAATTGGTGTTGTTTCACATCAAAAGATCTTTACATTTCAAGTGATAGGAATTAAAATGTGTCTTTACTGATGAGTTACTGAAAGAAATTGAACAAGATGTTGATATTTTGCACAATGTTTCATAATAAGCTGCATAGGATATCTGATTGGAACTGATATTTTTATATAACACAATATTGCAACATAATAGTCACATAAACTACATATAAATGTCTTCATTTTACAGTAGTGTAGAACAAAGCATATCCGAAATTCCACAACTAGTGATTGATTTCTACATGACATTAGGTCATGGTTCATTGCATGTTATGCGTATTCTGATAGCCCATCCAGTTAAGTTGACCCGTGTAGGCTTTGCAGGCCCCCTCCCCCATTGCAGACCCCTAAAAGCATTCTGTCACACACGGCTTGCAAAGGTGGAAACATGGTATAAATAGTTTTCATTTCGCAAACTGACTCAATTCAAATCAATCTTTTTCAAATCAATAGCTTCCTTCACAGAGCTGTGGAACTGCAGCAAAAAAATTTTTTTAAACTCTGGAAACATGACCCAAAGGAGAGACACGTATTCAGTTCATCATTAACCGATGTAAGCACTTCACACGAGGTGCAGCAATGGATGTACTGTAGCGGTAATTGCTTTAGCATAGATAAATGGAAAACCATTCAAGCAGGAAGCGATAGATGAGCTGCGGATATTGTGTATGCGGGCCGTGTGTATGCAGGTTTTCATTCCAACCGATTACTATTGCCTTAATTGGCTTAACTACTCATTTAGCCATATGCATGCACCTCTGTGCATTCTTGAAGTTAAAGCACAGAATATACTCAACAATTATTATTTAGATAACAAAAATATTTAATTTCACTTTATATACATTATGTGCAAGCCAACATGATAATTTAGCAAAAAATGGAACTAATTATCTAATCAAAAGCGGAGGCTGCAGTAAAAACCTGCATACACATGGCCCTCCGTGGCACTGAGTTTGAGACCACTGATGTAAATGGTCAAAGAAAACATCAGCTTTAGTAATAATGATAATAATAATGTGATTATTATTATTGATATTATTTATTATTATAATAATCATCATCACACATACAAAATAAGTAATTCAACAGGAAAAGACAAGTCACAAGATAATGTAAAAGTAAATAGTAATATTATTATTTACTGGATTTAGAAACAATCTTCCAGACTCCCTTGAGGATAGCATATTTAAAAGGTCAGATTAAAATAAAGGGTAGCGAAGATAGATCAGAACCCCTATGGCGCCCCTCAATCTGACTGTGTTTGAATTGCCTTGACTCACAATAGGTCATTATTAACCGGTCTGATGTATCAGATTTCCCAGCTCTATGCGTTTTGCATGTAAAACTCTCCGAAATTAATAATCCTTGAATAACCTCTTACTGTAGCCTGCGTGAGGTTATAGGGAACGGTACACCACCCCGTTTGATTATTCCTACAAACATTCAACATTTAAAACCATTTATTCACCTTTTCATACTTCAATACTTCGCAAATAAACCCACTCTACGAATAAGTGTAGATAGCCATCAGGCTCCGCCAATAGATGAACTAGTTCTCATTCATTGCCTCCTACGAAAACGTCACTCATGGAAAGAGCTCCAAGCAGGCGGCGCTCTGGTCTTTCATTGGAAGCAGGGAAGCTAAACAGGAGAGCGGGTTCTTAGCAGCAGTTGCAGCGGGTCGTTTGGTCTCGGAGATGACAGCGCGCTTGTGTGCGCGCACTATTCTGGATCGTTTAAGAAGAGGATTATTTAAGAAATGAGCGAAAGGAGACCGGTCCTGGCCGGCAACCATCATCCAAATAATCCTGCCATTGAAAACAGAAATCCAAGTCAAGATTATCTACTGATGAGCACAGACCTTGCGGAAGACAGCTATGCCAATTATTATGGAAATTTCTATGGGTGAGTGATATTCTTTTTCCTTTTTTATTTTTTTTAGCTTTCCGTAGATCAATTGGCTTTGGGGTTATTTATTTCATTGTTTGTTAAATATATTTATAATACAATTATTACATATTTTTCACATCATAACCTGCCAAATCTGCCATTCAATGTTTATATATTAATGTATTATTTATATATTTATTATTTTACTACAACAGTCTATAAAAGATGTAATACAAAAAATGATTCCTCTTCAGTGCAATGAACAATCCATTACAAGTATCATTGGATTTATTTTGTCAGATTATGCCAAATTTAAATTGTGCAGAGTTTTGTTAGTAAGGCGCAGTTTGAAAATACTCATTGAATAGATATATAAAAAACGGCAGAGGTGCCGTTAGGGTAATTGCCCATTTACTCTAATGGGATATTGGATGAGAAAGCATGGTAGCCCCTATAACCCTAAAAGGGATCCTGGGACGCAAAAGTTGGAAAAGGAAATGACATCTCCTCAATGATATTCAACAATGGTATTGCACTTTGTCAGACTTTAAGACCTCAAAAACTAAGAAGCTTATCTCAGGTTTCCTACAGATACTGCAATGTACAGTACATCTGTACATCTTCCTGTTGCAATGTCCCAGACATAACAGCTTTGCTATTTCAGTCCTCTCCTGTACAGCAGGGAATTGAAAATTTAAATTGTCCCAGAATGAACACACAACCATAAGGAAATCTGCATCGAGTCTTAGCTTGAAAAAAATGTTACTTCATAAATGTACAACAGGCATACAGTAGGTTTATTAGGAGTGCAAAGTGATAACTCTTTATTGAGTCTGTATGTCAGCATTATTTATATAACACGGTGATGTTAGAATGATGCATTGGCAAGGGCGTAGTTTACATTTCAAAAGTGGTAAGGACATTTTATGGAAGGAGGGGGTCCTTCCCCCCAGAAAAAATTTTGGTTACTAAATGCAATTTCCTGTATCTTTATGATATTTAGCATGACTGAACCTTTAGTATTGAAGATCATTTTAGATCAGCTAAATTGCTGGAGCCCAATTTGTGTTGGGATTATTATCATTATTTTCCAATGAAAACAATTCTAGGCCGTATAATGAAAATACAAACACTGCATAGACCACTATTAACTTGAAAGTTGCTCAAATTAGAGGAGATCTTATAGCATGCCTCTGTATCACATTTGACGGGAAATTAATTTAAAAAATCTTCAACCCTCAATATAATATTGCCAGAAAAAAAGCATTTTTGTGCAATATATGAGCCATATCCATAAAAATTATCCTAATGAACCAGATCCAAATGACATGTCTGTATGTTCTTCAGACATGTCTCCAGCTAAATTGTGAAGGGTAGCTTCACCTTTCTGTTAATCATGCACGTGTTATTACTGCATAATATGCCTTGAACCTCTAGATGGCAGTGTTTTACACAGTTACTGTAGTTTTATGGTAGCCTGGTATGCCTTAATAAGACCACCCTTTTGATCTAGTAAAATAGTTGTTGTTATCCAGACTTATTCATGAGCCCATGAAATGAAGAACCATGTATGCACATACTTTTTATATTATACAGATATATGATTTTATATATGGAATGTGGAAGAACCATATATTTCCAGTTACAGTTCGAATTAGTGGAAAATAGTATATATATAATATATATATAATTTTAACCTGCTGCTTGCGCTCCTCCATTATTCTCCCACAGTCTCTGGCACAGGTATTAGGACATACTTTTCGCTTTAAAATGCAGTAAGCAGTTAGATATATAGATATGACTGCCTGTTTTCTGACATATAGCTACAGCTTACTTATATAGCTTTAGTTACATAAATTAGCTAAATTAGCAAGCTGATAAATCCATGCTTCAAGAGCTGGACAGCTTGCGGCAGCTAAGCAAATAGCTAAAGCTAGCTAATGTTAGTAACTGGCTAGCCACTAGCAAATGTTGTGTTAGTAGCTAGTCAAGGAAGTTTAAAATACCCCCCAAGAAATTCAACTTCCTTGTAGCTAGTATGTTTAGCTACCCTAAAGGCCTAAATATACTTCACTTTAAATACGGGTACGCAAGATGGCTGCCACGCGTATCCTGTGGTCGTTGGGAGCGTCCTTTGTGCACGTCCTCAAGAAATTAACGTTACGCGTACGCGAGGTGCAATACCAACATAAATCGTGGGGGCAGGCAAGAAAGCAGAGGGTTGATGGCAAGTCACTCTGCTTCACCCACTGGCTCATTTTGCATGTTCTGATGTGTAATGAGTGGGGCCTGACGAAGAAAGTCATCAGATGTCCTGGCTGACATACTGATGATGCTTTTCATCGTCAATTTCTCTCATCGGTAGAATGAGAGAAAGATACTCTCCGTTGTTACGCCGGGATACATTTAATGGTCTAATATACCATTTCCACTGTTTAGTTTAGTTTATTTGACATTTCACTTAAAAAAACCAATACATGGTTACATCCCGATGTACATGTTGGCGCCGCTGTCGCTGTTTCTGCGTCTTCTCAAGATATACATCAAAACAACCTCCTCCACTGTTGCCATGTTCATTATATGTTGTTGTGCAGAATTGGAAGTAGTTGTCAATGTATGCTGGCCAGAGACAACTTTGTTTCACCTTTTAGTTTATATCCCCCTAGTGGATATAGCTTATAAACATCCAGACACAAAAAGTATGCAGTGGGGTATGTGAACAATGCTACTTGCGTGGCGTAGGCGTATGCGCATGCGTACATGTGATTAAGTGAATTATATTTAAGCTCTAAGAGTTGGTAGTGGCCAGTAACAGTCTAACTAGCTAAAGTTATGATGGTTGATGATATTATGATATGATTCTTCCACATATTGCTTTCAGAGGACTTTTCCTCAGCTTCTCTTGCCTCTTGTGATTGACATATGGTTCTCCAGCATTCCTCAAGGTCTTCCCAGGTATTTTCAACTTTCTTTTTTTTCAGCTATAGCTAGCCAGACAAGCAAACAATGATGATTTGATTGATTGGGTCAAAAGAAGAACCAGGCTTTTTTTAAAGAAACTTACAGAGCTTGCTAGATGGTGTGCTGTCAAACCTTGACAAAAACAGACGTACTTTGTACTACCTGTTAAATGTAAACAAAACACCTTGATGTGTTTGTATTTCTAGTGTGAACCAGCCTTTTATTGTGTGTTGAATTAGCATCTTTACCTTTGGCAATTTGTATACTTTCTTCACATTATTTTGATAGCCCTTTAGCTAACTCACTTCCGGCTGAAAGAAATGGCGACTGTGTGTTGTAATACTGACAACAAATCATCCTTATCGTCATTGTCACCTCTTGGGTTAGTGCATGAACAGAGCCAGGAGCGGGGTTTAAAGCACTATGTAGCCTACTAGGCTCACTCAGGGTCCATCCATGCCCTGAATAACAATGGAAAAGCTGCTTGGCTGTTTTTCATACTTCATCCTAGGTCTGGTTCCGAATGGAACTGCTGTGTATTTGCAACCATATGTATTCAAATACATTTTGTTTGTATCATTTCTGCAGAGCATTTGAATTTTTTTCACTATTGCATTAGGTGAAGTATTAGGTGAATCTGCAAGGTTTTAGCACATTACTTCCTGCAGGCAAGGAACATTTTGCAGGCTTATCTTGGTGGTCTGCTTGCTGGTTTAGAGGGTGGGGCTGTCTATTTGCTCCACTCCGTATCAGTTTGAGATTTTCTTTCTCCTCCTAACATCAATTGCCCCCCAGATGTGCAACTTAATAATTCATGTCCTTCCATCTCTGATTTTACTTCTCTACTGGCATCAACACTGTGTATCAGCACACCAGAGATTAGCTCACAGAGTACAGGGTGAAGGGTGGATATAGGCAGTGAATATAAAGTGGGTATGATAAGAATTCACCGCCTTTGGCATTTTTCACACATTATTTTCTTACTTCATGGTATCATTAATTTAATTGGGATTTCTGGGCACTGATCAACACAAAATAGTCTATAATGTCAAAAAAGAAAAATAACTCTAAAACATTTAGTTAATTAATTACAAATAAAAACAGACAATAATTGATTACATAAGTATTCAACCCCTTGACTTAATACTTGGTAGAAGCACTTTTAGCTGCAATTACAGCTGGGAGTCTCTATGAGTTTTGTACATCTGGACATTGCAATTTTCACCCATAACTTTACAAAATTATTTGAGATCCATCAGGTTGGATGGAAATTGGTGATGAACAGCAATTTTCAAATCTTTCCACAGATTCTGGGATTGGGGTCTGGATTTGACTGGAGCACTCCAGGACATAGTTTGTTTTTAAACCACTCAAATATGGCTTTTGCTGTATGCTTTGGGTCTGTATGCAGACTGCAGCAGGTTTTCCTCCCAAGATTTGTATATATACAGGTAACTGCCAAAATAAAAGATCTTTATCATGGTCTTCGTGGCCTTCATTATCGGGATGTTCAACCTCTACTCATACTACCTGTGAGCCAAGCAGAACGATGCCTTTACAACGTGAGTGTGGGACAAAAAGGTACAACGGAGGAACGGGTGCTGCTGGGGGATGTAGCATTTGTGGATACATATAAGGAATATAATAATAAAGGAAAACAGTTCAGTAAATGAAGGGTTCTGGTGGCTCTGTTATGGTGTCGGGTGCACTTTCCTGCCATGGTTTAGGTCCACTCAATCACTTAGAGGGCAAGGTAAATGGCAAATAAATGCAAAAGATGATCACCTTCATCCTATGGTGAAACATTTCTATCCTGATGGGAGTGGTCTCTTCCAGGACGACAATGCCCCCATCCATTGGGCACGAGTGGTCACTGAGTGGTTTGATGAGCATGAAAATGATGAAAACCATATGCCATGGCTGTCTCAGTCACCAGATCTCAATCCTATTGATAGGGCTGTACCGAATATCATTTTTTAATATTCGAAGCTTCAATTGAGGTATTCGAACGAAGCTTCACATTTATGACGTCATCAATAAAAAAAAAAAAAAAAAAAAAAGATTCATCGGATTAAATAATTTTTTTATTGAATGAACATTCGTAATTTTCATCAACATAAGTAGGCCTACATAAACGTAGGCTAATCCAGTAAGGGCTTAAATACTATTAAATTTAAACCTATAGCAAACAACATTATGCTATGAATATGATAACAATTACAATAGGCCTAAATCAGTACATTTCAAATTTAATTAGCGTGTTTGCATTTAAATAAACGTAGACCAATCAAATAAGGGCTTAAAATAATTACATTTGACATTTTAAGCATTTAGCAGATGCTCTTATCCAGAGCGACTTACAAGATGTGCATTAATACAAGGTAAGAACAATCATAGTTAGCGCACAAGATCAGTGCAGTAAAACAGCAATAGACATCATTGCAGGCGTCTGCGTATCATACCTGTAACACTGGGAAAGAAAAGGTTAGTGGGGGTTTAAAAAAAAAAAAAAAAAATTAAAATAGTGTAGAACAAGTAAACAGTGGTGACAACAGATTGACTAGATGGACAGTGTTCAGTGGTAGTGGAGTCTGAAGAGGTGGGTTTTGAGTCTCTTGCGGAAGATTGGAAGTGATTCCGCAGTCCTGACCGATTGTGGGAGGTCATTCCACCAGCGAGGGACCAGGACAGAGAAGAGGCGAGACCGCGAGGAGCGGCTGCCAGGCGCCCGGAGGGATGGGGCAGTCAGTTTGCCAGCGGAGGCGGAGTGGAGGGGTCTGGGCGGGCTGTAGGGAGTGATGAGTGACTGGAGGTATGGGGGAGCAGTACCTCTGGCCGCTTGAAAAGCAAGCACCAGTGACTTGAATCTGATGCGTGCTGCGATGGGGAGCCAGTGCAGAGAGGAGAGTAGAGGGGTGAAATAATAAATCACGCCCTTAAACTGAAGCAACAGCAAGCAGCAACATTATTCTATGAGAACATTTTTTTAAAATCTATCTCTTCTGTGATCGTTTTTTGGAATTGTGTACCCCGGTTCAAGCTTATCCATTAAGCATCTAAAACCTGCACCATGTACAGTGTTCACCGGTCTCATATCCATCACAATAAATGTCACTAGCCCATCAGTTATGTCCCTTTTCCTTTTTTCAGACAAAGGGGGTTTCACCATCTGATCCAGGCTTCTTTGTCTTTGCGTTGTTGCCGCCGCCGGTACAGATTGCATGGGATGCACCTAAATGTTCCGTATAGATACACATGAATATTAGCTATAAGTATTGCACATGCGAAGTTAATTGTTATGTAGAATATTATATTTCGCTATCATACTACTATTTCCCCCCAAATGTTGACTTCATGAGTTATTTAGGCATAGACCTGTAGGCTATAGCCTACGCAGTACGCATATATACCTAGCCCTTCTTAATTTAGCTAGATAGCCTACTTATGCCTATGCTAAGGCCTCAGGCTAATGTTAGACAAGCAGAGAAAATTCTGAGAATGTACACTTTTCAAATGATTTGCCAAATTCGTAGTAGAATGATGGTATGCAAGTTTAACTTGACATATCTGGCACTGCACCTTTTTAGGATTGTCGTCAGTAATCTTAAAATGTTTCCAAACTGGTGATTTCTTCACGGATATCTTTCTACAGTCTTTTGTTGTTGATGGTATGAAAGTGGTCGTGACTCGTGACTGTTGTCATAGAGCGCTGAGTGGAGACAGCATAGGCCTAGGCCTACTATGCCTATATATAATAATTTCTTTGGCTAATTAAATATTTTGTTCTTTTTTGTAACTGTTTATTAACTATAATAGTAGTATAATACTATAATATTAATTAAATAGCCCATGGTTTAAACCGAATTGCAATGGACAACAAAAAAAAAAGCGAAGTAGGCCTAATCGAATGTTGATTTAGGATTCGAATGTGAACGTTATGAACGAAGCATCGAAGCTTCGACGCATTCGATACAGCCCTACCTATTGAACACTTATAGGAGACACTGGAGTGGAGTCTGAGACAGCATTTTCCACCACCAATAGCAAACCACCACTTCAAGGAATTTCTCATGAAGAATGGTATAGAGTTCCAGACACTTATTGAATCTATGCCAAGGCACATTGGTGACCCAACGCCCTATTAAGACACTGTTGGAGATTCCTTTATTTTCTTTATATTTTATATATTAATTCAAGTTTTATTTTTTCCATTTATATATACCTAAAATAACTGAAGCACACATGAAACATATGACATATACAGCATATGATCTTATAATGATTGGAAAATATACAAAATAGGCTATTTACGCTGCCCTCACACAGAATAGATGTTCTAGTAAATCACATAATTTCTTGTTTCTGTGATCTCACTAACCAAACACACAGAGGAGGGTTATGTACTTGAGTAAAAGTAATTTACAGGTGTTTCAAAAAGAAAAACTGTTTTACATTTTTGATTTATATAAAACACAGGTTTTATTAGATATATTCTTTATCTTTATAGGTGCTTAACCAAAAAGCACGGCTGTGACTCCAGTGTAAAAGTACATGAGTTTGTTTTCAAAAGAAAAGACCTAAAACCTATGTGTTGTCTGTAATACTTGTGACGGACGTAACACCATTTGACCTTTGCAAGTTATTTATATTCCCAAAAGTGATTGAATACTGGTTTATTGATCTTAAGACAAGTTAAAAGTAATAATGGATTCTTAACTAATCTGTGGAGTCAGGATCCCCTGAAGGCTAATGGCCGGATCTGCTTAATTAACACAGCTGGTATGATTGTATGGAACCGGGCAAGCACGGTCTGGCATTGCACAGGAGGTGATCTGCCCTGCTGACTCACTGCCATTAGCACGTTTCTCTTGAGAAAAACATTTTAATTGCTTTTTAAAATGTTTAGCCCTATTTTGGAATGAAATGCGCAGACCGTAGTGGCCGTAGTGTCTTCCCTATGTAAAAGAGATGAGGACAAATTAAGCAATAAACTACCTGATCAGAATTACAGTTAATAGACTTCGAACAAAAAGTTAGGACAGATTATAACAATGCTTCTTGGCAATAAAATCATTGGAAAGCCTGTTTATTTCTGCCCCCAATGCATTTGTGGGATGAGCAAACAGCTGAAAAATTATTCAATGCCAAACAGCTTATTCTGCTGTTGCTATTGACTCTTGTTTGGTGTTGTTTGGTGGATTGGATGATTGAAGTCTATCAATAACAAGGAAGAAACGAGACATATTGGCAATTTTACTATTTATTCATTTAACAAACAGTCAGGAGCCTCAGTAGTGTGTGGAAGAACCATACACAGCCACAACAGCCTGGCACCTCCTCCTCATGCTGGTCACCAGCGTGGTCACACACTGCTGTGGGATGGCATTCCACTCCTCAACCAGGATTTGTCGCAAGTCAGCCAACGTGGTTGTGTTGGACACTCTAGCACGAACAACACGCCCAAGCTGATCCCACAAGTGTTCAATTGGGTTAAGGTCAGGACTGTTGGCAGGCCATTCCATTCTCTCTACTCCCAAATTCTGGAGGTAGTCTCTGATAAACCCCGCTCTGTGGGGGCGAGCGTTGTCATCTTGGAGGATGGAGTTCAGTCCCAGACTGTGGAGATATGGGATTGCCACTGGTTGCAGAATCTCATCTCAATATCTCTCTGCATTGAGATTGCCTCCAATGATGACAAGCCTCGTTTTTCCAGTGATGGAGATGCCGCCCCACACCATCACACTGCCTCCACCAAAAGGTGTTACTCTATCGGTGCAGCAATCAGCATAGCGTTCTCCCCGTCTTCTCCACACTTTGACCCTACAATCTAACTTCCGTAGGCAGAATCTGGACTCATAACGTTCCTCGACATATTCAGGTTCCAGTGCAGGTGTTGCCGACACCAGCGCAAATGGGCCTGATGGTGAAGGGCAGTCATGGCAGGCCTCCTGGCAGCCCTATGAGCCCGGAGATTGGCTGCGTGCAGTCTGTTCTGGATTGTCTGGGCCGAGAGCCATGTGCCATATCGTCCTGCAAACCTTGACTGCAAATCTGTAGAAGACAGCCTACGGTTCCTAAGTGCTGAAAGGGTGAGGAACCGGTCTTTCGTCTTCTTTGGGGTGTCTGTCTCTGACATCCCCGTTTCATGAAACTTGGCCTTCAGTTTGGAGATGGTACTAGGGCTCACTCCAAATAATGCCGCAATAACTTGCTTTTAGAACATAAGAACATAAGAATACATATTGATGAGAATAGGCCGTTCGGCCCATCTAGGCTCATCATGTCCTAATCTAAAGAGCATCTAGTACTACATCTAGCCTTGACTTGAATAGCCCACGCGTTTCTGCCTCTACTACCTGACCTGGCAAGCTGTTCCAGGCATTGACAACTCTCTGTGTGAAGAAAAACTTCCTAATATCTGTGCAGAATTTGCCCTTAACTAATTTCCACCTGTGGCCTCTTGTTCTGCTGACCCCACTTATCTTAAAAAATCTTTGGTATTTTACTTTGTTAATCCCTTTTAGGAATTTAGAAACCTCAATCAAATTAAGTCCTAAGTCTCCGTTTGCTAAGTTTAAATAGATTGAGTGCCTTAAGTCTATCATCATAACTTTTACCTTTCATACCAGGTATCAGTTTAGTTGCCCTTCTTTGGACTTTTTCAAGAGCTTCTATATCTTTCTTGTAGTGCGGTGCCCAGAACTGCACACAGTATTCTAAGTGCTCTGACAAAGGCATTATATAACATTAATATAACCTCCTTTGATTTATACTCAATACTTTTTGCTATGTATCCCAGCATCCTGTTGGCTTTTTTCACTGCTGTAGCACACTGCTTTGATGCAGATAGGCTTTGATCAACTACAATTCCTAAGTCCTTTTCAAATTGAACACCTACTAACTTTTCTCCTCCCATAAAATACTCCTGTCTAATGTTATTATTTCCCACATGCATAACTTTACATTTAGTAATATTGAACGTCATCTGCCATGTATCTGCCCATTTTTGGATTTTGTTTAAATCATCTTGGATTACTTTAGTCGATTCCAAACTGTTTGCAAAACCCCCAAGTTTAGTATCATCTGCAAATTTAACTATTTTGCTACTAATGTCCATATCAAGATCATTTATGTAAATAAGGAAGAGCAGAGGTCTCAGCACCGATCCCTGCGGGACACCACTGCCCACAGCACCGAGGTCATATTCGGCCCCACCTACTGTTACTGTTTGTATTCGCCCTTGCAGCCAATTTTTAACCCACTGTGAAACTACTCCTGCAATTCCTACTGATTTCATTTTAGCAATGAGCCTCTCATGTGGTACCTTGTCAAATGCTTTCTGAAAGTCCAAATATATAATATCATAAGCCTGGTTCAGGTCAACACACTTTGTAGCCTCTTCTAAAAAGTCCAGGAGGTTTGTTAGGCATGACCTCCCTTTGAGAAATCCATGTTGGCTCTCCCTTAAAATACTATTATTTTTCAAGAATGATTCCAACTTATCCCTAATAATACATTCCAGCATTTTACATGCGATGCAAGTTAAACTGACAGGCCTATAGTTCCCTGGGTCAGTACGGTCCCCCTTCTTATATATTGGAATTATACTATCCTGCTTCCAGACATCTGGTATTTCTCCAGTGATTATGGATTGAATGAAAATATCTGTCAATGGTTTATATATAGTTTTTGTAGTTTTTGTAGTACTTCTATGTCCCTTATTTCAAAGTCCTCAAAACATTCTGTACCTTGTCTATACATTTAGGCATATTTATAACCTCTTCTCTAGTAAAGCTCTCCACAAAGTAACTGTTTAGTGTGTTTGCAATGTCCTTATTATTATAAACCAAAGTTCCTTCCTTATTCTTAATGCACTTAACCTCATCCTTAACTTTCCTTTTTCTACTACAATATTGAAAAAACTTCTTAGGATTACTTTTTGCATCTTGGGAAATTGTAATTTCAAACCGACTTTTAGCTGATCTTATTTCCTTTTTAGCCTTAGCCTGCATATTACAATAATCTAACTTGCTTCTCTCTGAGTTATCCTTTTTATATACTCTGTACAGTCGTTTCTTTTGCCTCAAAATCTCCAGTAAAGATTTAGTCATCCACTGCGGAGACAGTTTTTTCATCCTATTTTTCCTTACTTTGGGGATGAATTACAATAACCCTTTTAAATATAGTCCATTTTTCATTCACAGTTCTGCAATCTAGAAGTTTTACTCAATCTATATTACTTAAATTCTCTCTCATTTTATTAAAGTCAGCTCGTCTAAAATTAAAAATTTGAGAGTTAGAGGAGGCTGTCTTAACTTGCCAAAAAATATCAAAAATAACTGCACTGTGGTCACTTGCTCCTATTGGTTCTCCTACCTCTGTGCTGCAACTTCTATCAGGTGCTGCAAATTCTATCAGGAGTTTTTGCGGAACACCAGCTTGAAGTTGCCCTATCGCACAGGCTTTATCGAGATTAGACAAACGTGGCATGCTGGAGCAGACACCAATTGACCACTGTAGCAGGGCCCATGCTCACAGGTGCTGCCAATCAGGTGCCTGATGGTCAGCACCTGGGGGTACCGGAAAGCTCAAAACAAGAGTCAATAGCAACAGCAGAATAAGCTGTTTGGCATTGGCAGAGAAGATTTGGCAAATTCTTCATGGGTGCAACCCACATACTCAGCTGTGCTGCTCATCCCACAAATGCAATTTATTGCTAAGAAGCATTGTTACAACAGAGAAATAATCTACCAAACACAAATTTCTGAACTTTTTGTTCGATGTTTATATATATATATATATATCATATCAGATCATTTCTAAACTGATTTATTTTCCTCAATAAAACACAAATAAATGTTTAAAATTCATATAATGTGATTTTCTGGGATTTTTAAAAAATATTCTGTCTCTCACTGTTAAGATGAACCTACCATGCAAATTATTATTATTTTCCCCACTGTATATGTTGTAGATTTTCTTCATCAAGCTTATTTTGTAATAACTGTGTTCAAGTTATTTTGTTACTCTTGAAAAATGTCAATTTAGGCCGAAACATTAACACCTATGTCCAAATTTGTGTTTGGTCATGGAATAAAATAGACCAGAATATACATTTTGCTTTCCATCTTCTTTATTTTGCAGTTAGTTTTGCCCGAGATGCGTTTATCTTTTGACAAATTGCTGCCTTTGTCAGCATTTAGAGTATTGTGTGCCGTTACCGAGATGACCAGAGGCGTACGTTTATCTTTTGACACCATACTGCTGCCTTTGTCAGACCTCATTTAGAGTATTGTGTGCCGTTAAGGGCACCACACTATTCAAAATATATAGAAACACAAAATACAAAGAAGAGCAACTAAATTGGTTCCTGGTATGAAAGGTAAAAGTTACAAGGAAAGACTCAAGCCACTTAATCTATTCAAGCTTAGCAAAAGGAGACCAACAGGGGATTTTATTGAGACTTATAAATTCATATAAGATTTTTCATGAGATGAGCTCAGTTAGCAGAACAAGAGAGCACAGGTGAAAATCAGTTAAAGGTAAATTCCACAGTGATATCAAGGAAGTATTTTTTTTATACAGAGAGTTGTCAATTGTCAAGGTGTGGAACAGCTTGCCAGATCAAATCATCACAACCAGCCATGTAGAGGCAGAGACTTTGGGGTATTCAACTCCAGGCTTGAGGCAGTACTAGATATTTTCTAGAACGGGGGTATTCAAATCCAGGCCTCGAGGTCCACAGTGTCTGCAGGTATTTGCTCCAACCACGCACTACACCACCTGATTTCGAATAATTAGTTTACCTCCTCGGTCCAGGAATCAAGCTAATTACTGAAATCAGGTGGTGTAGTGTGTGGTTGGAGCAAATACCTGCAGACACTGTGGACCTCAAGGCCTGGATTTGAGTACCCCTGCTCTAGAATGTAAGTAAATGACAAGCCTAGATGGGCTGAATGGCCTGTTCTAGTCATTACGTGTTCTTATGCCCTTATATACATGATATCAAGCCACTACTTCTTTTCACTCCGCAGTCCAGACGTTGAGTGGGAGCGGGACGCTTCACATAGGCCTACATCTTGTGAAGGCAGACTGTGAGTGCCCCCTTTCCAGAGGGGGTCACTGGTGACACACGGCCATCCCACAAACTGAAATTCCGACCGTCTTGGGTGATGCTAGGCCCTAGTATGCACTGCCCTGTAGGGCTTCTGACTCTGTTTTCTGTAGTCAATACCAGACCATGGGGCACATCCACACATGAGAATGAATACATACACTACTGGTCAAAAGTTTTAGAACACCCCCATTTTCCAGTTTTTACAGAAATTTAAGCAGTTCAAGTCCAGTGAATAACCTGAAATGGTACAAAGGTAAGCGGTAAACTGCCAGAGGTTAAAAAGTTTAGGTTACCAAAAACTGAAAAAAAGAATGTTAATGGGTTAACGTGAGTTAACAGTCACTCTGTGCATGTCGCCGACTCTGGATCCAGCAAAAGAGCCCCAGACCAGTGTACATATAACAATAACAGCACTGGCATCAGTATTGATAATTTATGAGTTGGATCTGATAAATCATTGAACTGCAATATATTTAACTAAAATTCCTTGACCAGCAGCCCTCATTTAACTCAATTTTGTGTCAGCAAAACACCAGAAAATGACATCAGGAAATGAACAACCATGAGACGGAAACCGGTAATTGGAAGGCAGTCCATTATTATGCAATTAGACCCGTAATATACATAAATGTCATGCGTCAACTTGCATGTTCAGAGTGTTCTGAGAACACTGTAAGACAATAAAACAATAATGTGGACAAGCAGTGACAGCACAGATTCTAGTATATACTCACCAGATACTCAGCTCTGTATTCTTAACATTACAAGTTCTACCTCGCTACCCTACCCTACAAAAACATTTTGATGCATCTTCTGGAAATTCATCAAGGGCAGTGACCAAGTACATTTCTATGGGAATGGATGGTATGCACTGCAATATAGCACTGGAAAACGTCTGTTTCCGACCAGAAACTCCTGTAGTTAAGAAGCAGAGAGAACAGAAGGAACACAGGAGCTGAGTATCTGGTAAGTCTAAAGAATCTGTGGTGCTAGCTATGTCTCGTATGCTTGACAGTTCTTTGCCAGTTGGTGGCAACCAATGAAAATGAGTAGATAATGGCAGTGTGAAAGGATGGCCAATCAGACAGAAATGAGGTGTCTCCAGTGTAACCAGGTCAATGGTTCCTACAGGGCAAGCAGGAGATGCATGTCTTCATTAGCAAGCCAAATAGATTAAATGAAGATGTTATACAGTGGCATAATAAGCATTTCCATCTTTTGATAATTTTATCATCACGTTTTCTGAACACTATGCTAGTGTTGGTATGATTCCTAACTGGGAAGAAATGTAGTTTCCAAAAGGACAGATCAGTGCAGTAATACAGCAATAGACATCATTGCAGGCATCTGCGTACCATACCTGTAACACTGGGAAGGAAAAGGTTAGTGTTTTTTCTTTTGTTTTTTTTGGATGGAGTAAGTAGGGGTATATAGTGTTGAACAAGTAAACAGTGGTGAAGTATAGTGAAAAAACCCATTCCCTTAACATAACAAAACAATACTGTGCCAAGAACACGAGATGAGTTTTCAATCCTACTAGCCAATGCAAAATCAATAACAATCCAGTCAGGCTGACTAGAAAGCACAAATCTGGCAACCCTTGTTTTAATGGTCCCCGTTTACGCCTCCACAAAATAAACTGTAAAACAACAAAGACACTTTGGCTGCATTTTCTCTGTGAGACTAGACACTCTCCATATCTCTAGCCCACTCAGGTTCTGACCATGAATCACAATACTGCGGTGCCTGCTCGTTAAAACTCTTCCCAGCATGCAGTGCTTTTGCACTAACTTTCTGAAAAAACTTTTATCACACTCCAACCACCTTTCTGCTGCCTACAACTATGAAATATCTTCCCATATTACATTCAGTGGCTTATCTGAGAACTGCTGAAATCTCTATTAGAATCAACTAGAATATTATGACATGTTCTAGAATGAACATCACAGTGCGACAGTACTCCTGAGGGTGTACCGCTGGGGGTCCCTGTCAGGCCTTAAAAATATATGCATAATTTCTAATACAAATAAATCATTGACATTTCTTTTTAAGTTGTTTGCAGGAAGAGACAAACAGCAACCAACTACCCAACTGTTTCCTGGGATAGCTCCTACCTACCTCTCTATAGCTTGCAAACAAGACCCACTAATGCACAACCTCCCCAAAGCTCCTTTAACATGAATCTAAGTGGGCCTTCAGCCTTCTTCTCATTTATTTCAGAAAAAAATGAAAGTTTCAAATTGAATCAGATTAAATGTGAATTAATTAAAATCAGACGGTCGATCATTGGTAGATACTGCACTCACTTTTTAGTTCAGAGCTTACTGCTGGAGACCGTCACACCCCAAACCCCAAACCTCCTTCCAAGAGCCTTTAGTCAGAAATCATTCACATCTTGGTTTCAGCACAATGTTATAGTTGTTGGATGGGTGGCAGAAAGCTCTCCAGTTGTGTTTAGATGCGAAAGAGCAAGTTGTGCGAGCACGCTTCATAAATCAGATAGCGTTTTATTTGGCAGTGCAAGTGACATCTCTCGGCTTATTCCAAATGATTTATTGTGGTTGCTGCTATTATTTACGTGCTCAGGAGGTGGCCCTATTCAGGGAGGCTTTACATTTAGCAATGACTCCAGACGTGATTCAGGTTAAGTACCTTACTCCATGGCGCCACAGCCATGCCCCACCTGGGATTAAAACCTGTAACCCTCTGGTCCCGAGCCAAGGTCCCTGTCCACTACAATGCACTGCTGTCACTAAATGACTGAGTTATATTAAGCCTTCAACTTATTGGCAAGCCTCAGTTTTGCCTCAATTTTTGTTTTGCATATATCTTTTTGCGTATATACTGTATATATCTCAGCTTTGGCTGATTTCCTGGTTGCTGTCATCCTAACATGGCTCTTCAGGGTTCCTGTGCCCACCACACTCTAGGATCCGTCTGTCCCCTCATTAAGCACCGAGCTCACAATACCCACCCTCCACCCACCCTGTGTGTCATCCCCGTCTAAACCGTCACCACCGTCCTCCCCCTCAGCTCACGTACTGTTCCGCACAACCCCCTGAAGAGGCAAATGGCATCCTACATCATCCCTAGAGACGGGGAGTTATTTCGACCAGCTCGCGTGGATGAATCACAAGGGAGAGGAGCCATGCTTGGGCTCACTCGACAGAACGCTGCTGAGAGAACATTCTGAACAGACTCCCTCATGTGTGTCATGGCCCGCCGCTCTCCTCTCCTCTCCTCTCCTCTCACGTTCCTGATCGATGAGGTTTTCCCCCGGGACTTTCTCACCGCACCAGTACGTGCAGGAAGCCCACCCTGTCACTTAAACAGCCCCGCAAAATAAATAGATAAAAAATGATCCGTTCTCAATTCTCAAGAGCCGAAGAGCGGGAGCCGGGTTTAGCAAAGCCCCTCGGATAATTATACGACAAGCTCCTCAGAGGGGCCGCCTGAGGGATAGATTTTTCACTTTCCCTCCATCAGCATAAGTTGATCGGAGCTGGCCGTTATATTGTATGTGCTTAACCCAACTGTCCATAAACAAGGAAAAAACAATGCTTGATCAAATTAGCATTTTAAAGGCCATCCTTTACTGCTTTACTAAACACTACACTAAGCCAGTGCTTGAATTGGGTTAAAATACTGTTAAGTGCAGGGACTCCATTTAATGGTCTAGTCAATGATGACGTCTACAAAAACATACAAAATGCAGAAAACTGAAAAACTGAAAACAACTTGAACACAGTGCTTTTCCATTTGAACTACCTTTGATGAACTTGTTTATTTTGTGGGCAATGCAAAAGACCCGACAGGTTGTCTGTAGCTCTGTTTTGTACATTGACCTGATCTGTTTCTTCATTTCAGATCTTTTCTTAAAGAAGCCTGTTGTCTGATCTCTCTGTGCCATAGCAAGAAACGGAGCACTCAAACCACTCAGTGGACAGCTTCAGTCCCTGTGCTGTGTGTGCTCCCAGCGACTTCACGCTCTTGACATCCTGGTTTCTTGTTTTTGACCACAAGCCATTCGTGTTTCACATAAGGCAGGCAGGCAGTGGTATAATGGTTAGGGAGCTGGGCTTGTAACCTTAAGGTTGCAGGTTAAATCCCCAGGTGAAACACTGCTGTTGTACCCTTGAGCAAGGTACTTAACCTGAATTACTTCAGTTAATATCCAGCTGTATGAATGGATTGTAAAGAAATGGAAACTGTAAGTCGCTCTGGATAAGAGCGTCTGCTAAATGCCTGTAATGTAATGTAATGTAACATAAGTAATCCAACTGATCTTTGTTCCAACATGCTGGACGATTGGTCACATCAGTGTCATCAGGGAGACTGTCATCTTGTTCAAGTTCAAGTTGTGGTCTGAGGTCTGCCGCTGTGGTGGACGATTGACAGGGATGGTCTGACAGGACTCCACCGCTTGTGATAACGCTCTCGTTCTCTGGACAGTTAGCGTCTGAGCTAGCCAGTGGGGAATTATCCTGATCATTTCTTATTCTTTTGACTGACGCATTATTTAACCATGCTAACATTTTAGATTAGGCTATTATTAGGGCCCTACCATATTCACGGGTGTGAAAATCATGTCACGGCCGGTGAAATTAGGCTTTTGCCGTGAAATCGATCACCTAATTTGTTCGTTTCAGCACAATGTTAAGAACACTGGGGGGTGGTGGATAGGGTAGCAGTCTAACGCACTGTATCTTAGCTGGTCCAATACGAGTATGCGCTGCCTATCAGGGACGCAGTTCGAAACTTGTCTCTGCTAGCCCAGCCCTGGCCAGGGGGGGGGCTCAAGTTTGCTGTGAAACATGTAAGGGTGTCTCCAGAACATGGGTGAGCGACTTCCATCTTGAAGGAAGCAGAGTTTGCTGCCCCTGAAATTATGTGTTTTTTTCACAATTTCCGTGAAATTAGAAAAATGTAAGTCTGTGAAATTCACCAAAATGTACTGTGAATTTGGTAGGGCCCTAGTTATTATCAATGTAAAACATTTCATGTCAACTATTTTGAACGTCCCGCTATATCCTTAGCAACGCGCTGCTAGTACTAGTCTACGTGTGATACGTTAGCTAGCCTACGTCACATGTGAGTTGTAATCTGGGAATTGTAGTCCACTGCGGACCTCACGAACAGACATTTTGCAGCGCATTTTTATGGCAATATGATTATTGGGTGTAGAATAGTCTTTTACAACCTGGATCTTATTTCATATTCTAATTATCAATGGAAACTGGTTATTTCACCTCTAAAAAGTCAAAGAAAAGTTGGAAATGGACTTAATTTAAGTGAGTACCATTCATCATAAATAAGTAATGGAACGCACAATTAAGTCTCGGGACACAGACATTAAACATTAAGAAGTGCTTCACACAGTGAATCATACAAGTGATTGTCCCTTGATTGCAACAAGCAGGGATTTATTTTCACTGTCATTCAACAATATAATGGATGTGAACAGATTTTAGGTAATTCTATGTACCCTTAAACTGTGACTGGGGTTCGATTCCACCGGCCGTGCCAGAGTTGGCTCTGGCCGGGAGTGCCACCAGGGGGCGGCAATTGGCTGTCTGCGACTGGGAGGGGGGAGGGAAGCCAACATGCCTACAGGAGTGGCACTGGAGTACCAGAGTTACGGTCGACAGCTTGGCGAGTGCTGTCTCGGAGGAGACGATACTTTGCCCGTGTCACTGCCAGTCACAGGGCTACGGCAGCAAACTCACAATGCGAGGGGCGGATTGACATGAAAAATAGAGGGTGTAATTGGCTACTAAATTCGGACAAAATGGGATAAAATCTGAAACAAATTCTTAAAAAAAAAAAAACAC
The DNA here is from genome assembly GCA_029706075.1 of Aldrovandia affinis. Classification (NCBI taxonomy): domain Eukaryota; kingdom Metazoa; phylum Chordata; class Actinopteri; order Notacanthiformes; family Halosauridae; genus Aldrovandia; species Aldrovandia affinis. The sequence continues at coordinate 5,211,413 of JAINUG010000046.1, forward strand.
AAAGAAATTTCCGCTGCAACGTTTAAAATTGTCCTTGTGTAGACTAAACCATGTCCAGTTTAAGCTAGGCACATTACTAGGCTAAAACCAGTGAAAGCAACCAGTTTATCCAATGGGGCATGACAGTCATTTGTAATTTTCTTTCATGCCCAGCGTTATGTTAATTCCTTTCTAACCCTTTGTTTTATGTCGCAGTAGAAGGGAGTAGTGCGTATGTCGCGGGGCAGGAAGGACACCCATAGAAAGCAAAAGAAGCCGCCAAACAGCTCCAGTACAAATGACATGTCTAATGGCCGAGTTTGCTGTAAAAAGACAGATTCGTTTCGTTGTGACAGAAATGCTCAGGGATCACAGGGAAAGGGAGTCATTAATAAGAGTGGATTGTGTAGGCGGGCCGCAGATGAGCTGTCCCAGCTCGAGACACGGAAGCATAATTGCAGTCATAATATCTGTGATCACTTAAAATCTGAACCCGACCCTTTTCTGCTTTGTAAGGGGTGAGTCACCATCCTGACGGCTAATATACCCGCACCCCTACTACTTGGAGGTGGGCCCTGCCAAGGGGGACATGCTGCTGAACTTTACTGAAGAGCCAGTTCAGACTGGGTAGGACTGAACATCAATTAGAGGATTCGGCAAGATACCTTCAGTGTAAAGCACTTTGGGTTACTGAAAGGCACTAAATAAAGGCTATCCATTATTATTAATAATAATGATAATAACAATACATTTACATTTTGGCATTTAGCATATGCTCTTATCCACAGCAACTTATAAGATGTGAGAGCGACTTACAAGATGCGAGAGCGACTTACAAGATGTGATAATATGTAAGATAATAATGATAATAATACCATCTTCCCTGTTCCCTTCCATCTTTTGAATGGAAACCTCCTATATAATAATGATAATGATCGTATATAGTGCTATAGTGTAGCTTCTGCAGGCAGACTGTGGGCACCTAACTAACTGGTGTGTGGTGAGACATGGAGGTCCCACCGACTGAAATCCCTCCCTCCGCTGGCTATGTTACGGCCAAATATGCACCACCCTACAGGGCAGGGCTGACGCCCACAATCTCTACTGGTCCAGTCTGGATCTGATACCAGAAAATGGGGCCCATCCACACACTAAAACAGTGCCTTAACAGGATGAGCCTCCCAGCAGCCCCATACCATCATATATTTTGAAAGAAAATGCAATTTATAACTTTTAGGATGTTTGTACTTTACGCAGTGTAAATATGCAGCCAAGGTTCTGTCAGTTTGCTCTGCTTAATAATGTGAAAGCACAGGGTGATAAATATTTGTCCACAGACACACAACAGCCGGTAATTTAATGCAAAGACCTTGATAATGTTTCCAGAGAGTCCTCTCTATAATAGGCATGTAAGTAACTTAATTTATAGGGACAGTTTTCCCCAGCACACACCTCCTGTCCAAGTTGGTTTATATTTGTTTGACCAATATGACCAAGCATATCAGTGATGCGAGGGTAAGGGTTGTGAGGGTCATGAACCACAAAATTGGTGGAGCTAGCATACATTATCAGTGTCTCATTGGTCGGAACCAATAATAATGTTGTGCTGTGGTCATTTCATTGGTTCAAGCAAGTTGGTGATGGCAGCTCCACCCATTTTGGCCTTCAGAAATTCTCATTCTCCCATCAGTGTTTCACATGGTTTCTGTAAGAACCACATCAGCAATATTAGTAACTTTATGTCTTTTAGCAAAATTATTTTTTGAAATTATTTTATATTTTCATTGTGGCATATTTAACACCCCCCACACACACCCCACAGCACTTCTCCCAAACCCACACTCCACCACCCCACACAAACAACCAACTCCCACATCAACCCAGCCACCCCCAAATCCTTCCTCCACCATCCACTCCACCTAATGGAAACATCAGTCTCCAGCATCAACCCAACATGCGCCCCTCCCCACCCCACAATCGCACAGAAAAATTAACCATCATGAACTTTATTTTCCCCTGACAGCCGGAGCAACAGCGACAGGCAGATCCTCCTGCGGCAGTCCCTGGCCAAGACCAGGCGGCAGGCGGTTCGAGGGCCGGCCTACATGTTCAACGCGCGCTCCAACAGCCTCACTGTGACCGAAGAGAGCTTCCTGGATGCCGCCGAGTACGGCAACATCCCCGTGGTGCGCAGGATGCTGGAGGAGCTGTCTGACCTCAATGTCAACTGTGTGGACTACATGGGCCAGAATGCATTGCAGCTAGCCGTTGCCAATGAGCATCTGGAGGTGACAGAGCTCCTTCTGATGAAGGACAACTTGGCACGGATCGGGGACGCACTGCTGCTGGCCATTAGCAAAGGGTACATCCGCATCGTGGAGGCCATCCTGGGCCACCGGGCCTTCGCCGACACTAGGAGGCTGATGGCCAGCCCTGGCCAGGCCGAAACGCATGACGATTTCTTCGCCTATGACGAGGACGGGACGCGATTCTCGCACGACATCACTCCCATTATTCTGGCCTCGCACTGCCATGAGTACGAGATTGTGCACATACTGCTGGGGAAGGGGGCTCGCATCGAGCGGCCCCATGACTACTTCTGCAAGTGCAATACCTGCAGCTACCACCAGAAGCATGACTCCTTCAGCCACTCCCGCTCGCGCATCAACGCTTACAAGGGGCTGGCCAGCCCAGCCTACCTCTCTTTATCGAGCGAGGATCCGGTCTTGACAGCCCTGGAGCTCAGCAATGAGCTAGCGGTGCTGGCTAACATCGAGAAGGAATTCAAGGTAGGCTTCCAGCCCTATGCCAGTGTTTCCCAACCCATTCCTACAGGGCACACTGCCCTGTTTCCATTCCAACCACCACTTAAACATGCTCAAGTGGTCGTTAATAGACTAACGACGCAGATGATAGGTTGGGAGCAGAGCTTGGAATGAATATTTCCAGGGCAGTGTGCCCTGTAGGAATGGGTTCGGAAACACTGCCCCAAGCAACCATCCTGTGCACTGACATTTGCCCTCTTGATGCTATAATGATTAGCCAAGATGTTTCTGCCTACTATTTGCTCCTCTTTGAGCAGAAAAAAAGCCTCGTACTCTTGCCTCTTATTTTCCAGTGAATGCTCCCTTAAGGCGAAGAACAGTAAAAAAATTTGCCAAACAAAATACATTTTAGCTGGAGGGATACGACATCCTGCATCTTAACCAGATGATGTCTTAATGTGCTAGAGTACCCTTTTAAAGATGATGAATACAACAGTGAAGGATAATCTCATGCTTTGAATGGTTTATTCTAAAAAGGATCACTTGTGTTTCCCAAAATTAGCATTATTTAAAGATAATTTACTAAAGTACTTTAGCATCAGAAAGAAATCTAAAATGTGTCAAATCTGGAGTAAAACTGCACATTAGGCCTCAATGTGACAGACTTCAAACTGATTTAAAATTACATAACATTTTTCTGTAAAAACAAATCAGAATGTGTCCTCTTTTATGTCAGAAATGGTGAGGATCAGCACAAGACAGTTAGGTAAGCATTTCAATTGTCAGCATGTAATGTTTGTTCGCTGAGAGATAATAGCTTGACAATGAAAATGAAAATTCTGTGCTTAAGTGACTTTCCAGAAGAAGAGCCAAGGAATTTTTTGTAAGACCGGGTTGTTTGCCTTCAAGTAAACTAACAGGGGAAGCTGTTAGCAGAGACAACACTTCCCTGGGCACAGTGAGGACGGGACTGTGGCACACTCATTGGTTTACCTTGTCAGCGGTCACAGTGTTGTATGACCTTTGGAAAGTGCTCCAACATTTTACCTCAGCAGCAACTCCCACTCTTACCTGCAGCTCTGTGTATCCTCGCCCACACGGCACTGTATGAATAAAATCACACTGTCTTTCTGTGGGTCTAAAATAACACCTTTTCTGGCATTATGAGTATTGCAGCCATTATGCCCCAATCATTTGTAAACTTAAAATAAAACCATGCCCAAGCACATGTATCACCCACTTCATGCTTAGCCTTACAAAATCACGATGTTGTTGAAATGGTAGTTATACCTTTGAGCATTTCATCTTAAATATAAGGGTTTATATATATATATATATACACTCAGTGGCCACTTGGTACACTTGGTAATAGGTACACCTTTTAGTCCTGGGTAGAACCCCACTTTGCCCCCAGAACAGCCTGAATTGTTCATGGCATGGACTCAACAAGGTGCTGGAAACATTCCTCAGAGATTCTGGTCCATGTTGACATGATAGCATCATGCAGTTGCTGCAGATTTGTCAGCTGCACATTCATGATGCGACTCTCCCGTTCCACCATATCCCAAAGGTGCTCTATTGGACTGAGATCTGGTGACTGTGGAGACCATTGGAGTACATTGAACTCATTGTCATGTTTGTGGAACCAGCTTGAGATGATGTGTGCTTTGTGGCATGGTGCATTATCCTGTTGGAAGTAGCCATTAGAAAATGGGTAGACTGTGGCTATAAAGGCATGCACATGGTTAGGAACAAGACTCAGGTAGGCTGTGGCATTTAAACGATGCTCAATTGGTATTAAGGGGCCTAATGTGTGCCAAGAAAACATTCCCCACACCATTACACCACTGCCACCAGCCTGAACAGGCAGGATGGATGCATGGATTCATGTTGTTTACACCAAATTCTGGCCCTACCATCTGCATGTCACAGCAGAAATCTAGATTCATCAGACCAGGCAACGTTTTTCCAAACTTAAACTCTTTTGGTGAGCCTGTGTCCACTGTAGCCTCACTTTCCTGTTCTTAGCTGACAGAAGTGGAACCCGGTGTGGTCTTCTGCTGCTGTAGCCCATCCACTGCAAGGCTCGACATGCTAGGCATTCAGAGATGCTCTTCTGCATACCACTGTTGTAACGCGTGGTTATTTGAGTTACTATCGCCTTCCTGTCAGCTTGAACCAGTCTTGAACCATTCTCCTCTGACCTCTCCCATTAACAAGGTGTTTTTGCCCACAGAACTGCCGCTCACTGGATGTTTTTTACATTTTTCGCACCATTCTCTGTAAACTCTGAGATTGCTGTGTATGAAAATCCCATGAGATCAGCAGTTTCTGAGATACTCATACTACCCCGTCTGGCACCAACAATCATTCCATGGTCAAAGTCACTTAGATCACATTTCTTCCCCAGTCTGTTGAGTTCATGAGTTGCTGCCACATGATTGGCTGATTAGATAATTGCATTAACGAGCAGGTGTACAGGTGTACCTAATAAAGTGGCCACTGAGTGTATATATACAATATATATATATTGTAGTGTCCCCAGGGGTTGGCCGACACTCACGGACCTTGCAGAGGGCGTAGGAAAGTTAAAGAACATGGAGGAGGCAGTATTCAGAAACCAAAATGATAATTTAATAAACAAACTCTTGATAAACACAAAACAAAGGGTGGGGTCTTCAGGGGAATACAAACACAAAGTCCACAAATCCTTATCTCGTCGTCAATGTCCAAAATGCAATCCAAAATCCAGGTCAGTTCCTCAGGCAGTCCACAAGTCGGTACACAAAGGGGGGTCCTCAATCAATCCGGTCAAAACACAAAAACAATCCAAATCACACACTCAAACTCTCTACTTCTCAATCCCGGCTGGTCAAACGACGTCACGGTTCTTTCTCCTTTCAATATTCAAACTCTTTCCTACTCCTTTTCTCAGTGTAATGGGAATCAGCCCTTTAAATAGGCCTTGAAATGGCCTTCAGATGGTCGTTAGTCCCATTGCCTTGACTTGGCTCAGGTATGACTGTGGCCTGCTGGGAAATGTAGTGTTCTCGGGCTCCATGTGTTGTAGGCCAGGCAGCCATTTCCTTGTGCAGCCCCTTGGGCTGCCACAATATATATATATATGTATACAGTATATATATATATATATAAACCCTCATGCATAACATACATGTATGTGTAGGTGATCCCTATGTGAAAATGTAATATGTGTCAATATATAACCTGTAAAATATGAAAAATACAAGTTATATGTTTTAATATATCTCAAAATATATTCAATGTTTTCTGATATTTTAACATATATTTGTTTTTAATAAGGGCTAAGAGGAATAGTTTGAAGCTGGTACTGCAGCAGGAGAGAATAAGCCTTTGGAGTCTTCCTTATTATTAGAAAGAGGTGAAGAATGCAGATGGCAAGTTTGCCTGTAATTTCAAACGCATTGACTTTCTACATTAATAGATACAAACAAAAGGGGTATAGACCCAGAATGAGAAGCAGGAGGTTCTCTCCATTCAGTGCGAATTGATCAAGGTGGATTCAATTCGCGGTCTGGAAGTCTTTGGAACAATAAACATTGCAATCTTAATCAGGACACATTGCATATTCATTGGATCATTTAGTAACATTTAACCTCCTTTGTGTTTGGGTGAACATAAATAATGCATGCTGAATAATAGAGAATTATTCAGGTTCAGACAAAATACAAACAAATCTGTTGTTCCAGCTCGTTTCACAGAAGTGTGGGTGTGTATTGTGAGTAGTGCATTGTGGGTGTTTTTGCCCTGGGTGCCTGCGTTTACTGACTGGCTTTTTCAATTAGAACATGTTGCAATGTGCAATTTAGACACGTTTCAGATAAGATTCATAATCATTTCTTTACATTTATTACTACACGTGTAATATTGACATTAATATGTGGCTGTCTACTTTAAATAAAATTTCCTCAAAACAGTAATTGAATAGTTTCCCTGATAAAATGGAGCCTCAGCCTTTTATTGCTCTGAGAAAGTTCTGACAGGAGTGGATTTGCGAGTGTGTTGGTGAAAGCTGTTTCAGGGTCTCTGCGGTAAATGAGGACACAGCAAGTAAAAGCCATTAAATGCAACTGCTTGTGTCGGGTGGATAACCAAGCTTGCAATGTCAGGTAGAGGCAGGGCTTAATACTAACCGAGGTCGCCAGTCACTGCCCACAACCCCCTAGTGGACGGGCCAGTGCAGAGACGGATCATGATTCAGGAAACTACAGCTAGTGATACTAGAACCACCAGCCAGCCAGTATCTCAGGCCAATAGCTGAAGGCTAGTGCTAGATCCCACGGGGTGTACATTTTGTACATGAATGGCAATCAGCATGGTTATGGACAGGCCTATTGCTTATTGATGTTAAAGTTATAGGACTAGGGTTAGGGGCAGGGCTATGTTTTTACACACTGTTGGATCTAACTATGGCTGACCGCACTGCAGGAACGCATTTTTAATGATGTGTGGAAAAAACCCCATTGCAAATATTGGTGCAAATATCTAAAAGCAATCAAATTCTACAGTGTTGTTTCTAAAAACAGGACCCAGACATCCATTGGTGTCTGTCTAAAGTGGTTACATGGTTGTAGCCAGTCACATGCCATACTATGTTTTTTTTTTACTATACAATGACACTTCTTGTACAGATATGAGAAGAAAATTAATTCTAAGATCATTAAAAATGTTTTATTGTGGTTCCTGCATCAGATAATTGTGCACCCTTTCACTGTGTAATTCAGCCCCCCTTTTTTTGAGTTGACTGGAAAGGTCTTGCCATTTTTTCGGACAACCATCCCAGTCCTAAACTGCTTCCTGCAATTAGTTTGCTGGCGATGTCATCCCATTCATTATTTTCTGTTCAATGTTGGAGAGACTGGCATGGGCCTTTGAAAATACATATGTTTATGTTGCGCTACTTGTGCAACTAAGTGTTGTTTTCTCTTTCTTGTAGGTTCTGCGGGAACCTTGTACTTTAGTACCTGGTATGAAAGGTAAAAGTTAGGAGGATAGACTTAAGGCACCAAACAGAGACTAAATTCCTAAAAGGGATTAACAAAGTGAACTACCAAATATTTTTTATAGATAAATTGGGTTAGCAGAACAAGAGGCCACAGGTGGAAATTAGTTAAAGGCAAATTCCGCATGGATATTAGGACGTTTTTTTTACACAGAGAGTAGGGGTGTAACGCTACGCGTATTTGTATTCGATACAGGACTTCCGGTTCAGTACGCGCTGTAAACCGAATGTATACAATCCTGCTTTAACCACTAATGCACGTCCAGAACTTAATTCAAAACTCCCAAGTCCCCCAGATATAACTATAGATATAACTATGGCGAACGCAAATGAGAAGCCAGAGCTTGAAGACCCTCTCATATCATTCAAGTCTCCTGTTTGGGAACACCCGGTTTCCCAGTGAACTACAGTAGCAAGTAGCAATGGATCTGACGAAAGCAGCGTGCCGGTGTAGTGCAACTGAGATGGGGTCGCTGACAGTACGTTGAACTTGCTTACCCATTTGAGACGCCATCACCCGAATGTGAATATCACTGGTACAAGGAAAAAACAGAGTGGAGTGCAAACCCAAGCCTCTAGCTAATAATTAAGACCGGGCGAAAGCAATAACAAACGCCGTAGGTGTTTTTATAGCAGCGGATCTGTGACCATACTTCGTCGAGAACACAGGCATGCTGAAAGTGATTGAGCCCTGCTACGAACTTCCCTCTCGTCCGCATTTCAGTACTTTGTTCAGTACATTATGGACAATTAGCCATTGTTTACGAAGTTCATAATAAATGAAAAGCAATTTTAGGTTTTGCATTTCTTTCCCCCCCGCTGTACCGAAAATGTACTGAACCGTTACTTCGAAACCGAGGTACATTTTACATTTTAGGCATTTAGCAGACGCTCTTATCCAGAGCGACTTACACAGTTTACATTTCTTTACATACAATACATTTATACAGCTGGATATTTTACTGAAGCTATTCAGGTTAAGTATCCTGCTCAAGGGCACAACAGCAGTGCCTCACCTGGGAATTGAACCTGCAACCTCTGAGTTACAAGCCCAGCTCCCTAACCATTACACTACACTGCCAGCCCAAGGTACATACCGATCCGTGATTTTTGTGTACCATTACACCCCTAACAGCTTGCCAGGTCAGGTAGTCGAGGCAGAAGCACTTGGGCTATTCAAATCTAGGCTAGATGCAGTACTAGATAGCTAGTCTTTAGATTAGGACATGACGGCCCATTTTCGTCATCATCTATTCTTATGTTCTTATGTGTGTCTGTTCTTGTGTTTATGTAGAGGTAACAGTTAAATAAAGGCAACATTTAGTGAATGTTGGGATCATTTTAAACAGGTGCAGTACTGAAAGTGTCTGTTGTGGGGTGGGGGGGGTCCTACAGTCGGTACTGGCAGATAGGTCGAGCCCCGCCAAGCCTAGATGGGCTGAACAGCACGTTCTTGTCATTATGTATTCTTATGTTCTTGCTTTAGAGGGAGTAGTTGTCCTGATTTGTGCCTATTTATACCTTTCCCTGTTATTGTATTCTTCAAAATGTACTGTTTTAATTATTTGTAACTATTTCTAATTAATTTACATCATGCCAATGTCCCAAAAAACAAACTAGATGTTTTGTAATTGTTTGATTATCGACTTGGTTTGCTTTTTGCCAAACTTTTGCTGGGGGAGTTAACTAAGAAGCACGTTAAACTCACACCTAAAATAAAATACCAAATACCAGATAACGACAGCTTTAAGGAACCCCACGTAGACGTAGCATGTGCTTTTCCTACGTTCATCATAAAGTCAAACATTGAAAACATTCGGCGTCTTTGAGAAACCTACCCCTGAATGGTTATAAACCATTTCAGGTGGGGTTTAAACCTGAAAGCTAGTGATTTCTGGTCAGATTCTAATGGGTTTAACTCCCCTCCCTCCAAACAGAATGATTACAAGAAGCTCTCTATGCAATGCAAAGACTTTGTGGTGGGGCTTCTGGACTTGTGTCGGAACACCGAAGAAGTGGAGGCCATTTTGAACGGCGACTGCGACTCCATCCAAACCTTTGAAACGCAAGGCCGGCCTAACCTTATCCGGTTAAAACTCGCCATAAAATATGAGCTGAAAAAGGTAAGCATATGAGCACATCTGGAAATGTCTGAATTGATGGCCCTCTAGCTAATCAGCAATCACGTATCGATTTTCATTTGATACCAACACAATATAATGAATTTGCAAAAACTCACACTGCACACTGTCCGATGGAACTTAGAAATCTGTGCAAATAACTTATCAAGAATAGATATTTTGATTGTGCATAGTCAGGTTAGAAATGTGCAATGCAAAAGTATTTTTTACTTACATTTTTGGTTTCACTGAACCTTCACATCTATCTTGTCACATTGAAGGGTGAAACCATTCATTTGCAATTTAGGACCTGCACAAAATTACAAGCTGAATGGTTCAGCACACATTTTGCTTTAGATTCAATAGAGGCCTATGTAGGAACACAGGCAGTATTTTGCTAGTAAAATACAAAGGTACATTAATTGAAACAGAAACCAGTACAGAGATACTACAGAATATTATATGTACCTCAGATGACACAGAAGAGAATGCTGGGTGTACAGTAAGATCGCTACCTATACCTGACGAGGTTGTTTATTGAACAATTATTATTAATATATAATACTCTATTGCATCTCCCACTTTTGACATGTGATCTTTGACCCTAAGTAATCAATAAAAGTTATTGACAAGTTGGTATGTGACCTTTTGACACAGAATCTTCAGATACGGTGGTATCTGTTGTTCATGGTGGTCCGTTATATAAACATTTGCTTGGAAGTAGGTACATCAAATATAAATGCCATATGTTTCCGAACCTGTAGTTAAAAGGAAATAGATTCTTTAAAAAGGTTTTTGGAAAACTAGCATCTTATCCAAGACACCTTTATCCACAGTGACTTACGTCACAAGAACATAAGTGAAAGCACATGAGCTTTATGAGCAACAGTGACACAAATCTGGTTTATAACACTCCCAGACCAGTGATTGTATAAGCAACATCATTAAAGTAATACTGCACGATATCTTGTCAATTTTACAACCAGTCATCAATTTGTAACTGCCCAGATATATCCAACAATAGAATACATAAAACAAAAATGCCTGCAGATAAGTTGTCTACATTTTAAAAATGTAGCAAATGCTAGGGGCTGGGAGTGCAGGTGGGGAACTGAGATACAGTCTCACGAGATGTGTCTGCAGCGGAAGATGGGCAGTGACTCAACACAGCATGGTTAGCCATGAGGACAGGATGAGCCTGTGCATTTGAGGGCCAGAGCCTCAGGCTTAAAGACTTTCTGCCACCTAAACAGCTGAAAGTTTGGTGTTTCTCTGATGCCCCTGAGGGCTGTGCCAATGAACTTCTCGTGTGTGTGTGTGTGTGTGTGTGTGTGTGTGTGTGTGTGTGTGTGTGTGTGTGTGTGTGTGTGTGTGTGTGAAAACAGATCCCAGAGAATTTTCAACCACCAATGCTAGTAACCTAACCATACAATTATATGAATTAATGTGTTCTGAATAATGGAAATAAGTGCTTCTTTTAAATTGATCAGTAATCTGCAAGAATTTTACTGGTGTCTAAATATTTTACTTGCCCCTTCCCTTGCCCCTCCCCCTTGCCCCACCACTTGCTTTTCTACCCCTGCCCCTCCCTTTGCCCCTCTCCCCCCTGCGCCTCCCCTTGCCCCTCTCCCTCTGCCCTCCCCCACACAGTTTGTGGCTCATCCCAACTGCCAACAGCAGCTCCTGTCCATCTGGTATGAGAACCTGTCTGGGCTCCGGCAGCAGACTACTGCTATCAAGTTCCTGGTGGTCCTGGGTGTGGCCATAGGGCTGCCCTTCCTGGCCATGGTGTACTGGATAGCACCCTGCAGCAAGGTCAGCCCCTCGGCCGCCGAAAGGAGGCCGTGAGCCAGGAGTACTCTTTGCTGCAGCAGTCGTATCGAGCAGTTCCTGTCTTGCAGGTTTTGAGTTGGGGTCAATTCCATTTAAATTCAATTAATTCAGGAAATGAATGGCTCTTTCATTGAAAAATCCTTAAAGAACATTGTGGCCAGTTTTCAATTCATGAATTAAATGCAATTAATTTCCTGAGATGAAATGGAAATAACCTCAACCCTGCTCTCGTGATTTAGCTGTGTATTAATAGTGTCAGGATTATTATCATGACTCTACTTCTTCTTCTTCTTATTATTACTATCAGCCATTTAGTCAGATACCCTTGTCTAGGACAATCATGATTATTGTGATATTTAAATGGTTGACATTTTTATGATGAATCAATTTAGTCTGTTTATTATATATATTTTTCCACAAAGCAGCAATGAATAATCTCTTGATAAATGCAAATTACCTTGTTATTAGATGGCATGCTTGAAGACTAAGAAAACTGATGATGCTGTTTAATGGTTAAATATTGTTTAACTCACCACTGGACTCAAATCCCCCAAGCCACCCCCCAAGTGCTTTTAATGTTATCATTCTGCATTACAGTGATCCTTGGATTCAATCAAAATCACTGGGTCATCTAAGAGAAAAAAATATTTTTACTGTTGTACAGAGCTGGTTTAAACAGAAATGTTTTTTAATTTTTTAAAATTGAATATCACTTCATTTTGATTGAATTCAGAGGGGTCAGTCATTTCAATGGGATACAACAGGGATATGGCCATTACTTCACTGGCCACTTTTCTCCGTGTTTTTCCAGTTGGGAAAGATCATGCGGGGCCCCTTTCTAAAATTTGTTGCCCACGCTGCCTCCTTCACCATTTTCCTCGGGCTTCTCATCATGAATGCCGCGGATCGCTTCGATGGTACAAAGCTGCTGCCAAACATGACCATCCATGACCACCCCATGCAGCTGTTCCGCATGAAGACCACCCCTTTCACCTGGATGGAGATGCTAATCATTTCCTGGGTCATAGGTCAGTTACACTAATCCACTGCTCTACACCATTATATCATAAAGAGGGGGGGCACACGTTAGCTTATGACCGCATGCATGTTATACATAGTGACATCACCACACATAGCACAAAGCAGTTTTGTGGTGCTTTTAAGCCTCAGAAATGGCGACCTGTGTCGTCAACGTCAGACACCTATTCTCAACCCAGTATGTGAACGGAGATCAGGTGTCTAATATAAAAAAATTGTAACATATTTTTAACAAAACATATTTGACATATGTATTGAGACGACTTTCTTTGATATAGTATGTGAATGGGGATAAGGCAAAAAAACCCATTATTTTTCTAATATACATATCTTACATATCTGCCACCTTACTGTCACCTACCTTCAGCTTGGGGGAGTCACTGTCAAATGTTTCATTTTTATTTTATTTATGATTCTTCCCAATTGTACCCTTTTTCCTCATTCAACTATTCCTCTAGTGGTAAGATAAAATGCCGCCAGGTGTCTAATATTAAAAAATGTAACATATTTTTAACAAAACATAACTCTGAGACAACGGCGGTGACAAAGATGCCGAACCGCCTCTGCCAAGACAGAACTCGCCAAGCCATTGACTGTAACTCCGATACACACAGAGCCACTTTTGCACTCGGAGAGCTCATGCTGGTTTCCCTCCCCCCTGCCCCTGGGGCGGACAGCCTTTGCCAGTTGCTCTGTCAAATGTTGAGGCGTTCTGTGGTAGGAGTGCATGAAGCTCCATCAGACTTTACAGTAGTGTGGAACATTGAAACAACTGTTGCAATAGTTTTCTGCAAGGGGACACTGGGTTTTTGATTCATTTTACTGAGTGCATCTTGACTGAGTGAATATGCCGATGGGCACATTCACTGTTAAATCAAATGGTATGTCTTCCATGTAACTGAATTCAGTTTAACTGCTATGGTGCTTTGTCCTTAAGATTAGGGAAATGCATTTCAGGTGGTATTGTGTTTTTCAAGTATTGCACTAGATATTTTTCATTAATTTCAGTGACTATTAAACTCTGTGATGTTGATGATGTGTGAGCATTGAAAAAAACCTTAAATGTGTTAAGGATAAACGCCACAGCGATTTGATTGATTTAGTGAGTCTTGAAATTACTACATGATGGTTGAGGAGGATTCTGAATGAGGTTTACAAGGAACATTTGAATTCAAGATGATAATTAAGCAGCTGTATACTAATATTCAGTTTATGGTAGTATAATGTATTACTACTTTATACATTTTCATTTGCTATGCTACGGTCCGTAATATTCTCTACAAAGCAACGAACTTGGGAAGTTCACATCCATTACATTCATTGACTCACAGTTACAGTATCTCCACTGGAATGAACTATGGTTGCCAGGTCCTTCTCCTCAATCCCCTCGTTGAACTCAAAAATCGCCTTAAGGTCAAAGTTGAGTCCAACATGCTGACCCCATAACTGGGCTACGTTAATGATTAACAGAGTATGCACATTTGAGTTTGACGACTCCTGAAATGATCTGCGGAATACTCTATGGCAGGGGTGTCAAACTCATTCCATCGTGGGCCGAGTGTATGCAGGTTTTTGTTGCAACCAGTGCACAACACCAGGTGATTTAACTAATTAGCTTCCTTCTTCAACCAAGGAGGGGAACTAATTGAAATCACCTGGTGTTGTGCACCGGTTGCAACAGAAACCTGCATACACTCGGCCCACGATGGAATGAGTTTGACACCCCTGCTCTATGGTAAACAAAATATCTTGGAGGCATAATTTTCATTGTGATCTATGGGAGAAACCGGTGCGACCGCCCCACATATAAGTAAAACATTTATTTTTAAAAAATCTATTTTTTACTTATATGAAATAATATATATTAAATATATAGGCTATGTTTGTGAAACACACACAAATACATTTATATAGCCTTAATGGCAAGTTGGTTCGTGTGATGTCGTAACCTGTAAAACTTTAGCTCATAGTTACCAGAGCCTATATAATAGGTGAGACGGCCCTGTCTACGGTAACCAGGCCCTAGATCCAAATACCTTTATATAAAGTGCTAGACTAGGTTTCTTTTGTTGTACCACCAATGAATTTTAATTCATAAATTCTTTTTTAAATTCTTTTTTGAATTTTAATGCCTACATTTTGAAAAAATGCCTAAATTTTTTATTTATTTAAAAACTAATTTTAGAACTTCAGATTTCAGAGTTTTGTACAGTATTTAGTTCTCTAATTCTCCCTCCTCCTGCCTTTGAGACTATTCCTTCAGGGTGATGTCTTTTGGAGCTGAAATAGAATTACTAGGTTTAATTTCTTATGATATACTGTGATTATATCCCAGCAGGGAGTTATTAGTTAGCTCAAAATTAGTTTGATGCTCCACAAAATTTGCGTTTAATTTGCATCCATCACATATAGCTGTAAAAATTCCTCTGTGAGAAATACATTGACTATATGACTTGTGCTTCCATCCATTTAGGACATCATAATTTTAGTTCACAATAATGTTATGCAAATTAAACAGAACTTTCATCAAGCCAGCATGCCCCCCACCCCCCCAGATACTTGTCCACCTCCACTGCTGAAGTGCCTGTTTGTACACTGCTGTGTTAAAATGGACTCTCAAAGGATGTGCTGTGCCTTTGTGGGAACAGAGCTTTGTCATTCCCCCCTCCCCACCCCCGAAATCTGTCACAACAGAAGCACTGTAATAACACGGTGGTACTCATGCATCCCGGAGTGTCAGTGCTTATCAGCTGTTCCACCGCACAAGTTGGAAAAAATGTGATGACAAGTAAATGGGATTTAGAACGCAGGCAACCTTGCCCATCGTATCCAGGAAAGTGTTTAGAGCGTTGAAAATAATGAGCTACATGTTGGATTCAGCAGCCCACAGAAGCGTTTGACTCCTTGTCTTTCTTTAGAGAGCATTGGTTAGCCTGCGAGTCAGACCCTCTGTTGCATTAGCATAGCCAAGTAACTACTGCGTCTAGCATTGCTCGCATTGAAACCCATTGTAAAGGGCAATATTCATCCAAAAAGTGGCCTGGCACACTGATTGGTTTACAGATACGTCTATTCTTTGGCAAAGAAAGAGAGAGAGAGAGAGAGAGAGAGAGAGAGAGCAGTGCAAATCATGCCTTTTTACAAAGATTTGAGTTTCATCCTGCCTGTGTGAGACTTTCTCATACAACATACTGTATATGCGTTTAAAACAAAAGGTTTATTAAGACATGCATTTTAGGAAGGTTGCATTTTGGAGGGTTTAAATGTATTTCATTCTTAGGCTCAGAGTCCAGAGGCAGGATTGCACCTGGCCTTTAGGACGAGGTTGTTGAACGGAGAGAGGACAATGAAGAGACACGCGACTGCATGCAACTTACTGTGTGTAACAGTGTGACAGTACACATTGAAAGTCACATTTCCATTAGGACCTGGTCAAAACCAGGTGAAAACACAAATTGTGAGAAAAATGTTCAGAAAAATGAATAATGGCGAGGATGTGTTCTGGGGAAGCACTTTGATGAGATAATATTGCCAATGTAAAATGTATAGATATATATAGTTTCGCATAACGATTTGGAAATACATAAAAAATATCAAACAAGATTTCAGCAAGAATCAAACTGGAGATAATAATGCTCCTAATACACCTTATATACAGTATGTGTAATATATGCATACTCACAGTGGAGGACAAAACAAAAAGAGGGCAAAACATCAGGGTTAGACATTGTGATCTGGTCTGAACATAATGATGAATATTTTGTTTTGTACATAACGTGTGATGAATACCTTATTGCTTTAGGCCTATGATGTAAACTCCAGCCAGAATGTTCATCTCTTGCCCTGCAGTCTGACCCTTCTCTCCAGACCTCCTTTTAATGCCACCTCAGAGGAAATACCTCTGCTTTCTCCATCAACAGAAATGTGAAGTTCAGTCAATAAATGCCGTTCAATATGACTTACGATGGCCTTATAAAAATGCTAATTCACTGCTGGTATGTCTGGTACGCTATGGTATGGTGTAAGCATAACATGGTCAAATGTTTTCGTTTTGACTTCCCGTTACAATGTCTCAGTCGGTTTATTGTTCCTGAGCCACACTATGGTTTATACTCGTGTTATAAGCAGCCATACATCTCTCTCTCTTTTAGGGATGATCTGGGCGGAGTGCAAGGAAATCTGGTCGCAGGGCCCACGGGAATATCTGCTGGAACCCTGGAACCTGCTGGACTTTGGAATGTTGGCAATTTTTGTGGCATCGTTCATTGCAAGGTTCATGGCCTTTTGGCATGCACAATTAGCACAGAGCTATGTCGACAAGCACTATACTGACCTGTCGAATGTAACCCTGCCCTTCGAGATAGAATACTACCGACTGGGTGAGTCTAATCGTTTTTTATTTATAAAAAAAACTAAACTCTAGAAAATTATTAATTATTATTAATGATTATTTATTGAGGTAGCTTTGGTTACATTATTACTGTGAGACTGAAAGCTCAAATCAGCATCTAGAGTATCACCTATGTAGGTTTTTTTAACTTTTCCTTTTTTCCCACAACACATAAGGAGGAATTCATGAGGAATTTCCAAGAATTTTTGAATTTTAACCCGGTGGCAGAACAGAAATGAAAACTTCCTCTCTTTTCATTGCAGC
Organism: Aldrovandia affinis; assembly: GCA_029706075.1. Taxonomy (NCBI): domain Eukaryota; kingdom Metazoa; phylum Chordata; class Actinopteri; order Notacanthiformes; family Halosauridae; genus Aldrovandia; species Aldrovandia affinis. The sequence goes on from JAINUG010000046.1 coordinate 5,228,843, forward strand.
CCGCATAAAGTGGATCCCTTCAGACCCACAGCTAATTTCCGAGGGCCTGTATGCCATCGCGGTGGTGCTGAGCTTCTCCCGTATTGCGTACATCCTGCCAGCCAACGAAAGCTTCGGCCCCCTGCAGATCTCCCTGGGCAGGACAGTGAAGGACATATTCAAATTCATGGTGATTTTCATCATGGTCTTCGTGGCCTTCATGATCGGGATGTTCAACCTCTACTCATACTACCTGGGAGCCAAGCAGAACGATGCCTTTACAACGTGAGTGTGGGACAAAAAGGTACAACGGAGGAACGGGTGCTGCTGGGGGATGTAGCGTTTGTGAATATATACATGTAACTGCCAAAATAAAGGAAACACTTCAGTAGGAGTTCTGGTGGCTCTGTTATGGTGTAGGGTGCATTTCTCTGACATGGTTTAGGTCCACTTAACCCTTTAGAGGGCAAGCTAAATTCCAATAAATACAAAGCCATTCATCACCTTCATCCTATGGTGAAGCATTTCTATTCTGATGGGAGTGGTCTCTTCCTGGATGACAATACCGATATTTACAGGGCGTGAGTGGCCACTGAATTTTTTGATGATCATGAAAACAATGTAAACCATCTGCCATCTGTCACCAGATCTCACCCAAATCGAACACTTATTAGAGATTCTGAAGAGGTTCCCGAGACAGCGTTTTCCACCACCATTAACAAAACACCAAATAATGGAATTTCTCATGGAAGAACACTTGTAGAATCTATGACAAGGTGCATTGAAGCTGTCCTGGTGACTCGTGGGGGCCAACGCTCTAAGACACCTTATGTTGGTGTTTCCTTGGCAGTTACCTGTATATATAATATAATATAATATAATATACGCCATTTAGCAGACGCTTTTATCCAAAGCGACTTACAGTAGTGAATGCATACATTTTCAGTATATGTGGCCCCAGTGGGGATTGAACCCACAACCTCAGCGTTGCCAACGCTGTGCTCTACCAACTGAGCCACAGAGAACCACAGTTCATGCATGTCATGAAGCTCACATGTGTCTTTGCTGGGGTCAAAATGTTCACAAGATGTTATGTGATATTTTGAACCAGGTTTGGGTTCACTTCCACTTCAGTTCAGCCAATTCAGGCAATGCATTGCAATTTATCTAATGATTGAAAAATGTTCTATGAAGATTTTTTAATTAATTAATTGAATTTCAATTAATTTCCCAGAATCACTGAATTGAAACAGAATTGACCCCAACGTTGGTTTAAAATATCATATCAAATCATGCGAACAAGTAGTATGTCCCTCATATGAAAATATAATCCAAATTATCATCAAAATATCAAAATGTCAAAATTTACTGCTCGTACAGAAAAATACATCAATTATTACACTTTATTACATCTGATTTTGTGAATATTTTGAAGTATGAAATGAAAAGGCCACATTGTTTATGTGTAATCACTAGCGTAGCTGGGGCAGATTTCAGGTTTAATCCCCCCTGAAATGTTTTATGACAGTTCCAAATGTAAAAATGTAAGTACAGCTCAGAGCCAGTCATATATCATCTGGATCAAATAACATACACCTCCCGCCCCACAGTCAATAATTACTTTATTACTAAATATCTTCTGTATTTTCATGCACAAATGTAGCCTACTTTATAGGCTGTAATCTGTTGTATTTCCTCAACAACTGTCATGGTTGTTCCCCTGACTCACCACCAGAGGGCGGTGTTGCGCCTTTCTGGTAGGAGGGGCGGAGCATATCAATCACCGCTCCTCACTATTTAAGCCGCAGCTGTTTACCGGTTCTTTGCGAAATCGTAAAAAACTTCACTACGATCTAGCCGGTAAAGGTTGTGGCGTCTTTTTCAAGATACTACTAAGCACGTCACTTACTTAGAAATTCTTCTTTAGCAAATGTAGGATCTGTTCGTTACCTGCTTTTGGAACACTCACTTGCTCCTCCTGAGCTAGTCGTGTTTCGTTATACACAGTCTGTGGACTGTTCGCAGGTCTTATTTCTTCGCTGGTTATTTGGCTCTTCTAGCCGTTTATCGTTTTATTCAAACACTCGGTGTTGGTGATTTAGTTATTCCTTTTTGTGTCTTTGTGGCACCTAGTCACCCGTTGGGTGATATTTTCGGTTTTCCCCCTTTTGTTATTGTTTGTTCCTAGTCTCTGTGTATTCAGAGTTTGTGGTTAAACTGTATAATTACAGTTTAACTTATCGATACCCCTGGGGTTCTGCGATTGACACCAATCCCTTAACCCACCATAACAGTACGATTTCGCCATGAATACGGCGTCAGCGGATCCTCGTGGTATCGAAGAAATGGAGAGACAGAGATCTACCATTGACATTTTATTAAAACAACAACGTGTCATGCAAGACAACCAGGCTAGCATGGTCTTGTCGGTCCAAAGACTGGAGGGCTTGATCCAGACACTTATCGAGGTTCGTCCCCAGCCTGCGGTAGGATTCGCCGGTCCTAATCCGGGTGTCACTCCTCGTTGGGGTACACCTGTGGGAGAGGGATTACGAGAGGCAAAAGTTCAGCTTCCTCCTCGTTTTAGTGGCGAGTCCGGTAAATGTCGGGGTTTTTTAGCACAGTGCCAAATTGTATTTCAAACTCAACCATCTAGATATAGCTCAGAAGAGTCGCGAGTGGCACTCGTGCTATCATTGTTATCGGGGGCAGCTCTCGAGTGGGCAGTACCTCTTATTCGGTCTCAAGCACCGGTATTGACAGACTCGCTGGGGTTAATGGGTAAAATGGAGTTGGTTTTTGACCACGAACTTCATGACAGCGAGTCTGCGACTAAATTGACGCGCATGCGCCAGGGTAACCAGAGCGTGGCGGAATTCTCTATCTCGTTCCGTACTCTCGCGGGAGTTACAGGTTGGCCTGAGAATCCTCTCATAACGTGTTTTACTAACGCGCTATCTGATCCGGTGCGAGACGCTCTAGCTACGATTGGCATTCCCGATTCACTTGATGAACTTATTTCCACTGCTATACGGATCGATAATCGTATTAGGGAACGCCAGCGAGAGAGGGGTAACAGGGAGTTCCGGGTTACTACGAGAGGGTTCTTACCTCAGTTTCCTAGACGTCTGGGCAAAACCGACGAACCCATGGAAGTTGACAGTGCTAGTTTTCGGGCTCCGGCCAGAGGGGACTGGAACGGTTGCCGGTACTGTCGACAGAGGGGTCACATTATTCAAAATTGTCCCAAACTGAAGGGAAACGAATAGCCTCACTATCGGGCCGGAAGCCGGTAGTGAGACATCAGTCCTCTTTCTTCCGTACCTTCATTTCTGTTGAACTATCCTGGGGGAGACAAAACATTAAAATAAATGCATTTCTTGATTCAGGAGCTGTTGATTGTTTTGTGGACTCCGGGTGGGCTAAAAGAATTCATTTACCTGTTCGGGTTCTTTCACAATCTTGTGGTGTTACCGCTCTTGATGGCCGTCCGCTGGGTTCCGGTCGCATTAAAGAATCCACGGAGACTGTAAACATGCGGATCGCTACGGCGAGCACACAGAACAAATTAAGTTTTTTTGGTTGAATCGCCTACTTACCCATTAGTTCTTGGACACTCCTGGTTAATAAAACATCAACCACAGGTGAACTGGGGTAGTCATAAAAACCCTATTATTCAATGGGGGATCAATGTTCTCTTGAATGTTTACCTTTTATTCCGTCGTCTTCCGGGTTCGGTGAGGCTAAAAGTCACGAGACCGATTCGAGACCGACGAATCTATTTACTGTTCGCCTAATCATGCTCCCTCATCCGTACACTCCAATGAGACGGAGAACGAACTCGAATGGGATCCTCAGTGTGCTTGGGAAGTCCCACTGGAGGAGTCCACGGCCGAGGAGATTAGTGACCTGGAATCCTTACCCTTTGATTCTTTAGAGGCAGACATGCCGTCTACGGACGATGAGCCCAAAGTGTCACGAGTTCGAAAAGATCGGTTAGCTACTCCAGTTCCGATTCCCATAAAAAATTCCGAACTGCCCCCATTGAGCACGAGTTTCCAAGGGATAAGGAGGGAATGGAACTCATGAGTACGGAGTGTTACTTGCTACCTTCCGGCATTCCTAAAACTTATTCCGATCTTAGCGAGGTGTTTAGTAAGCAAAGGGCAACTAAACTGCCTCCACACCGGCCTTATGATTGCGCTATTGAACTTCACCCAGGCACAGTTCCCCCACGTGGATCCCTATATTCACTATCTATACCTGAGAGTGCGGCCATGAAGAGATACATTTCGGAATCTCTTACTAATGGTTTTATCAGGCCATCCACGTCTCCGGCTGGGGCAGGGTTCTTTTTTGTTGGAAAAAAGGATGGGGGATTACGACCGTGTATCGATTACAGAGGATTAAATAATATTACTATAAAGAATCGTTATCCCCTTCCACTTATGAACTCCGCTTTTGAACGTCTCCAAGGAGCGTCCATTTTTTCCAAGTTGGACCTTCGCAACGCTTATAATCTGGTTCGCATCCGTCAGGGTGACGAGTGGAAAACAGCGTTTAATACACACAATGGTCATTACGAATACCTGGTTATGCCATTCGGCCTCACGTGCGCGCCGGCTGTCTTCCAGGCATTCGTTAATGACGTACTCAGAGAGATGTTGGAGAAATCGGTGTTCGTTTATCTTGACGACATTTTAATTTTTTCCAATTCTCTCTCTGAGCACGTGAAACACGTTCGACAAGTATTAAAATGCTTGTTAGAAGCCCAATTATTTGTGAAAGCAGAGAAATGTGTGTTTCACGTACCTTCAGTTTCCTTTCTAGGATTTATTGTCGCAGAGGGCAGGATCCAAATGGACCCCAATAAAGTGACTGCGGTCAAGGATTGGCCTGCTCCGGTCTCTGTAAAACAGGTGCAGCGTTTTTGGGGTTTGCAAATTTTTACAGACGGTTTATCCGCAATTTTAGTTCAGTGGTCGCGCCCATCACGGCGCTTACAAAAAAACTGTTTCTTCTCGGTTCCAATGGTCCCCTAAAGCGGAGGCGGCTTTCGCTGAACTAAAGAGAAGATTCAGTTCTGAACCTATTTTAATTTCTCCCAATCCTTCATTACCTTTTATTGTAGAGGTGGATGCCTCTGAGCTAGGGGTAGGGGCTATTCTGTCCCAGCGGTCGGTCATGGACAAAAGGGTTCATCCGTGCGCCTACTTTTCTCGGAGCCTTTCCCCTGCCGAGAGGAATTACAATGTAGGAGATAGGGAGTTATTAGCGGTTAAAATGGCGCTGGAGGAATGGCGTCATTGGCTTGAAGGGGCGGAACATCCCTTCACTGTCTGGACTGATCATAAAAATTTAGAGTACATCCAGGGTGCTCAACGTCGTAATTCACGGCAAGCTCGTTGGGCATTATTTTTTACTAGGTTTAATTTTTTGTTGACTTACCGTCCTGGTTCTAAAAATATTAAACCTGACGCTCTGTCACGCTTGTACGATGGATCCGAAATGGATCATCCGCCCACACCCATTATTCCCACCGCACAGATTTTATCTCCAGTCTTATGGGAGATAGAAAGGGTGGTGCATGAGGCTCAACGCCTTGAGCCGGATCCTGGTGGGGGTCCACGGGGATGTCTCTTCGTTCCTTCAGGAGCTCGCTCCCAGGTACTGCAGTGGGGCCACTCCTCCCGGCTCACTGGTCACCCAGGCGTACACCGTACGCACGATTTTTTGAGTAGACGGTTCTGGTGGCGGGGTATGGAGAAAGACGTACGGGAATTTGTTGCGGCCTGTAGCATTTGTGCCCGCAATAAGGGTTCACAGCTGGCACCTTCAGGGTTACTGCGGCCACTTCCGGTTCCACATCGTCCCTGGAGCCATATCGCCTTGGATTTCGTTACCGGTCTACCTAACTCGAACGGTCATACCGTCATTTTGGTGGTAGTGGACAGATTTTCCAAGGCTGCCCACTTCATTGCACTTCCCAAGCTGCCGTCAGCGCCGAAACTGCGCATCTCATGATGGACCATGTCTTTCGCCTTCACGGCTTACCGCAAGACGTAGTGTCCGATCGGGGTCCTCAGTTTGCGTCCAGATTCTGGCGGGCGTTTTGTTCGCTGTTAGGGCGTCTCTGTGAGCCTGTCATCAGGGTTTCACCCACAGACCAATGGACAGACGGAACGCACCAATCAAACAATGGAAAATACTCTCCGCTGTCTTGCTTCCGCCAATCCATCATCATGGAGTCGGCACCTTGCTTGGGCAGAGTACGCTCATAACACGCTGCGCAACGCGTCGTCAGGTCTCTCTCCATTCGAGGCTCAGTTCGGGTTTCAGCCTCCTTTATTTTCGGCGCAGGAGGGTGACGCAGGAGTGCCTTCCGCTGCGGCCTTTGTGCGACGTTGTCGTGTCACCTGGAGAAGGGTTAGGCGGCTCTAGTACGCGCTGGTGATCGCCAAAAGGAGTTTGCTAATCGTCGTCGACGGGCAGCTCCATCGTATAGGGTTGGTCAACGAGTGTGGTTGTCTACACGAGACCTGCCGTTACGAGTAGAGTCTCGAAACTCGCTCCGCGTTTTATTGGGCCTTTTAAGGTCCTACGTAAAATTAACCCTGTCACCGTGTTATTACAGCTTCCCCAATCTATGCGGATACATCCTACGTTCCACGTATCTCGCATCAAACCACTACTCATTAGCACCTTGGCGCCTCCCGAAGTACCACCACCGCCTCCTCGTATCATTGGGGGTGGCCCCGCTTATACGGTGCGTAGTATCGTGGCGTCGCGGCGTGTAGGTAGGGGTACTCAGTTCCTAGTGGACTGGGAGGGTTACGGCCCTGAGGAGCGCAGTTGGGTTCCGTCCCGACACATCTTGGATCCATCGTTGATCCAAGATTTTCACCGGCGTGGGTCTGAAGGGTCGTCAGGAGTCGTCCCTTAAGGGGGGGGTCCTGTCATGGTTGTTCCCCTGACTCACCACCAGAGGGCGGTGTTGCGCCTTTCTGGTAGGAGGGGCGGAGCATATCAATCACCGCTCCTCACTATTTAAGCCGCAGCTGTTTACCGGTTCTTTGCGAAATCGTAAAAACTTCACTACGATCTAGCCGGTAAAGGTTGTGGCGTCTTTTTAAAGATACTACTAAGCACGTTCTCTTACTTAGAAATTCTTCTTTAGCAAATGTAGGATCTGTTCGTTACCTGCTTTTGGAACACTCACTTGCTCCTCCTGAGCTAGTCGTGTTTCGTTATACACAGTCTGTGGACTGTTCGCAGGTCTTATTTCTTCGCTGGTTATTTGGCTCTTCTAGCCGTTTATCGTTTTATTCAAACACTCGGTGTTGGTGATTTAGTTATTCCTTTTTGTGTCTTTGTGGCACCTAGTCACCCGTTGGGTGATATTTTCGGTTTTCCCCCTTTTGTTATTGTTTGTTCCTAGTCTCTGTGTATTCAGAGTTTGTGGTTAAACTGTATAATTACAGTTTAACTTATCGATACCCCTGGGGTTCTGCGATTGACACCAATCCCTTAACCCACCATAACAACAACCCCCCCGAAATGAATTCCTGGCTAAGCCACTGGTAGTAGTATATGGATTCATTTTATTTTGCGTCTCAAATTTGATCAGAGCAGATATGTAACTTTTTCAGAGGATGACATCTACAGCCTGAACTTTCTCTTCTGTACAGCCAAGACCTCTGTGCATATTGCTTAACGTCGACTTTCCTCCTCTAATCCTTTGTGCGGCTTTGATGTGTTTTGACTGTGCTTCTGCTGGAGGCACTAAAGTTGTCTTAGGCGCTGATGTATAAAACCAGTGGGAGACTCGTAATGGGACCGGGTGTAGTCCTCATTTAACCTTCAACATTCAAATCTCTAGGAATGAGTTAGAGATGTGTGTGCTCATGTGCATTCCTGAAGTGTAGGCAGTGTAATGGGAACACACCCAGGGCCGGCTGTACACATTTTGGTGCCCTTGGTGAGATTGGCATTTGGGTGCCCCAACAAACATCAATCAGACATCACCATGGATTCAAAAATTATTATTTTTATTTTCTTTTTCAAATAAAATCACTTCTCAAACAAGTCACTTACCAAAGTCTCATTTAAACAGGGAGGATAAGAGAAATGGTAAGAAAACTCACTTTTACCACAATTGTTAACAAAGTCTGGGGGCTTTTGCAAAAATGTGCTGAGTGTATCTGTACAGACAGGTACAGTAAAAGCAAAAGCAGCTGTAGGACAAACAACTTAAATTGATTTTTTATGGATAGCTAGCCACATTATTATCACTGATATAATGTTGTAGCCTACTACTAATTTTGGTAGCCTAATAATAAAGCTTGAGACTCAAGGCAAGTATGAGGGTTTTGCAACTCTGCAATTCAGGTGTAGTAGCCTAGTTTTGGTAATAACTACAGGTGGGTACTAATAAGCTTCAAGCCAAAACGTGAGGGTAACTCAGCATCAGCATGCATTCATCCTTCAATCTGTATGAGTCTAGCAGTAGCTCTTAGCATCGCATTATCTAGCTAGCATTAGCTTGGTTATTACTTAGTTAGCTCCCTAGCCTCCTACAATAACACAGAAACACAACAAAACGGCATTTTGATGACATAGCCACCTTTTAATTGGGCTCTCTTTTCCTTCCTCCTCCCTCCGCTTTCTCCCCTGCGCACCTGAAGGCTTGTGCCATTTCAAAGTCATTGTGCAAATATAAAATCTGTCATCGATCTGATATCTATCTTGCGTCGCGCTGATGTTGGCTCTCTGCCTGACTGCATCAGTAGTGCGTGCCTCTCTGACCCCGTCACCTGCGCTTGACCTGACAGGCGACAGCACGTCTCTTGGGTTGCCTGTGATGCGCGCACGTAACCCCCACTTTCAGCAAGCAGCCAGGCATCGTATCCCCCACCTCAGTAACAGCATCTCTGTCAAAGCGCAGGCCAGATGAAACATTGCGTGAGGAACAGAACAGGGGTGCAAAGTGTATTTATTTTTGTTTATTTGTTCATTGGGAGGAAAGGAGAGGGCGCCCACCAGCCACCAGCGATTTTTTGTTTGTTTTGTGAGCGCGACCTAGCGCCCCTAGCCGACATGGCGCCCCAGGCAGCTGCCTGTATGGCCTGTGCCTTGAGCCGGCCCTGAACACACCTATTGGGTTTGCTCATTGAAGTACCAATTTCAGTCCATATTTATCATTGTAAAATTGTTTCAAAAGTATTCATGTGGAATAGAATAGTGATAACGTAAAACAAAATAATAAGGTAAGACAGATTGACACATGCCAATACACACATGTACACAGACATACGCACTCATTACCCAAAACATTATAATTCCTACCATTTTAAATGAATGAATGACAACGACATGTTATTTGTGGCTCTAAGTCAGAGCCCAGCTGAGGCAGTGTGTGTGTAATCTGTATGCGCAAAGAACTGACAAGAAATATGTATATGTATTACGTAAAGGGGTGCCTAAGGTCTCAATGATCAATACATAACCTTTGGCTCTTTTCAAAGGCAAGGCATCCTTTAAATAATATATGAAATGTTAAGGATTTTTCTTCTTCTAGTAGAATAAAAAAAGTTATGAAACATAGGTCAGCACATTCATATTATTCACAATTATTCATATTCAGAATTAATTTACAGCTCCAGTCCCCTTTGCATTGATCCGTCAGCATGTAGGTCCCGTATAAGTTACAGCAGGGCTATTCAATTCCAGGCCTCGAGGGCCTCAATGTCTACAGATATGTGCTCCAAACATGTACTACACCCCCTGATGGTGAGCTCATTAATGAAATCAGGTGGTGTAGTTCAAGGTTGGAGCAAATACCTGCAGACGCTGTGGCCCCCGAGGCCTTGAATTGAATAGCTCTGAGTTACAATATGAATATGGACACTGTATATTTAATCTAATGAATAAAGTAATGGGTAATTTAAACAAAGAAATATCTGTATCTCATGACGTAACAGGACACTTTAGAGGAACAGTAAATATTAAGACGGCCAACACGTGTTGGCATTAAACAGATGTGAACTGAAACAAGCGCAAAAAAAGTGATGAGTGCACACAGTGTGTATACTGTGTCTGGCTTCGGCTACACTGATAAACCTCCATGTTCCCTGGCGTAAGCTCTTATCTCTGGCCTCCTTCTGCTGAGTGCGCGATGGGTCCACGCGTCGCTCACCGTGGCGGGAAACGTTGGCGCAAGACAAAGTCATGAGCCACGATCCACCTCGTCTTTCCCTCGGGCCTCTCACTGTGAGTTAGGCCATGTATTTCCAGCGGTTAATTAGCGCATGGACAAAAACAAATGGGCCTCTTTGCCATAAGGATCGGGGTGAAATAAATTCAAGTCAGAGACGTTGGGGACAATCGATGGGGCTGCTGGAAGACTGATTCGTGGAGCATTCTCTAAGCCGGGGACGGCCCAGTCAGGAGTACTTTGTGAGAGTTCATCAGGCTCAGAGTCTGAAGAACCTTCTGTTACTGAGGCCGACTACCAATGGGAGTAGTAATGACACACACCATTTATTCAGCCAGATGGATTGATAGTGGGAAGGGTCAACGCCTTGTAGCTTGAAGTAAAGCGATAAATCTGCTTTGGTTACAAAACGGGGATATATTTATGACCAATTATGCTGATTTGGCTGCAAATCACAAGATCAAATATAACCAACAAATGTGTTGCATAGTGCTGTGATTTAAACGGAATGATTGCCCAAGTGCAAAAACCTAAGTGGGGATTAACGGTTCTTACTCTGAATAAATACTTACATTTGAACCATTTGCCTGCGTATTAGTTGCAAATTATGAGACTCAAGTACAGGTATCCACCCGATTCCACTGTTGCCATGTAAAAAAGCAGAAAATCATAATTTGCATCCTTTCAGCTTTTTCTCATTAAAGCTTCAGATGTATCTAGGAATATAAAGCTGTAGAGTATATGTAATATAAAAGGTATTTTGGCATACTGGGGAAACTGTGAAGTATAATATTTTGGGAATTAAAAACATTTCTTATAATATAGGGAACTAAAGATACTTTTGGGGATAATGAGAGCATACTTGTATTCATGAACATTAAATGAATCCATTGCTTATTAGGTTAAACAATCCTACACTTGCGCTGGAATCGTGATCGCACGCTTTTAAATCTACCCCAACGGGATCTTGGCTGCGGACCTCGCGTTCAGTTGAAGCCATAGAATGCGGTGTTTGGGATTCTGAATATTCATGCTGACAGTGGTGTCAAGAATACAAGCAACACCCTGCAACGTAGGACGAAGAAGGAGGCTCGGTGAGAGCTGTTAGCTTTGCAGTTGTTGATATCGCCCCAACACCCTACCAGGAGCAAACTAGAATCAATGTGCCGTATAGTGCTCTCTGCTGGCTCTTGGATCAATAAATGAATTCATTGATGATAAGGCGGGCCTTAGTTTGAAGGCCATGATATATTTCATTATTCCCAAGGCCTTTATAATTGCAGCCAAGATCATTCTGACACATGTCAATGGTAGAGTCATATCTACCATTGAGGACGCGGAAGTCATGACCTCTGTATTTTTTCTGGGTCTGAGTTGTATTAGTTTTACATACTGATCCAGTGTAGCTACTGAATAAAAGTGGTGAACTAGTGTACATAAAATGACTTCACTTCAGTACAGCAAAGATTTTGTACAAAGCCAAGATTACCGCTTGCTCGCCTGATCACCGTCATCGTCATTACTTCTGTGTGTGTAGTGGTGAAGTGGACCCGTCCCAAGCAGGCGCATCAACAAACAAAATCTCAACAAAGATTATGCAGTGACGCTTGGGACAACTTTGCTTCCCAGCGCGAGTTGTAACTCTGCTGATCTGAAGCCAAGCAAAGCATGATGTAGGTGTTGAGATCTCTCACATTATAAAAGGTTTGACTGCTTGTATTATAACCAGATTAATGCTATTCATCTCCAGAGATCATCTATCAATAGCTACTTTGTGTGTAGTTTTGTGTAGTCGCTAGCCAAACGTAGCTGTCTCTATCTAGCTGACTGTTACACAAAACTTTTTAGTGGCGATAGGCTAATTTAGGCTAACGTTAGCTAACGTAGGATACATTGACAGTGGTGATAGGCACAAAGCTAGCTACATTTTAGTGTACATTTTCAGTGGCCATTCATAAAATCATGACAGTCTACAACTCTTGTAGTGAATTAGCTACAAGGGTGGACTGATTACATAAAATATTTCTTAGTGGCATTTCTTGTGACGAACCCTCCTAGAGGGGCTAGGTTTCATGACTTCAGTAATTCTCGACTCCTGGATACAGCCCTGGTCAATATATAATAATATTAAATATGGCAACATTTTCTTATGGCCAAATATATATTTCCTTTTTTTTTTTTTTACAAGTAGAATAATAAAGAAAAAGAGGATACATTCATGCTGTGTTGAATACTACAAATACAGTGTTTGATGGCAATGTTTGTAGAAGGGTTGTTTGCCAGTTTTTGGGAGCATTCAGTGGAGCGTGTGAGTACTTCCTTTTTACTCCAGATCATTGAAATCAATGAACCAATGAGACCAAACTTATGGGACACTTAACCATAAGGTGGTCCCTCAACATTGATCAGCAAATGTAAGGGTGTATTATTTTTGACTACTCTTAACATCCTGTAAGACACCAAAAAAGTTATAATTCAATCAAATGTGTTATGTTGAATAAATATGTACTTGCTTCACAGATTATATGAAGAGGCCTACTCAGCCTCCCCCTTCCCTTCTCTCTTTCATTTCCCCCTCTGCAGAGTTGAAGAAAGCTTTAAAACGTTATTCTGGGCCATATTCGGACTCTCCGAAGTGAAGTCTGTTGTCATTAACAATGGACACAAGTTTATCGAGAACATTGGCTACGTCCTCTACGGGGTTTACAACGTGACCATGGTCATCGTCCTGCTAAATATGCTGATAGCCATGATAAACAGCTCTTTCCAGGAGATCGAGGTAACCCGGGGCTTCTACACACTGTCTCACAATTTCTCTTTAGACTCAGAAATTCATTTTGGCTAATTCTGCAAACGGAGAGACGCTTAAATCAAATCTGCACAAAGGGAGGGAATTGATTTGCACGACCAGATAATCCGAGATGTTCTCGTTTCGTAATTGTTCCCAGTAAACGCCGCCTGTAAGATAAGGAGCTTTCTTTCAGCAATTTTTTTGTGTGCTCAGCAGACGTTTTGTTCTGTGAGGTTCACATTCCTGCCGTTGGCGCGTGTGCTCGCTTGCGCTTTCCCATCGCAGCTCTTTAATCTGGCGGATTCTGCTCGCCTCCACCGTAGATCAGAGCACATTGCTTTAAACAATTTATTTGGATTACATCTTGTTTGATCTGCAAAGCAGACATTCAAAGCGATCGGCCAAGCCTGTGCGCTGGTGTGAGACGCAACGACTTTGTGTCTGCTTTCGGCACACTCCGCTGAATTATAATGATTTTTGGGGGGGAAATGTCCTCTAAGGCGCTGAAGTAAGAATGCAACCTCATAAACTATGGACCAGATTTACTATGCCTTTACACCAGTGCCACGTTTGCACCTGTAAAACTTTGAACATTAAATAAACATTCAAGTTAAAATTATGAAAAGAGAGAAATATACAGTATAAAGTTCATGATAAATAGTCCCAAGGTAATTTAGGCACCCTTAACCTTTTCAAGGTTTACCTGTTTATTCCTTTTAGAAATAAACATATGCACACTGCACTGCTGTAAACTCTTAGTAACTCTGGCCTGCTTTGTCTGCAAATTACTATTTTCAATCCCTCCCCCTACTCCCCCTCTTACCAGAAAATCTAAAATCATTTCTATCTGCATTGTAAGATATATGAATTCTAAGTAAAGCCCACAGGTCTCATTTGCTGGATATATTTGAAACGCAGCACAGATTAAAACATGAAAATAATAATAACAATAATAATGGCTATATTAATTAGTACTGCCTTAGTACTTTAGAAAAATGACTGTGCATTCTCTAGCCAGACTGGAGGGTCTATTCTTTACAAATTGTATGGAGGTCTTAAGTGCCTTTTGATTATGTATGTGTTCAAAAGGTTAACCCCCACTCCAGTCCCAGTCAATTTAAATTAAACTCGAAAATAGAAAATGAAAAATGTCCTTATGTATGTGCACAAATGTATTCAGCAAACGTTGCTATTGCTCTGCTGCTCACTAATGTAGTAAACCTGTATACAATGCGCTCTCTCTCTCTCTCTGTCAGTTTGTAGGCGATTTATTGGCATGACATTAAACATTGATGCCAAAGCAAAGGTGAAACAAAACAACAACAGACAACAATTGTACATTTCAAATTCGTCTTTCAAATTCAAGATGCTTTATGGACAGGGAATACATTTGTAAACATTGCCAAAATGTACAGCAATACATGTAAGCACTATACAACTAGGTTATACAACTAGGATAACTGTAATGAGAACAATCTTCAACAAAGGGACATCAAATCAAAGTCTCCCTCTCTCTCTCTCTCTCTCTCTCTCTCTCTCTCTCTCTCTCTCTCTCTCTCTCTCTCTCTCTCTCTCTCTCTCTCTCTCTCTCTCTCTCTCTGTCTCTCACACACACACACACACACACACACACACACTCTCTCCCTCTCTCCCTCTCTCTCTCTCTCTCTCCCTCACACACACACACACACACTCTCTCTCTCTCTCTCTCTCTCTCTCTCAGGATGATGCTGATGTGGAGTGGAAGTTTGCCAGGTCCAAACTTTGGTTTTCCTACTTTGAGGAGGGAAGGACCCTTCCAGTTCCCTTCAACCTGGTGCCCAGCCCCAAATCTGTTATCTGCCTGGTTCTGCGCATCAAAGATGTCCTGCTACTTCCACTGCGCAAATGGGAGGAAGACAGGAAAGGCGACGCTGAGCTGAACGAGGCGAGTGTCCACCCACCCCGCATGCAGCCATAAGGCTATTTGCACTCACACTTTTCCCCTGCTTGTTAGAAAAAAACTGGTCATGATTAAAAACTGGTCTGAAAAATAAATTGGGTCATGATTAATAACTAAATAAACATGCACATGGCATATCAGATGTATAATATTATTCTCTGGTCTTGAATAAGTTTGTTAAGGATTTAAGGAAACGTATTTAATTTTGTCTCACAATGGCAGGTTTTGTGGTTAAAGGTGCCCTCTAGTGGTCTTACTGGGTAAGGCACACAACTAAGAGAGGGGAAATACACACCGTATGTAACAAGGGAAAAAAATGCTTGTGCGATGATGCACTTTAGGTCAGTTAGGTCAGTTAAAATTGTTTATGAATGTTTATTCTTTCTAATATAACTTCCTGCTAATGGCGGGTTTGGACAATCAATCTGATATACAATGTGTTTTTGTCAGGCTTTGAAGGCCTGTAATCTGATAGCTGGGACCATCTTATTGTTTATATCTGGGATCTGTCCTCAAGTACTCTCATTGTTGGGCTAGTTTTAATATTGGGCTTGGTATTTTCCTGTAGTCTTTTCACATTGGGACTTTCCACCCTTTATAATCCAATGAAATATGAAATAAGAAGTTAATAAATTACTTATTGTGAGCTTAATTACAACAAACCATCTTTTTTTGTTATTTTTTACTTTTTTTTTTTTGTGTTTGGTTGTTCTTGGTTGGTTTTATGATCTGAAACAGCCTACCTTTAACATAAATCATTCAAAGTGTGGACCTTTTTTAAAATTTCAGCTGGGTCAGAGAAAAGACCAAGGTGACAGAAGTTCACCTTGCCCAAGCCGGTACCAGGTACAGTAAATTCATAAAAAGTCATAATCGTGTCAACCTGTAAATAAAATATGCTTTAGATCCAATCATGATAAGCATTATCCTTTCCTTTGAATGAAAACATCAACCTTTTTTTTTTGTCACAGAATATGGGCATTTGGTGGTTGCTAAAATTAAAAATAAAGTTTGTTTTGGAAAAAAAGTTAAATTGTGCTTAGAATGATTTTAAGCCTTTGTATGGGATCACTAGTACATAACTCTGTACCCTGTACCACTGTCTATATAGTTTAAACTATTGAATGCAAAATGCACTTTTACCCTAGTGTGATGTATATTGGTTCATGGTTTTTAAAATGTAAAAAAGCTTAACGAATCCAGATGCACGTGTACAGTAATATATCTATACTATCTGCCATAGACAGTACATTGATTTTTCATGTTAAATTTTTTCCAACACAATGCTTTGTTTTACAGAAAATAATGAAACGTCTCATCAAACGTTATGTTCTCAAGGCCCAGATTGACAAAGAAAGCGATGAAGTGAATGAAGGTATGTTTTATTTGAGCTGTTTCCACATGTTCGTCGTGAATATAATGAATTGAGTAATATGAATACACAGGTAACTGCCAGAATAAAGGAGATAGTTAAGTAGATGAAGGATTCTGGTGGTTCTGTTATGGTGTGGGGGTGCATTTTAGGTCAACCCCTTAGAAGGCAAGGTAAGTGGCAATAAATACAAAGCCATTCTGAGTGATCACCTTCATCCTATGATGAAGCATTTCTATCCTGATGGGAGTGGTCTCTTCCAGGATGACAATGCCCCATCCACAGGGCATGGGTGCTCACTGAAAGGTTTGATGAGCATGACAATGATGTAAACCATATGCCATGGCCATCTCAGTCACCAGATCTCAACCCAATCGAACACTTATGGGAGATTCTGAAAGTGTTTTTCATCACCATCAACAAAACACCAAATGATGAAATCTCTCATGGAAGAATGGTGTTGCATCCCTTCAATATAGTTCCAGACACTCTTAGAATCTATGCCAAGGCACACTGAAGCTGTTCTGGTGGCTCGTGATGGCCCAGTACTGTATTAAGACACTTTGGTTGGTGTTTCCTTTACTTTGGCAGTTACTTGTATATTATTCCGATACAGTTCACAGTAGCCTTGGAGTGGTAACATTTTAATTACACGGGCCCCTTGGGGATTTCAGCAATGAAACTCGGATCCAGTCAATTGATAAATGCCATTGTTAATTAGAGATTGATTTTCTGTTAGGGCACAAAGACACAGTAGGCGTCTTCTGAGGTGAGCCAGTGTGGAACAGCACGGTGGCCCCATGTGTGCTGGATGTGCGTGGGACTCTGAGTGTGAGGCTCCATCCCTCTGTCTGTCTGTCACAGGTGAGCTGAAGGAGATCAAGCAGGATATCTCTAGCCTGCGCTATGAGCTCCTGGAGGAAAAGTCCCACAACATGGAAGACCTGGCAGAGCTGATTCGGAGGCTGGGAGAGAAACTGTCCCTGGAGCCCAAACACCAGTGACCCTCAGTGGAGGGGGAGCGCCATGGCCAGAATTAGAGTAAAAGTCTTTCCTTCTGTCTCAACCCTGAAGGAAAGCAGCCCTAGCACAATGCATCTTGTGCTGCTCAGAGCATTAGTGTGTAGCCATGAATGGTTTCCTGGTGCCTGGTACTGTACATTAAACATTAGCCCACTGCCTTCTGCAGAATCCTTTCTCAATATTAGTCTTCAAAATCAGTCCTCTCACGGTCATTTTTGGTGCAGCGCATTTAGGGGGTAGTCTGGGATGTATTATCACTCGCACAAACGACGGTGACAGAAAATCCAATGCATTTGTCCACAAACAACGCGCTCTGTGGTCTGAATGGGAGGTCCCTTGGGCCGAGGCGCATGATTGGCCATTGCATCGCCAGGTGGTAGGAGTGTCTCGGCCAGCAGCGCATTCCCTACCTTAATTGTTCAACGGCGCCTCCTTTGCCCGACTGGACGCCTGCAATCGCCCTGCTGCAGCCGCATCTCCCTGCACCAGCTGTGTGGCGTGCGCTGCCCTCCAGTGCAGTAAGTGCGCGGCCCAGCTTGTGGATCGCAGACTGGAAAGAAGGTGTAGTTATCCATCTAGAACCATCTCACAGCCTGAATCCATAGGAAATTAGGTTAGAGATTTGAGATTTTGGGGTGAAACCACACAGCGTCTTTCCATACAATACCATCTCTTGCCTAATTTCATGTGGAATCAGCTGGATCCAGGATTCAGGAATCATGAATTAGGCTGTGATTTACAGATGGTTAACTGTACAGTAGCCTACTTATAAATTCGCATCAAAGCGGCTGTGGATCCAGACGCCACCTGGTGGGTTATGCGGGAATGGCACGGCGTGAAGAGGACATTCCCATGGAGTAGCATCTGGCAATCCAGCGCACAAAGTAAGAATTACATCGCCAGAACCGTACATCCTACATCTACTCTTCACGCTCCTGAACGGATGAAAGACATCGCAGCCTTTCGGGCCGGCTGGCATTCATGACTGGGCATTCCAAATTTGGGAAGAAATGGGAAAAAAAAAGTTCTTCAAATAAGTATTGTCTAAAATAAATGAATAAATCACTGTTGGTTTAGCCATGCTGAAGCCAGGAGACAAGAAGTAAGCTGCTGTTTATGTGGTCTTGTGATCCATAAAAAATAAGCCATATTCTCCTATTGCAGGTACAGGTACATTAAAATACTTGGCCAGGTTAATACGTGTCATAAGCCAATCTTTAACTTTTTTTGACTGAGTCAAAAATCATCTGAGGGAATTATACTAAAAACCAAATATTTTATACTTATTACTTATTACTTCATTATTCTCTGGGAATAAACCACAAGAAATCTTCTCTCGGATGTTTCATGTTTTATGTATTTATTCACAGCATACTGCTTACACTACTACGGTATGAAGAAAGTTGCTGAATCCATTTCTCGTTCAACGGTTAATATTTGGGATTCATTTTTTAAATTTATTTTAATGCTTGTGTGATATATCTAACACATCAATGTATACAAATATTCAGTTTATTTAAGTCTCTCAAATTAGAAAGATGGCCTTTAACAACAAACAAGTAACAAACGGAAGCACATGTTGTGCATTTTGACCATTTCCTTTGTGGGTCAGTCAACGATCCCTGTTTTACACTAAGGTTTAAAATATCTTGGACCAACATTTAATAATAAGAAAAAAGCATCATCAGCATAATTTTGAAGGTATAAACAGGGTTTATGAACAGCCAATCAAAAGGACCTTATTTCTAATAAAGTGAAACCATGAAAAGCCATTTAAAAAATGTGATGTCGCAATGCTACCTGTCACATGATTTGCTCCTATTTTCCCTCCTAGCTCCTTCTGACACATCAGCCATTCTACATGCTAATGAATCATAGTAATGCCATTAGTACAGTTTTATTAATGGAATTATACTTGTATTTTCCAATTGACATATTAGAAGTGCAGCTTGCTACTGTTTTCTCACAGTGATATAGTGTACACAATATACACCCAACACATTGATTCACTGCAATTGGCAGTTGACTTGCATCTTCGCCTGCTATAGGTATACGTGATGTCATTAAACCTGACTGCATTGAAGATGGTCAGGTTGCTTTTCAAGACCAATGCACATTGTCATATTGAAAATGTGTGTTAAAATGATAATGTGAGCCTTCAGTAGACTGGGCCATAAATATCATACCCAAACAGGATATTTATTGATCATCTAAAATATATTTTGCTGAGTTGAGTTGTACACACATTTTTACATGGGGTTTTATAGTGGAATAATAAAAGCACATTACCTGCTTCCATTATTTCATAGTTTTCACCCACCAATTGTGAAATACATTATGGAATTGTTCTATAGTATACAAGTGTGACTGATGCCCTTAAAATGATTGCAGATGCTACATATTCTGTGTTCTGCAACTGTAACACAAACATATTCCTGGGTAAAAAATGATCTGGTGTAAAAGTTCTGTGGCACGTGCCCCGTACGTGCTCTCAATAGTATTGAAGATATTCAATATCAGTACGGCCTGAGTAGCTTTCTATGATGTGTGTATGCAATAATTTGTCTTGCTTACATTCCCGTATTCACAGAATCATAACTGTTGTGCATTTCTGGAGACTACAAAATGGCTGTAAAAACAAGCTGTTTTCTTTTTGTATCATTAAAATTATTATTTTGGAGATTTTCTCTCAGACTTTGACTTGTTGCCTTATTCACAGAGGTGGGAGGTTCACTTTTGGAAAAGAGAGACTGGACAGACAGCAGTGAGCACAGGTGGAAATTATTTATTTCACACATTTAATATTAGAAAACATGTATTCACAGTATTATTCAAAGGTGGATTAATTTGGCAGGGTGTGTTGTGGGACTCAGTACCAAATTCAAAATGTTCCTCTCACATATGCGAACTCATTATGCACACACACACACACACACACACAACAATTTCACTTTGGCCAGGTAATGAGAAAATTGACATTTGTTGGACAAATGTCTCAAAAGTGGTAAAATTGATTTGATTCAAGAGCAATAAAACCATATTACCATTAACCACATGGAGGCACTGCTGTGAGTTCTTTCACAACTCTCAAAGGCAGTTTTCATCTGGGAAAACAGGTGACTAGTTGGTCAAATGATGACATTTATGGCAATTCAAGCACCTTTAGAGTGAGAATGTAATTCAGGTGTTTTTGTTGCATTCTAAAAGAAGGCAGAACACTTTTCACAATAAATTCTAGCTGTCATATATTGCTATATATATTATAAAGTAAAATATAATATATTATAAGTTAAAATATATCTGGCTGTTAAAATTAAACCTTATTTCATACACTACTGGTCAAACGTTTTAGAACACCCCCATTTTCCATTTTTTACTGAAATTTAAGTCCAGTGAATAACCTGAAATGGTACAAAGGTAAGCGGTGAACTGCCAGAGGTTAAAAAAAAAGGTTAGGTTACTAAAACGGACACTTTTTTTTTTAACCTCTGGCAGTTTACCGCTTACTTTTGTACCTTTTCAGGTCCAGATTTGAGACACAATGCCTAATAAAGCACAAAAAACATTCTGTGTTCTATTATTTTCCACAGCAATAACCACAAGGGTTGTTTCAGGGACCCCTTGGGCTTAAACACAATGGATCACAACACACACACACACACACACAGACACATAGATTTGTGTGCACTCATCCACACACATTCACGCACACGCACATCCATGCACACCTACCGATGAGAAGAGAGTTCATTTGTCAACCAGACCTCAATGTGGTCAATGACGTCATTATGCAATCGTCACAAGGACAGGCTGATAGACGTAGTGGATAATGACTGCAGAATTTACCTAATCAAATCACATACGCAGTAGGCTATCAGATAAGCACTCTATCTCCACATAAGATAACTACTTTTTTGAATCCTTGCTTTGAATACGTACATCCTGAAATACATGAAATACATCCTTTGAATGTATTTGTGCACAAAACAATTATTTGGTACATCCTCAAACAGAGATTATGAGACCACATTTTACGTGCAATGTAGCGCTGTATGTGAAGGCTAATAGTAGCACTAGTTCTTTGACAACTTACAGTAGTAGAAAGGGACCTACAATGTAAAATACGCACCTCCCTTAATGCTTTCCAAGCTCTCACTTGGACTGAAATCTGGTTGTCAAGGTTACAAGAAACTGCGCTCAAAAATGCGAGACCCGGTGAAAAAAGACCTTTCTTCTTTCAGGTCATTGTGACATACTTTGTACAATCCTCAGCTCTTAAGGGGCACAGATGGAATAACAATTATTTAAATATTTTATAAAGAATTGCTGCAGCACATTCTACCACGAAATGCTTCAGGTCACTACAAGCCTTAATATTGACCTGAAATTTAAATCAAGAAAAGACAGTCATGATATACACTACCGGTCAAAAGTTTTATAACACCCTCATTTTCCAGTTTTTACTGACATTTAAGCAGTTCAAGTCCAGTGAATAACCTGAAATGGTACAAAGGTAAGTGGGAAACTGCCAGAGGTAAAAAAAAAAAAAAGTTTAGGTTACCAAAAACTGAAAAATAATGTACATTTTTTGCCAGTGAGTAGTTTCCTACACCATCAAAAGGCACTTGGAAACTGGAGGAAACTCTGACAGGAAGAGGTCTGGCAGACCCAAAGCCACAACAAAATCAGAAGACAAGTATCTGAGAGTCAACACTTTGTGTGATAGGCGGCTCACAGGACAACAGCTTCAAACACAGCTTAACACTGGTCGAGGTAAGGAAGACTCAGTTTCAACTGTGAAGAGAAAACTTCGAGCTGCAGGTTTGACAGGTCGAGTGGCAGTAAGAAAGTAATTGCTAAGATGGCAAAATAAGAAAAAGAGGCTTGCCTGGGCCATGAAGCACCGCCAGTGGACTACTGAAGACTGGAAGAAGGTCTTATGGACCGATTAATCAAAATTAGAAATCTTGACATTTTGAAAGGTTTTTGTAGGCTGTCGAGTAGCCGAAAGGATGGTTCCTCAGTGTGTGACACCAACTGTTAAACATGAAGGAGGAAGTGTGATGGTCTGGGGCTCTTTTGCTGAATCCAGAGTCAGCAACTTGCACAGAGTGACTGTTAACCCATGTTAACCCATTACTTGTTCCCTGAAAAGGGCATTTTTTTATAACTCAGAAATGTACATTCTTTTTCAGTTTTTGGTAGCCTAAACCTTTTTTTTTTAAAACCTCTGGCAGTTTACCGCTTACCTTTGTACCATTTCAGGTTATTCACTGGACTTGAACTGCTTAAATTTCAGTAAAAACTGGAAAATAGGGGTGTTCTAAAACTTTTGACTGGTAGTGTAGCTTCTACAATATATTAGGTACATTACTGCTTAGAGAAAGTGTTTGGGTGGTTTGTAAGATATTGCCATTAAAACAAGGTTGGCTAGACCCCACGGGGTGTAGGAACATTTTGTATAAGAGTGCCAATCAGCATAGTTATGGGCAGGCCTATTGCCAGTTGAGGTTAATGTTATAAGGCTAGGGTTAGGGGCGGGGCTATATGATCTTACAGCCTATCAGATCTAGCATTATCTTAATAATAATACGTAGTTCATCACAGAATATGGTAATTGTTTCCGAGGCTCAATCAGGCTCAAGTATATGTATATGGCTCAATGAGTCCTATCCTGAAGTTATCTTTAATTGCCGTTTCTTTTTCATTTGCTGTGTTCGGTGTGAGATACCCATTAGCTAGCTTATCGATCGCTTGTTTCTGTAGGCCTAGCTGTGGATCTATGAATATTGATGTGGTAAAGGGCATGCCCAGTCAATCCTCTCAGTGTGGAGAGTTGAAATTGAGCAGTGTTTGATACAAACTTTTTTGTTGTTGTTGAGAATTTCAAGTTAGTATGATACAATAATATTAACAAATAATTATTTTAAGATCGACTTTAAAAATCCCACCAGTCCAAATTGGAATTGGAAATAGGAAATAAACAATAGTACTTTTGTAGTTAATAGTATCTTGGATGTTGTGATGTCGTAAGTAATACATGAGGAAAGAGGCAAAGAAATGATGATGACGAGACCAAAGCCAAAAGAGACATTCTGTTGCTGCAGTTCAGGGAAGAGGTGATAAATCTCACTGATTAGCATTATTTCATTGAGTAAGAGAGCTGAAGGAAGTGTACTTCCAGATAAGACATCCGTTCTGTATCTGATACTGTATAAGGCAGCGCCCTAGTCTAACAGGCCGATCAGCCTATCTAAATTCATCATGTTGCTTATTGCACCTACCTAAATTATCTTTAATGAGGTAGACTGTAGTTCGGTACAGACACTGAAGGCAGTTTTATACAGCTCATGATGCCACTAGCTTGTAATTATCTTTAGACTAAGATTGTTTAAGCACAAACAACTTATACAACAGGTGAACTATTTTCATTTTGTTAGCATTTATCTAAATGCCTAGACCCATTGCATATTTGATTAGATTGGGTTTCCAGTAACAGTGGAGCAAATCTGCAGCCACACCACTGCCACCATAGCAATCACATTTCATGCAACACCCTTCTGCTTCTAATTTAACAGATATAATATAGAGATAACAGCTACACACATACAATATTTAATGCTGAGAAGTGGCTACCATGTAGAATGAATTGCCCCGATATAAAAAGCATGAATGATTAAAAGACAACGCAGCGGAAAAGATTAATGTCAAACCAATGAATGAGGCAAAGTGTTGTGTCCTTTGCTTCTTTGTCACCTAGCAACAACAAATACGGTTATCCGTGCCTTTAAAACACAGTACAGTGCAAGCACTCTTGACATGAAACATAGACTAATCATTATTTTTTGTGTGTCTATGCACAGGTTTAGTGAATACATCTAAAGTTCCCAAAACATCTATCTTCCCCAAAAAAGTGTATTCAGAAATCCTTCATCGCCTATAATTTCACCTGTAAAATCACATGGAAATCCAGAGCCTAATTGTGCAGAGTCTCAAGCTTGACATTATCATGTGTTACTGTAATATTACTTCAATAATCACATGCCATTTATTGGGGAAAAGTAGCCTTTTACAATAACCACATGCAAGCAGAATTGCCCTGACACAAATCACTAATGGCCTTAAAATCAAGAAAGCTTTGACAAGTGACCCGTTTTACACTACATAAAAGGCCTGAGCTTTTACCGCCCAGTCAGCTCAGGGTCTGTACGAGACGGGTTTGGGATTTTATATCTCAGATTTCATGACAAAGCACACCCTGTCAAGTCCTTTATCTGAGGCTTATAGCAGAGAGGACACCAGGGAGGACACCTGCAGCTGGTCACTGCACATTTCCAGCGTTAAAAATCCCACCAGTTGAAATTGGAAATTGGAATTGGAATTGGAAATAAACAATAGTACTTTTGTACTTAATAGTATCTTGGATGTTGTGATGTCGTAAGTAATACATGAGGAAAGAGGCGAAGAAATGATGATGACGAGACCGAAGCCAAAAGAGACATTCTGTTGCTGCAGTTGAGGGAAGAGGTGATAAATCTAACTGATTAGCATTATTTCAGGGAGTAAGACAGCTGAAGGAAGTGTACTTCCAGATAAGACGTCCGTTCTGTATCTGATATAAGGCAGCGTCCTAGTCATCAACATAGGCAACACCTCAGAAAAGAATTATGTTTGAAGACTCATATACAAGGAAGTGCAAGACTTTATAACCCCTTTACTTTTATTAACAATTATATTACAAAATTACATTTTTGCCCCCCTTAAAAGCAATTATATGCTAGGATAGCCCACATTTCTATGGTACATCAGGGTTATTCTATGACTTCTTCCTGGGGGTCAGACTCTTTTTTTAAATGATGTATGATGATGTAACCATATTCCACTTACTATACATTAAACAGTGTATGAATAAGAAATATTGTACATGTGTAAAAAATTAAGATGGCTTCTTAAATATGCACAGCTATTACTTATTATTCTCTGACTAGTGGGAGATATGCTGACACTGTGCAGATGTAGACCTGGGCATAGACACAATATTTGTTGCATCTGAGTAATACTTAAAAATATATATTTTCTGAATGAAAGGGCCATGAGCACATCTAGTTGAATAGCCTTGTTGTTCATCCTCACTTGTTGTCAGTGCTGTTGGTATGCTATAGAAGAG
Organism: Aldrovandia affinis; assembly: GCA_029706075.1. Classification (NCBI taxonomy): domain Eukaryota; kingdom Metazoa; phylum Chordata; class Actinopteri; order Notacanthiformes; family Halosauridae; genus Aldrovandia; species Aldrovandia affinis. The sequence goes on from JAINUG010000046.1 coordinate 5,254,330, forward strand.
ATGGGAGAATATTGTATGAGAGTATATTGTTCATGTTTTCAGTCAGAAATGTGCAGGGGCAAAGTCATTTTACTGCACCATTGCACATCTGGTCATCGTAACAATTCAAGGCACAACTGAACAAAAGTAAACCTTTTAAATATTAACAAAATACTTCTGTAATAAAACAATTAACTGCTTCTTTTCACACCTTGATGAAAGGGCACTGACTACAGAATCAAGCAATGATCCTCTCCTGTTTACTTTCACGGTGGATTCATCTGTTGTGGGATGGAGGGATTCTTGTTGTTGTAGAACATTACTAATACAAATAATTTCACCAAGACAAAGACAATAAAAGTGTTTTTCTTTCACAGTGGGAGTGATTATACATAAGAATGTAAGACTATAAGAATGTTTGATGGCAATAACAGGCCGATCAGCCTATCTAAATTCATCATGTTGCTTATTGCACCTACCTAAATTATCTTTACTGAGGTAGACTGTAGCTCGGTACAGACACTGAAGGCAGTTTTATACAGCTCATGATGCCACTAGCTTGTAATTATCTTTAGCTAAGATTGTTTAAGCACAAACAACTTATACAACAGGTGAACTATTTTCATTTTGTTAGCATTTATCTAAATGCCTAGACCCATCGTATATTTGATTAGATTGGGTTTCCAGTAACAGTGGAACAAACCTGCAGCCACACCACTGTCACCATAGCAATCACATTTCATGCAACACCCTTCTGCTTCTAATTTAACAGATATAATATAGAGATAACAGCTATACACATACAATATTTAATGCTGAGAAGTGGCTACCATGTAGAATGAATTGCCCCGATATAAAAAGCATGAATGATTAAAAGACAACGCAGTGGAAAAGATTAATGTCAAACCAATGAATGAGGCAAAGTGTTGTGTCCTTTGCTTCTTTGTCTCCTAGCAACAACACATACGGTTACCCCTGCCTTTAAAACACAGTACAGTGCAAGCACTCTTGACATGAAACATAGACTAATCATTATTTTTTGTGTGTCTATGCCCAGGTTTAGTGAATACATTTAAAGTTCCCAAAACATCTATTTTCCCCAAAACTGTGTATTCAGAAATCCTTCATCGCCTATAATTTCACCTGTAAAATCACATGAAAATCCAGAGCCTAATTGTGCAGAGTCTCAAGCTTGACATTGTCATGTGTTACTGTAATATTACTTCAATAATCACATGCCATTTATTGGAGAAAAGTAGCCTTTTACAATAACCACATGCAAGCAGAATTGCCCTGACACAAATCACTAATGGCCTTAAAATCAAGAAAGCTGTGACAAGTGACCCGTTTTACATCAGGTGCAATAAGCAACATGATGAAAACGGGTCACTTGCCACAGCTTAAGGCATAAAAGGCCTGAGCTTTTACCGCCTAGTCAGCTCAGGGTCTGTACGAGACGGGTTTGGGATTTTATATCTCAGATTTCATGACAAAGCACACCCTGTCAAGTCCTTTATCTGAGGCTTATAGCAGAGAGGACACCAGGGAGGACACCTGCAGCTGGTCACTGCACATTTCCAGCTTCGCTTACACTCAGGGGTGCGAGGAGAAAAACACAGATTTGATTTTACTCGTCTGCATCTTTATAGCAAATTTAAAAAACTTCCTGAAGTAAACTGGATGCATCTCATGGTGGATACATTTTTCTGTGCTCTCCTACAACGTTTTCCCGCCAGTTCAAAAGATGAGGGAAAATCTTACTCAAGTTATAATAGAATGGAATGTCCCTATTGGTATACATTTATGGTTGAAACCGATTCTTAAGTATTTAAATCATTAACAATACGCGTAACCGTTGGGTTATATGTTGTAATGCGCTAATATACCACATATAATATGGTAATGAATTCAAGCAGCAGGTGCCAATTATTTCAAATTTTGTCTGTTATACCGATTTTATATGTGGGTGGTAGGTTTTATGCAACGTCTTAAGGTCTAGAGGTGACATCTCAAGTAAAGCGATCATTAACCAAATTAATTCCTCATATACTGCATTAAACTACCTCATTAAAGGCTCATTCCGCAGGATCCCTCCTTCGAACCACGCCTCCTTTAGAACTCAAGTTAAGGTTAATAAATTAGCTATGCAAAGCATGCTGTAAAAATTGAAATGTTCTTCAAAGTCCACTCTAGAAGTGGTGAAACTTATCCTTTCATCAACTGATGACAAATTAATGCATTCTTTTCCAAAGGGGTTATATATTAATTACTTATTATTATGGCAAATTCTAAGAATCATATTTATTTTTTGTTTCTCCATGGAGTAGACAGTCGCCATATAGTGAAAGCCTCGAAAAATATTATAACAGCGCTGCGCCATGGGACAGAGAATAATCCGAGAGGTTGCAAAATGGGCTGTGAAGATTCTTGCTGACTAAAGAGTCTCAGCTACTGACATCTGTGGGCTCAGACGTTTCTGGGATCGGCATGGATAACAAACACCAAGACAAGATGGAAAGCGGGTACACACCGGTCGCAGAATCGTCCACTCGCGAGGATGAGTCCATTAAAAGAGCCAGAAATTTGATCAAAACATACTCAGAGTCTTTTGGCAGTTATATGGAGGGGATATTTTGCCAGGGAGAAGACTCGAATAACACACAATCTTTGAGCAGCGTCCCAGTCCCTATGCGTAATTTTGGGATTACGGACGTTCTATCTTGCGCACCAGGCTCCGGTATTGACGGGGGGATTTGGAAAGACTTTGCAGCTCTCGGGAACTCCGTGATAAGTAAAGACTCTTGTGAACTTGGTGAAATATCCACAAAAACTGAAAATCTGACTTGGGAAGTGACACCGTTATGTCGCGAAGAAACGCATGCGAAGGAAACTGTGGCGCTCCCAGCAACGGTGCCAAGAGAAAGTTTTAGCGGAACACACATTTCAGCGACTGGAATCTCTATTAAAGATGAACAACAAGCCTTGCTCATAATGGAACCCCAATCTTCGGACTTTTGTCCGTATACAACGAATATACCGCCTTTGAATCCATCTTATGTTACTGCGAGGACGCAACAACTTGGATATAGCGAAGACGCGGATACTTCAGCGCACTCTTCTCCACCCAAGCAACATATTTCTTTAGATACTGCACGGTACTCTGCGGATTTAAGACTCGATAACCCTTTGCCGCACATTCCAAATATGAAAGTAGATCCTAATGGTTTCCCTTCCTTCGCCGGAGAGGGGATCCTAAATAGCGGATCTATTGGTTACGCACAGAAAGCGCTCCAGTCCTTGCCGGTGCTTAAGAGTGAACACTTCAGGTTGTCTATGTCTAGTTTATCCGCGGATTCTCAGTATTGGTGTCAGTCCACGGGACTTTCTGAGGACCCGCAACCGCAGATTGACTATTTATCTCCGGCTGGAATCCACAATACTTGCGCCAAATACGGTTCAACGAACACGTACAGCTCCTATTTAGGGTAAGATGTGACAAAACAAAGTACATTTTACTTATGGTTTTCTAAGTGTATATTCTTCTCCTACCAAAACCCCCTGAGTTTATGATATGACTGTAATTTAGCATTAAATGTGTTCATGCCTTGTAGACAAACGCTACTTATAAGAGTTTTGGGGACATATGTTTATTTGTTTATTTAGGGATGTAGTATAAACTGAAATCGCGTTTGACTTATTTCATATGTTACAGCTTTTATTAATACTTTGTAGTTCATAGTCTACATAATTCATAGTTCATAATTCTAGACCACCAAAGGCATATTGGGGGGCGGGACACAATGAAAGGGAATGTTTTATATCTATAAATTATTGAGGGGGGCAGATATGACTGTTTTGAATATTGGGGCGGTGCACGTCCCCCCTCACGTCCACCCCCACTTAATTTGTTACGCCTATGTAGATGATAATGAAACAGATTACCAACCATCAGCAAAGACAATAAACACTACTTTCACATAATCTTTATGATTACACATAATACCATATATAAATGCAGTACATATTCATATGTTTCCAAACACATATAATCTATTAAAAATGTAAATTAAATAAACTTTGTGAAGTAATTTTAGGTCATATAGGCTATTACCATATTATACTATTATACTTAGCACAGATAATAAAAAAAGCTTTCTGACTTCCTAGAACATATAATACATGGTGAGAAAAAAATGAGACCAAGAGACACATAGAGACACAGAGACACATGGAAAAGCCACTTGTGGTGTTTTGGGGAAGTGTAATCATGTGTAGGTTGTCTTTTTGTGCATTTCTGGCCTGGATGAGTTTACTGAGTGACCCTGAATCTCTCTCAATTGGCAGTGTGCTCCCACAGCGGGTGTGCATCATCTGTGGGGATGAGGCGTCGGGCTGTCACTACGGCGTCCTCACCTGTGGCAGCTGCAAGGTGTTTTTTAAGAGGGCGGTGGAAGGTAAGAGGCCAGGACATTGGAGTGACATCTCCACCAAGTGCACGGGAAACTTTTGCCCGTGCGCTAAACTCGTATTAATACTGACATAAACGCGAGCTAAGTCCGGATGCAGAGCCGAGGCACGTTTTTTTTTTTTTTTGCATTTGCCTCATTCAAACTTGTACTTAGGCAGGTATACTAAGAACTCAGCTCTCTTTTGCAGTGATGAGCTGGGGAATCAAAGTGGGTTAGGAAGTGCAAGGGATTGTGTAGCCAATCAGATGCAGGATGATGAGGCAGCTGATTGTAGAGAGACAGTTTTTGTGGGAATTTTACCAGGACACTGGGGTTAACACCCATACTCTTTTGAAAAGGTCAGGAGAGGTGAGTCAGGACCTCAGTTTAATGTCTCATCCAAAGGACTGCACCTTCTACAGCACTGTGCTGGGGCACTGGATTTGTATTTGGTCCAGAGGGAAGAGGGCCTACTACTGGTCCATCAACACCTCTTCCAACAGCAACTTTGTTTTCCCAGGAGGTCTCCCATCCTAGTACACAGCAAGCCACACCTGCTTAGCTTCAGCCGTTGAGCATGAGAAGGGTACAAGGTGGTATGGCTGCTTAGCTTCAGCAATTTGGGATGAGATAGGCAGAGGGTGGTGTGGCTGCTTAAATTCAGAAATATGACATGAGAAGGGTACAGGGTGCTATGGCTTTTGGCTCATATTTCCCCTGAAAAAGAAATAAATCTCTAAAAGACTATAACACAATGGCAACTCAGTAAACGTATGAACAAAAATAAAAATGAGGGGAAAATTGTTTAATATTCTCAAATTTGTTGTCAGCAACTACAGAATATTTGTCACAGTCCACAATGTCCCTATGCACTAGCTTGGTGCCTTATCTAATAGAAACAGATAAATTGGAGCCCCCTGTTTACCATGGCCATGTCACTTTGTCCTCTTAGCCTTGTCTGAATCTAATCTTTAGAGCTCTCAGTACAAGATGCCTCTTCCTCATATCACAAGAATAAGCCTCCACCTTTATCAAGTCCAATCTCTGAGAACAACATTTGTCACTATTGGCTCAGATTTGATGTAACTATGATATGTCTTTGTAATTAACTTTGAGTTATGAAATTGAGAAAAGGCTACATGCCTGTATTTTCACTTTGATGTTGTTCACTTAAATGAACGCTATTTGTTCTGCTATAAATGGACAAAAAATAACAGTCAGTTGCTCCTTGCACGGCGAGCATTTCAGTTTGATAGTTTAAACACGGCCTATACAGTAACAAGAGTGTTTTTCTTTTGTTATGGTGTAATCATCGGCATATAGAAAGTTACACTGTGTATTTACTCATTTACCAAACAGGCCATCACAACTACCTGTGTGCCGGACGAAATGACTGCATCGTGGACAAGATCCGCAGGAAAAACTGCCCTGCTTGTCGCCTCAGAAAGTGCTGTCAGGCTGGAATGATACTGGGAGGTAACCCTATCTTTCTTATAGCATCTAATATACAACATTCGTCTTTCTCACATATTGACTTTTTAGGAAAAGATCCAAACCGTTAAGCTAAGGCCATTTTTCCGAAAACAAGGCTCATCTTTCCGACCCGGCCTCGGCAGAACAAAGTGGCTTGTTTTTATAGCCTTGACTTTGGCTTCGATTCAGCATCACGGTTGTGCAACGCGACCCGGACGCTCCATCATCTGCAGTCTCATTGAAGTTTTATATGTGTGCTCTGTGAAGCGCTGGGTAAACAGGTTTCGGAGCGGCCGCTCTGGGTAATGAGGTGTTCTTGAGGTTGGGAGCGGTGCGTGCTTGCCGAGATGCCTGCCTGGCGGGCACTCTCATTGCTCCCCGTGTTTGACGTGGAGGAGAGACAGAGGAGCACGGTGACCCAGCTCCGTGCGGCAGCGGAGATGAATGGCTCACCGCGCCACTCCCCGTAATGCCGTACTCCCCTCCTGTGGAGGCTGGCGGGGTGAGAAAGGATCTTTTAGACGTTCAAGAGCAGGGCGCAGGAGCCAAGATTTGAGGATGACTAAGGCATCCTGGAGCATTATCTTGGGCGGGCGGATGACACAATCATGGCCCCCCAGTTATAGTTGCATTAGAGAATGGGTGCAGAGCAAAAAACACCTAGAGGCACACACAAACACATACACGCTCCTTTTAATCAATAGCGTGGATAATTTAGCATTTTGTTCTTATATATATACAGTATATATGATACGATACGATAGGATATATTTTATTTGACCCCATGGTGAAACTCAGTAGCTGTTTCACAGTAAATATATATATACATGAATGAATGACAGATTGAGGCATTATTTTAAAGATAACCTGGTATTTATATTCCAATAGTATTGTAATTTTGTGTCTCAGAACAGTAATGACAGAAGTTAAGTTAATTATCACTAACCTTTTTTCCATCATGAAAGCTTTAGTGAATAGGACAGATTCGAATAAAGACATACAATACGGTACAAGTTACAGCCTTTCCCTCGTTCCTTCATAAAAATCTCCCACATTTATGCTATCATATTGAAGTTGGTAGTGATAAGGACATAAAGGGCAGTTCCCAGAACATGCAGCATTGGTGGGACCTGTATGTTCAGTCATGCAAAGGAAATCGAATTTAAGTACAGACCGCTGACAGATAGTTGCAGTATGAAGTAATAAATTATCTATTAGATTTACCCTGAGAGATGGATAAGCTACAAGACTGAACAATTCATGTGGAACATTTATATGGCTGCCAACAGATGCCAGCAAGAAACTAGACTCAGATTTGTTTCCATCTGTCTACAGGGCCTTCTGTTCATCTTCACAAAATGTTCCAAAAGATTCACCTCCTGTATTCAGAAAAATGGCTGAGAATTCTTTCACAGCAACTAATGTAAATTGTTCTGTTAAAAAAGTGATGGACTGAAAAAGTTAAACTTCAGTGCTGGTTCCTCCCCCAAATTTACGTTCATGGTTTGATCATCATGACTGAAATGTAACATTTTAACCTTTTTTTTGGAGTACAAGGATGAGCGCTACAGTGTTGGTGCTGGTGGTGGATGCAATACAATGGGCGTTCTTTTGTGAATAAACAACTATTAATAGCTAGCTATCTCATAAAAAGACATTCATTGATGAAGTGTGTAAGTTTGAGCTGATTTAGCAGATTGTTATTCAGATGAAATACTGTTTTATTGTTTGGAACTTGGCCGTGTGCTATTTTGCTTTGAAATAGACACCATTCTGAAACGCTCATGATTTTTCCATACCGAAAAGAACAACACAGTGCTGCAGTCAGGGAGGCTTGAGAAAAATAAGGATTCCCCCCTCCCGTTCCTTGACGGCACTGGGGCTCTCCACGCGTTGTACAAACCATCCCGTCTCACTCACTCTCACCCACAGAAGCAGAATCGTTGGTCATCTTCCACAAGAGACTGAAACCCAACTCTTCAGACTACACTTCCAACGAATATATTCATTTAAAAAAAACCTACCTTTTCTCTTCCTCTTTTATAGATGTGGTGTGGTCTATTGTATTGCTGCTGTACTGATCTCTTGCTCTAGCTGTGATTGAAATGCACTTATTGTCTACTAAATGCCTAAAATGTAAATACAATGTAATGCCTGCCCCCCAGGTCGGAAGCTGAAGAAGTTTGGGGTTCTGAAGACGGCCGGCCTGTCCCAGGCCCTGGTGGCACATCCCCAGCAGAGGCTGTCCTTCGATGGCGCAGGCCTGCTGGCCCTGCCCTGCATGACGGGGGTCCGTGAGCTGCATCTGTCCCCCCAGATCATCAGCATCCTGGAGAGCATCGAGCCGGAGGTGGTGTACTCCGGCTACGACAACAGCCAGCCCGACATGCCCAACATGCTCCTCAACAGCCTGAACCGTCTGTGCGAGAGACAGCTCCTGTGGATCGTCAAGTGGTCTAAATCCCTGCCAGGTAACCCCGCACCCCCTGCTCCCAGCCCACAGCCCGGCTCCTGGCCCGCTGGTACTGGTCGGTTGCCAATACTTTGAATGCAGTGTTGTTTACTATTTATGCAAATATCAATAATCCTAAAATTAGGAAAGTTGGGATTCATCATTCAGGCACCTGCAGTAGTCTAACAAAGTGTGTAGGACCCGCAGCCATGTTTACAAAGAAGCTACATCTAACAACCTGTCAGATTTGCACATTCGTTTTCAAAGCTGGGGAATAGCTAGCACATCCACTTGAACTGAAATAGGAGCAGCTGGGCATGGAAGCGTGCGGTTGGTCCCTAATGCATGATGTGGGAGGCATTATGTCTCTGAGGCAACAAATGCTTTAATTAGAAGATGCATTCATATTTGGTGCAGCTAGAAAGTGCAGCTCGAAAGAACCCGAGACACAATTATCAGGGAATGTACATTTTCACTGTACTTGCATTTGAAATAAAGTTCCTAAAACACCGGTATCGCCATTGGCGGACATGGTTGTGTAAACATTGGTATCGGATCAGAAAATCTGTGCATCTCTACTTAAAATCAGTCTGGGTATCGTGCCACAGCTTTAGATCGCAGTGTGAACCAACCACATTTGCAATGCCCTTTGATACGTTTCCTGGAACGCCTTTTCCATTGCAACTTCCGAAAAGGGTTTCATTATAAATCATGGTACTGAAAAATATTAAGCAATACTTCTTTTTTTCTGTGTTTTTCTGTCAAAAGGATTTCGCAGTTTACACATCAATGACCAAATGGCCCTGATTCAGTACTCTTGGATGAGCTTGATGGTGTTCTCTTTGGGTTGGCGGTCTTTCCAAAATGTCACCAGTGAATACCTGTACTTTGCACCAGACCTCATTCTCAACGAGTAAGTAGTCAATCTATACATTCAAACAAACATATTGGATCAAGAAATGTAAAACCAGTGATTGTTTTTAACAACACCTCCTTCATATGTCTCAAATGGACACTCATTGTATAATTGTAAGAGCGTATAGGGATAGGATTCTATCTGAAATAGTAAAAAGTGAGTTAAGAATAATAAGAATATTAAAAATATTAAATTATATTATAAACTTTTTCTTTGCTAGGTGGTTTTGCGATTCAATAGGTGAAACACCTGAAATATGTGTGTTTGATATATCATTTTTTATTTAATATATATATAAATATGAATGTATGATTTATGAAGACAATAAAGTTTAAAAAATATAATAGCTTGTTAAATATTATGTACTGTAGATATCACATATATAATACAAGGCAATACAATGATATGGTATAAACTTTGGTTAAACTTTAAAACTTGATATCTCAAAATGATATACTTTATACTAACAACACTAATTCTAAATCCTTGTTTTAATTTCTGATTACAAACATTTCCAGGGAGCGTATGAGGCAGTCTCCGATCTATGACCTGTGCTTGGCAATGCAGTTCATCCCCCAAGAGTTTGCTAGCCTCCAGGTGACCAAAGAAGAGTTTCTGTGTATGAAGGCCTTGCTACTACTCAACACTGGTAGGTCTTTAGGAGCTGGCCTCAACAGAAATCCGTCTCCTTCCTGCCCCCACTTCCCCCCGAATCTGACCTGCCATCAGTGTGACACATAAATCGCAAACTGTGGTACGTCAGACCATAAACTTTTTTTTATACATAATCATCCGGAGAAGAATACAAAAAGGAAAACACATGATTTGTGATAAGCCAGGGACGCACTGTACTGCCAGTCCTTGAGGAAGTGGGGGCTAATTCCAATTTAGTACAGCTGTGATGAGTGATTTTTTAGCAGTAGTGGCAACCTGCTAACCATGTATCTTTACAATGGATTAAATGTTGAAAAAAATGTTTTGGTGGGAATGCGGGCCCATTTAATAGCAATGGAGCTGACGAGAAACAGAACAAAACAAAATCGCCAATGATAGCTATTTCTGTTGCAAAGCTGGCCGCAGCTTCAGACAACCAGAAAATGGTTCAAAACAATTCACAGAGCACAAACTTAAACCAAATATTATTTTGAGGGCACAAAGTACCTTAACATGCAAACTAAGGAAAGACAATCCAGGGCTGCATATTTTTTAGGGCAAGGCTACTTTGGCCTTTGGTGAAAGGTCATTTTTAGGGCACCAAGGTCAAAGAGAAAAAAATGATAAATGTGTTAACATTGAAGCTAGAACACCATCACACAAATAAATACATTACAAATAAAGATCAGTACAGTAGATCTTTGTGGCATGGTTCTTGAGGGTTTGTGAGTAAAGTTGAAACGGTAGATACACAAAACAGAATTGTAATTAATTTTCTGATTTCATCCCGTTTTTTGGTAGCCAATTACACCCGCAATTTTTAGGTCAATCCCTCCTGCGTAGTTCGCTGCCGTAGCCCTGTGAGTGGTAATGACAAAGGCGAAGTATTGTCTCCTCCGAGACGACACTTGTCATGCTGTCGACCGTAACTCCGGCACCTGTGCGCAGCGAATGTCTTGTTGGCTTCCCTCCCTCCTCCCTGGGGTGGACAGCCAATTGCCGCCCCCGCTGGCACTCCCGGCCAGAGCCGACTCTGGCGCGGCCGGGGAATCGAACCCCATTCGCCGTGGCCAGCGTCGGATGTTGAAACCACTAGACCCACAAAACACATTTTAAACATGGATGGGCTGCTCTAATGGGACACAGACAGCTGGACTGGCTGCCCTGATGAGGGCACAGACTGCTCTGTGGGGGCTGCTCAACTGGGGGCACTAGCTGAACTGGCTGAGACCACACTTATCTAGCTTGCTGCTGAGACTTAAAAACTATATAATGCAAGCGTATAAACACTTTAATAACTCTAATGCCTTATTAGGATGTTGGTCGAAAATGCTCCATGTTATTCAGTTACCTGACAATAGCCTACTTCTAGCCTCAACTCATTAAGTGAAAAACCCATCCAACTGTTGAGCTTATATTTCCAGCTGCCTTTTTGTAGTGTTTATACAATGCGAAAAACATTATACAATGAATGTCAGTATGCCTAATGTTGCTTTTTGTGAATCTAGCCTTAACAAAACTGGGGGCTATTTGAATCATGGAAAGCTGCATGATATAAATGTGACAGTATGGCAATACAGCATTTTGTTGTCAAAGCACAATGCACAAACAGTAGAGCTAATTCAGGACTGAGGGGCATTAAGTAATGTCCTTGTCTATTCCAATAGATTTGTGTCAAGAGACAGTAGCACACCTGTAGCGCAGTTGTCAAAGAGGTTGGTTTAAAAACAATAAATTACCAGTGGGTATGGGTATGGTTTAGTTCGGTATGGCCAATCAGATTATCAGATTTTTCCATGTTTAATACCTTTGCCATAGTGAACTCATTGTTTTGTCATATCTGATGAAGAACAAGGCTTGCAAGTTATGTTACTTGCTTTCACTACAATAAAACAGTGTATAGTTTGATGCCATAAAATACTAAACTAAACTAACTAGAGTGACCAGATGTCCCATATTTAGATTCTTCAATAAACATAGTTTCAGAACTCTTTCACTTCCTTATTTAGATTATTACTGCATAGAAATAAAATATATAAGATATAAAATACTGGTATGATCCCCCCGCCCCACTGCTCAACAGTATCATCAGCAAAAAATTGCTTTGTTACTTTTCTATTCTACCTTTCCTGTCCCGTGAATTCATCCTGCTTGTCCTGCATTTGGACTGTTTGAAACTGGTCACCCTAAAACGAATGTGCTTGAGGAATTAACTAAGCTTTTACAGTAGCTCTTGTATATCTTGCAAAAGTTATGTAGTCATTCTGCTTGCTTAACTTGCAATTTCTCAGATTGTGTGACTGATAGTGACTGATGATACAGTCAGTAGAAATGTGCGTGTTCTTTGGGTTGGTTGACAGGCTGCAACGCTGGGTGGGGATTGGATAGCAGGCGTGTTCCTCATTGCTTTCGTCGATAGACCCAATGCCCAGTCATATTAAGCATTACGATTACGATTTCCTTTGCCCTCAGATTTACAATTCAATCTGAGGTCACAGCGTAAACTCTGGCTGTGAGGTTTGCGTTTGTTTTAGGGGCATGACGGCAGTGGTGTCGGTGCCGCCATGTGAAACTCCTGCCTTGCTTGATGCTGCTGTAAAAAAAGGCAAAAATAATTAGGGACTTTTAGACCAAACAACGCAAGAACCGTCTCAAACGTCTGCCTTCCTTAGGTTCCGAAAACAAAATAAACAGCCTTGAGTAGTCTAATCTAAGTTTACCCTTTAAGATAACTAACCAATTAAAAAGTAACAATTGATCAGTTACAATATATCAAAGACTGTCAAATTGTGCTTGGAAGGAATTAAAGGCTTAATAATGTTACATATTTAAAAACAATTTTTGATATCATTACAAGGAGTATGTATTCAGAATACATGGTGTACAGAAAATAAACATAATGCACCAAAATGACAAAGGCAAAGCTATGCATTTTATTCAGTAAAATGAAATTAGCAAGTAGATTTCCTTAAAATGAAGAGACTATTCCTCCATGTTACAATCTCAGGTAGAAATGGAGGCAGCAGACACAGAGAGTGGAGATATAGAAGCACTATGGCAGTAATGTGTACTATTTGCATGGTTGTAATGAGCATGTTTGTATAGCTGTAATGGGCACTGTTTGTAAGGCTGTAATGGGTAAGGGCTATGCATGCTTTGAGCAGAGCCGAAGTTCGCCTGGGTAAAGTGAAGTCCAACACGTCAAAAGTGAAGATTTCAGTTCATGCTTTCTCTCCGCTAGAGTGAAGTTTGCGTCTCAAATGCGGAAATACATCATAGTTGTTGTGGTAGTGCATCCATTTACTTCCCTTATGAGTTCAGTGACTATGGATATTAAGCTTCCATTCGACCAATCACAGACAACAGTGGGTCTTCTTTGCCGGAGTTTGCTTGGGGAGTTACAAAAGTTCAGCTGTGGAGGGGAGGACTAGCAAACATTTGCGTCATTTGCCTGACTTCATTTTGTTTTCTTTTGCTGTAGTGAACTCGGCGAACAAAAAGCATGCATACAGGTTGGATTGTAGTAATGGGTACAGGGTGTATGCCTGTAATGGGCAGTCTGTGGTCCACCTGATAGCTGGGCGTCTCCCTGCACTCGGAGAGCTGCCAGTCCTATAAAAAAACGTAAAAAGAACACCAGACAATGGGAATATTGCCCTCCCTGACCAGCTCAGAATGGCTCCAACAATAATTCACAACACATTAATAAAATTCCATAAATTAAAGTAATAATTCAATTATTGTAATTAACGATCAATATATACAGTATATATACAGGCAACGGCCAAAATAAAGGAAACACCAACATCAAGTGTCTTAATAGGGTGTTGGCCAACAAGGCAGAAGAGCTTCGTAGCGCCTTAGCAAAATTACAAGTGTCTGGAACTCTAAACACCATGATAAATTCCATCATTTGGCGTTTTGTTGAGTCCAGTCATAAGTGTTAAGTTGAGATCTGGTGTGAGTTTGGCATATTTTACATGGCATTTTATGCTCATCAACACCGCCTGACTCAGGGCCAGAAATGACCAAAATAATCACGCTGCACAGAACTTGCTCCAAGTCAAAACAAGTAGTGCTAGGAAAAAGCAAAAATGAGCAAAACAAAAACAAATGAGCAAAAACAATATTTTGTATTTTAACATTAATAGTTGTAGGAAAAGGCTGTCCATAGTGCTGCACTGGGCACCTGTTTTCACACAATAGCTTTTTTGTTGTTGTTGTTTCACTGTATGAAGTCCTTCAATATATTTTGAAGAAAGGAGAACATTTTTAATTCAACCAGACTTTTCAGGTCTTTTTTGAGGCACAATGTGCAGATATCTTTTTTCCTACAGGCAATTACTTTGTTGCACTTGCCTCTGCTCTGGAAGGGAGAGCTTGGAATCCTGGGAAATGTAGTGAGGATAATAATAATAATAATAATAATAATAATGGATTGCATTTATATAGCTCCTTTCAAGAACCCAAAGCAGTTTACAGTAAAGGGGGGAAACTCATCTCAACCACCATGTGTAGCACCCACCTGGGTGATGCACGTCAGTTATTTTGCGCCAGAACGCTCACCGCACACCAGGTGGAGAGGGAGGGAGTATTGAACCAGTTAAAAGCATGTGATGCAGCTGCCTCTCTACCTTTCCCACAGTTCCTCTTGAGGGGCTGAAGAGCCAGCCACAGTTCGAGGAGATGAGGCAGAACTACATCCACGAGCTCGCCAAAGCCATCCACCTGCGGGAGAAGGGTGTGGTGGCCTGCTCTCAGCGCTTCTACCACCTGACCAAGCTGATGGATCACATGCACGACGTAGGTCCCCGTCCACCCCTGGCCGTCTGTGAAGGATCTTTTTCTACTCAACATCAATAATACACTAGGATTTTTACTTTCACCTTAAAACCATCATCCATTTTACATTTTTTAGCAGACACGCTTATCCAGAGTGACTTACACAGTTCACATTTATTTACATACAATCCATTTATACAGTTGGATATTTTACTGAAGCAATTCAGGTTAAGTACCTTGCTCAAGAGTACAATGGCAGTGTCCCCACCTGGGGATCAAACCTTCAATCGTTCCTTAACCATTTCAACCTGCTGCCTGACTCATCCAGTTACAAACCGGGTGAGCTGAGTTAACTGTACAATAAACTACTTTAATTGACCAATAGAGTAATAATGAAAACCAGCACACCCTGCGGCCTTCCAGGACCAGGGTTGAAGAGCCGTGTTGGATAACCAACAATTGAACTCTACATTCTACCATTACTTCAATAATGTGTGTCTTTGAGTAGCGCAATTAGAAGTGTTGCTTTATTCCTTTCATACATATCAGCAAGATGAGTGGTTGCTCACGTCACCAAGAAAAGCCTTAAGAATGAAAAATAAACTTGCTAAATTGGTTCCTGAGGCTTGAGGATGCAGTTAGACTGAACAAAGAGACTGAATAAAGGCTTAAGGGAGCTTGTAGTCAGGGGAGATATGAAAAATGTGCTTGATGCTGCCATACGGAGGAAATCCATAAAAATGGTAATAGATATATAGTTCCAGATGTACATACTGAGGCATAATGTAGTTTATTGTTCAAGAGCAGCCAAAGTTATTCTCCTGGACATTTTAAGCATTGTCCAATCAGATTTGAAAGGGCCACTCAGTTAATGTCTGGTGAATCAAGCACTTTTGCTGGGTTTCAAATTTTTCAGATACTTCAGAAACTTAAGTAAAGACACTTTGAGAATGTAAATAATTTTGAACTTAAATGAGTCGATTGCTAAAAGGTAAGTACTGCCTTTTCAGTGATCTATTGAAGGGCCACTTAACTTAACTCTATAGAAAGGCCTGGATTCGACCTTAGTCATAACTCTCAATTTAATCCAAGTGGCATTTTTTTCATTGCAAACTATTTTTTCCATTCATTTTGTTGAGTCAACTAACTGAAAAAAATAATTACAATGGCGTGCAATTGCGAGTGAAAGGACACATATTGATTGAATCCAGGCCTGTATACCTGGAAGGTCACAATCCAGACAACAGACACTGTTCCAATGTACTCCTCTTAGAGGAGGCGTATGTTAAAATGCCTTTATTGAATTGGCAATCCATTTAGGAAAAAGGGTTTGAAACCAAGAACATGGGCGTTATGTAGCTGGTCAATACTTCAGACAACCAAAAAGCATTGGCCAGCTACAAGATGAGCTATGTTCTTGTTTTCAAATGTTTTTCCTAAAATAATCACAAGAGCAACAATATTATTTACTTTGTCCAGCAAGCTAAACATACAAAGGACCTGCGCTTCTGACACCCTACTTCTGCAAACCTACGTTGCTCCTCAAAAAAATGCCTCCCTTAGATTAAATAGGCCTGCAATGATTAGTTTCACCTGGGGGCATTCCAATCAATTAATCAAATAATTTCCCCCAAGACATTTTTAACCCACTAGTAGGGCAATAACACAATATTGTAGGTTCAAAGGAGCAGGAGTATAGCATAACTATAAAGGAATATAGCCAGACTCAAAGGTATGGTGTATGGAACGCAGATAACTTTAGTTAGAAATGGTGCACATAGGAAATCTGTACATTAGCCTACACAATAGTACCACTGCAGTAACCATAAATCAGTAGGTAAGTACTAAAAATAATACGATATCCATAAATATTTTCAATACCTGGTTTAACCCAAAAAAAATAAATAATCAGTGTATGTATCTGGTGTATGTACAGTACCAGTCAAAAGTTTGAGTAGACCTGCTGGAAACTAGGTTTATCTCATAATTGACAATGTTTTACACCATATAAGTTTCTTTAAATACTTGAAAATGACAAAAAACACATGTAACGATAAACAAAAGGAACATCAAAGCAATGTTCAATAAAATTTAATTGAAAATTGAATCTTGGATTCCTCAAAATAGCCACCCTTTGCTGTGATAACAGCCTCACAAACACAGGCCATTCATTATAAGTTTCAGCAGGAAATCACCCGATATGTCTTCCCAGCTTTCCTGCAGCAATTCCCAGAGGCACTTGTTGGATGCTTTGCTTTGACTGTTCTGTCCAGTTCATCCCATACAAGTTCTATGGGATTGAAGTCTGGACACTGGGCAGGCCAGGTCCTTAGTTTGAGTTGTCCTTCACGTTCCCCCTTTACCAGATAGTTCTTGCACAACTTCAAGGTGTGTTTCGGGTCGTTATCTTGCTCAAGAATGAAGGAGTGCCTGCTTAGCCGTAGTCCAGATGGAAGGTGTACTCAAACTTTTGACTGGTACTGTATGTATTAGAGAGAGACCAATGTAAGTGCAGCAACCATCCTACCACACTTATGCAAATTGCAAATATGAGATCAGGTCTTGACACTGAAGTCGGTTTTTCTTCTGCTAGCAATTGCGAAGATCTTTTGTTGGGTGGCTCGCCATTCCTCATCAGGAAACTTAATCTTGCCTTAAAACTTGACCTGCATTGCATTACAAAACAGGCTCACAGTTTCTCCATTCTATAACAAATCAGTTTTCATTACATAATAACTGTGTGATTAGGGTTGATATTTCAAACAATCAATATTACTTGTAACAATATTGATATACAACAGTATAACATCACTTTCCTGAATTGATTTCACTCATTTTACCAATGAAGGAAAACAAAACTAAATCACAACAAAGCTAAACTTGCTTTAATAATAATGTAGTGTTTGTTGTAACATTAGCTCAAACATGGAAATACATGTATAATTTATTACCACAAGCTAGATTAGAAATGAATAACCAGAATAAATGTGATATTGTTTATCATATGCAACGTTAGTCCTTAACATTAACCTTGTTAACGTTAGCTATCTATACATAAGCTTAGTTTAGTATTGGATAGAAAGCGCTACCTTTCCAGCTGGGGATGCACATTTTAAGGAATTTCCTTGATTGATTGCTGCCAGCCCTTAATGAATAATAATCGATTAACCGTTAACTAAATATAGCTTATGACATAAAAAATATGAAATGCTTTTTTTCCTCAATAAAAGCTTTATTGAAATTTTTGAAATATGCTTATGTTATAGCATAACAAAAATATTATGAAGGCCATTTTGGTAGGATAATATGGTTCAGTCTCTTCCCATGCGAATCAATGAACTAAAATTAACCTGCTACAAGACGACAGATTCAAAAGATTACCCTTAGGAATTTAGGATACTAGAACTAGGATATTAGGAACATAACATTGGAGAATTAAATAATGCAAGTTTTTCTGTTGTTGTTGTTTCTGATTTTCTCCAATTTTCTCCCAATTTGGTAGCCAATTACACCCGCTATTTTCAAGTCAATCCCCCTTGTAATGTGAGTTCGCTGCCGTAGCCCTGTGACCGGTAGTGACGAAGGCGAAGTATTGTCTCCTCCGAGATGGCACTCGCCAGGCTGTCAACCGTAACCCGGTACTCCAGAGCCACTCCTGTCATTGAACATCCTGTCGACTTACCTACCTCCTCCCTGGGGCAGACAGCCAATTGCCGCGCCCGGTGGCACTCCTGGCTAGAGCTAACTCTGGCGCGACGGGGAATCGAACCCCTGTCGCCATGGCCATCATTGAACGTTGTAAACACTGGACCTAAATAATGTAAGTTTTGCACTCACCATCTTGCAGTTGAACAAAGTTAACAAAATAAAAAGCTTGTGTAACATGGCTAATATAGCATATTCCTATTCCTATCCTATAGCTGAGGTATAGCAACTTAAAAATATATTCCATCTTGAAATGAAAAGGCCCCTCCCTCATAACCGGCAAATCCATATACCTGCAGATTTTTATTTATGAATATTTTACAGAGCCTCTGAGTAATGGCCTCCTGCCTGTCATTCATCACACACTAGCTAACGCCGAGGTGATGGTTGGTTGAACTTGGGATCCACCCGCCCCTGCCAAGACGGTCGGGTGCTGGTCAGGTGGTGCTGGTATTATATTTCAAAATGACATCAGGTCATTTTCTTACTTGAAATTAACGGATTGTTGTTGTGGTATTATATTTCAAAAAAATGACATCACAATGTTGGCAATGCAATCCATTTTCTGGATATTTTAGTTCTCTTTGAAATGTTCCTGGGAATCAAACCTGCACTGGACCATTGTTTTTTTTTTTTTTTTTAAAAAAATTTGTTTAAAAAAAAACTGATTTTATCCCATTTTTCTCCCAATTTGGTAGCCACGCTTCATGGTTGATTTTGACTGTCTTCTCCTGTGTAATGCAAACATTCTCCTCAATAATTACATTGACCACGCGGGAGGCCCGCCCTTTTAATTTGTATTGAATTTAAATTATTTTAACATCCCTATTTCTAGCATAAATGAACATGGTGCATAATAAAATCAATACTCATAATGTGGTGAAATACTCCCTTCTCAAGACTTCAGTAACTGAGTTAGCTGGTAACCAGCCTACTAACCCATGAATTCAGCAGGTGGCAACAATCAGTTCATGCAATTGCTGAATAAAGGACAGCTGTCAATAAAGTGCGGGACTTTAGTGCTATTTTAATTGGAAAAAATGATCTCTGAGAAGTAACTTCTGGCAAAAAGTTATATGCAATTGGTGTCCGATAAAGAAACGTTAAAATACACACATCCTACAACCTCACATTCAAAGCCCAGCCTATTTCAAAAGTGTAGGCTACTCCTACACAACTAATTTCCCAAAGAACATCTTAGTATCATGTGAAATTTCATGTTCTAATTCTATACATCCTGGATAGCTGTTGTTGATTACTTCAGGCCAGACCTGGGTCAAAGGTCAAATACATATTTGAAATACATTAACTCTTTAGATGCTGGTAAAATTAGAAAACACTCCTGCAGGTCCCTGAGAGAACTTTCAATCATCTCATCTTCTTCAAGGTCAAATTCCTAGTTTGCGGGGGGCTGGAGCCTATCCCAGCATGCATTGGTAAAGGCAGGAAAACACCCTGGACAGGTCCCAATGAGAGAACTTTCAATCATTACTGGCCAAAAATTTACAATCATATGCAAAGAAGATCTGAATGCTGATGAAAATAGATATTTCTTTTAAAATTGCCAGTAATCTGCAGGAGTTTTCCTGGTGTCTAAAAATATTTAAATATTTCAAATAAAGTATTTGAACCAGGTCCGCTACAGACTCTTCATGACTATGCCTGAGTAGAGCTGCTCTGCAGAGAACAGCACACCCTGTGGCCACTGAAATGTCCCTTTTTACCTTCTGCCCCAGATTGTGAAGAAGCTCCACTTGTACTGCCTGAGTACCTTCATCCAAGCGGATGCCATGCGGGTGGAGTTCCCCGAGATGATGTCAGAGGTCATCGCCTCCCAGCTGCCCAGGGTGCTCGCTGGCATGGTGAAGCCCCTCCTCTTTCACACCAAGTGAGGGCACAAGTACCACGGAGCCTCAGCAGAGCAAACCACCATGGGAAATCTGCGGCCCTTCCCAAAGCAATTTCCTGAAACCGGGGAGAACTTTTCTCTAAATTGGCCACTGGGACCCTGTCCCACATAGATTACCAATATTGTATTTGTCTGTACATTTCACTTACCAAAGCTTCAAGAGTGAGTTTCTGAGTTACTCCATGAAATAAAAAAATATATTTATGTTTTGATTTGTTGCTTTTAATAACTTTCTGTTGGCTGAAATCTGGCATGTAGAATGATGTATCCCAAACTAAAATTCATCCGTTTCTGGCTGTTTCAAGTGGAAACAGGCTGTACTGAGTTTGAGAGCTCAGACCTCCGTGTTTCCATGAGTTACAGCATGCTGTTTTTTTGCCACTGCTTGCATGGGAGGGGAGGGTTAGGGAGAAATACCAAAAGATTAAAATGCACATTTCTTTCAGCTGAAGGTCTATGGCCCAGTTGATTCTCTAGTGCCTTGCATCTGTGTGTGTGTGCATGTGGGTGGTGAGGGTTGGGGGGGATTGCAGAGGACAAGATAACGATTATCACCAAAACTACTGCAAAACAGGTAATTTATAGACATGGGCAAGGCTTGTTACAGAGTCTAAAAAAGTATTGTAATCTCTGTACTGTATTTTGTCACAATCAGCAAATAGACGGGAACACACTCACTTCTGTTCATTCTATTATTGTAAACTCTTTGGACAACTGCCCAAAAAAACTAAAACCAGCACATAAATATAGCCCTTATAGAAAATGATCCAAAGAATACAGAGATTCCATTGGGAAGCACTCCCCTATTTGGAGACATTGGTCCCATTTAGATTTCTCTTTGCTGTACCCATTTTCTCCCCTCTGCTTTCTTTGTGTGAAAATACTTTCATTGCTTTACCTGAGAGTCAGATTTGCATTTGTGCTGGTATTTCAGTCATAATATATATTTTTTACCATCATTATTGCTAAAGAAGGGATTGTTGAACATAGGTTTTAAATGGACCAAATGTCCCTTCTTATTTCGGTTTTATCAACCAATGACCTGGATGTATATAAAAACAAAACAACTTTAAAATGTGTTGTAAAAGATTTTGGTGGTATGCCATGTGTTTTTCGCAATGCTTTGCTTGTTATAACAGTGTAATGTAAGTGCAAATTGTAAATTAAATGATTAAACTTATGTGTTTCATTGCCTCATTTCAAAGCACTCAAGACCAAATTTATGGTTTGTTTGTGGAAAAAGCTTGAGGTGACCGAGTTCTGTGCCTAAAAGCCAATATTATTCAAACAGCACTCCGTGAAAAGATTCCGCTGATCATAGACAGGATACCAGCTCTGTTTGGGCATGGTGACCGTAAGCGCTTTTGACAAAGATTGTGTGCTTGTTTATGCGGTTTGCATTTTTATTTTTCACAATGAATCTTTTCCTCTCATTGACCCCGCAGAGGCAAATGGAAAGGGAGGATCGTTCTCGCGATCTGTGATCAAGGTCACCTCGCATTCTCATGTGCTTATAAGGAAAAGAACACACTGGTCTTGGCAGCCATCCTGGTATTAGATACCTTTGAGGCGTCGTTTCCTTCTTCACTTTGTGGAAGCTTTGCTACAAAGCAGGACTTTGCCCTTGTTCAGTCACAGATGTCCGGGCAGCTTTTTCAAAAAAGGCCCATATTAAGCATCACCCTTATCCAGAAGCTTTTTCCTCTCCGACATGCTAGCCATTTATATAACTGGCCGTTTGCGTTTACTGACATTCACTACAGTTCTGGGCCCGTATTCACAAATAATTGTATCTTACCACTAGGAGTACTTCTAAATCGCACTAAAACCTTTTAGTTAGGAGTCCCACCTTAAAACCTATTCACAAAGCTGCAAAGACAAACTCATACTAAGGAATTCCTAGAATTTTCAAGCTAAGAGTGAGGGCGGGGTTGACGTCGTTGCTATGGATGACGTTGTTTCTCATGAACGAGCTTACTCAGAATGCCCACAGCGATCGGCTGATATGGGGATGGGTCTCTGCCCGCGATTTCAACCTAGCAAATAAATGATATGCTACTGTAAATGGGTATGTAGGCCTACCTGTTCCTGTTATATTCTAGTGGTGTAATGGATCGCAGTTGATCCGTGATCCGTACGGATCAACCCCCACGGTTCGGCACGCATATGATCCGCGGATTAATAGCTAAATTGAACCATCATAGAGAAATACAGTTTTTCTGCCGCTGTCACGTTTTAAAGTAACAATTCCCTAAATCTTGAAGCGAAACAGCGAAGAGATAGACAACCATGTATGTTTTGGTTTGCTTTGTTTTTCATACTAAATGCCTTTCTGGGAGGCAGGTTTTTAGAAACGCGACCGAATTAAATTATTAGCGATCTTTTCATTTTTTATTAAATTAATTCAGGCATAAGACCACCCTAGTTAAATCGCCTAAGGCGTACTGAATCTAAAAATATATTTTCTGAAATTTTCGAATAAAGATTTAGTGAAATAACTTAAATTGAAAAACTGAAATTATCATTCATTCAATTCCTTGAGAATAGTTCCTGGTAATTTTTGGTGGAAACGCGCCTTTGGTCCTCGTTATTATTTTTGTTGCTGATCTGAAAAATGATCCGATGCACCCCTATTATATTCTAATAAAGATTCTAAAATACAAATGTAGGCTACGTGTCACTGATTTAACATGAAACCAAGAATACTGACTAGTCAATTGGTTACATGTCTGCATCTCGTAAACAATCAGCGGGTATCTATATATAATATATATCATATTATATATATAATACCCTCGCGATTGAGGCGGTACCTTTTATGAGCTCTGTATCATTCAATATCTCCAGTGTTGACGCGATTGCGACAACGATTGCCGGCAGCAGCAGATTTTCGGATCGCCGTGAGTAGGTCTTTAGCGACTTAGAAGTCCTCTTGGCTGCTTTTAACTTTTCCTGGACTTAGGAGCTGTTTTTAGCTCTCAAACCCTTTGTGAAATACTCTTATCCCAAAAATGTAGGAGTCCTAAATTTATGAGTGACACGCCCATTATTTTTCGGAGTTGCTCCTAAATTGCGGAGTTAGGAGCAACTTTTACCCTTAAAATGCTTTGTGAATACGGGCCCTGGTTCATAGAAGTATATTACCCAAGGGAACTACAGAAGTGTCCTTCCTGGGCTTTGGAACTGCAATCTCTGTGACAAAGCCAATTCCTTCACCAGTACACTGCACTGCTGATGAGCAATGAAGGCTGTATAAAATAAATACAGGTAATGAGCTATATTGTATGCTCAAAAATGGGAAAATTATATTATTTTATACTAATACAATACTTGCTGAGGGAAAAAATATTTTGTTCAATGAGATCCCCCAAAAATGTCACAATTATTCTCACCCGTTTTCAGTACTTTGTGCACCCTCCCCTCGCAAGGATAACACTACTGATTCGTCTTCTATAGTGTTTTATGAGATAAAATATGAGCATATTGACCTTTCTTCCATACATAATATTTATGTGTGGTTTAGTTGTGAGATCAAACAAAATTTTCGGTCGGGTTCAAGTCTGGAGACTGAGATGGCCAAAATGTCTTGGTACTTGCTGGAGTTCATGATTACATTGACCTTAACAAGAGCCCCAGGACCAACCCATATATGCAAAACAACCCTGTCCACCACCATATTTCACTGTAGGTATGATATTTTGAAAATAAACATCCTTCTTCCTACGCCAAACCTACGGCTGGTGTGCCTGGTCCAAAAGCTACATTTTGGTCTCATATGTCCATAACACCTGGTTCCAATCAGAGTTACAATGCCATTTAGCAAACTCCAGATGTTTATTTTTGTTGATTGCCCTTAATAGGCTTTTTTCTGGCAACCCTTCCCAACAGCCTATTTGCATGGAGGTGGTATCTGATGGCAGATTTGAGAGGCATTGTGTCCCCAAGTTTAAAAAGAAATGGTAGATCTTCAACTGTGACCTTTGGATTTTTTTGCCTTCAAAACCATCTGCCTCACACTACCAGGCAGGTTTAACAATATTCCTGTGGTTTTAACCTTAATTAACACCTTTTAACAGGTGATGGATTTTACCTGTGTGTTACATCATTTTTTTATACCCCAGTAAAACAGGAAGCTATGGAAGGCCACAATATAATTCCCTGACATTGAGATTAACTTAACAAAGTAGCATGTTAATGAATATATATTTTATTTATATTGAATAATTGTGACCCCTTTTTGGGAAAAACATATTACTTGTTAAACAAAATTATTTTCTCTGAGAAATTGCATTAGCTCATATTGTTTATTTTATACAGCTCACGTTTATGACACATGCTGACAATTTTGGAGGGTACTGCATACCCAACATGAACCACTGTACTCAGTCACTTCTTTTTGAACTGAGTCCATAATATACTAATTCAGTACAGTGAGTTCCTAAGGGCAGCAAGATGAGATCAAATATGTAATGCCTCTCCTTGTCGCATACTATATTAGGGTAGCTGTCAGTTTTGGACATTTCATCTTTTTTTTGTTCTGATATTATCCAGCGGTTATGGAGATGAACATATCAGATAACTTGATGCCAAAGAAATGTAAACTGTACATATGAAATTGCTTTTATGGGATATATGCTATACCAGTGGTTCTCAACCTTTTTTGTGCTCTGTACCACTAAAATATTTTCAACAATCCCCAAGTACCCCCTACCCATAATATATATATAGGCCTATATATACCTATATATACATATATATATATATATAGGCATATACCTCACGTGTAAGCAGCCAACACAGATATTTTGATTTTTAAAAAAACATTTTATTAAGATTCACCATTAATAATTACAAAATATATTTTGATAAATAAAAAATTATAATTTAAGATTCATCATTAATAATTACAAAACAAAGCCAGCAAATCTGCAGGAAATAAGAGCCCAGGGTCTGGCATCTAACATTTCAACTTGAAATGCTTTTCACCAACAAAATACAATTAATTTATATTTATTTTGAGGTTTCAAAAAACATTTCCAAGTACCCCCTGCAATTCCCCCACGTACCACTAGGGGTACTCGTACCCCCGGTTGAGAAACAATGTGCTATACGACATAGACCGAATTAGCTCAAAGGTGAATGTAATTAATACTGCTACTGCTTTTGCATTTTTCCTTCCGCCATTCACCACTGAACAGATGTGGCAGAAGAATGATGTTAATTTAACAGTTAAACACATATATTATAAAACAAATTAGGTTTATCCAATATATCCATATTCAAATCCAGACCATGGGATGCATCACATCCTAATTCGAATCCAAATCTCTATACCAATAACATTGAGTGAATCCTGAGGTTCCTGTTTTGTATTTATTTGTGGAAGATTATCACTATTGGAGCTAGTTGAGAGGTTATATTTTTATTTTTCATATTTCATAAAATACATAATTTAGATAAAATAAACCTTGTTTACAAAAAACACTGACACGTCCTCTGTAATATTGTGATTGTGATCATTGTAATTTATTACATATTTATGTTGTACAAAATACATGACTGATAGATCCATAGCGTTATGTAATAAACTCAAAATGAATACCAGCTGATCAGTTGATATGTTTAAAAAACCCAAAAAGAACTCCAGAAAACATTTTTAATTTTTATTTCAATACATAAAACAGCGAGTGCTTAAAATACAGTGATAATACAATCAAATATTTAAATATCAAGCTCATTTAAACTACTGTAATATTATAATAATGTTATTTATTAGATTATTAGCTACTTGGTACAATAATACAATATGGTCAATGCTAGTACACCAGTGCACTAGGAAAATAAAATTATAAGAATTACAGTATAAGTGCCATCTTAGTTAACACTTCCTAAAGCCATCCCTTATAGAATTGACACATGTAATGTGCTCTTTGGACTAGTCCCATTATCCTAAGAAGAATTAATCTTTTCTTATCTCATTCTTCACCAGAATATCAAGATGGTGGATTAATACAGAGAGGGCAAAATGATATAAAACCGTAAATTTTACCGTTTTTCTTTCATGCCAAAAACAAAAGGGAAAAAAGTACATTTTCAATAAATATGATTGGAAGGGAGTTACAAAAATATGTTTGAACAACATACTATCTTGAGTACCTAACTGAAGTATTGCAGTCTTCTAGCAAACAACATTTTTGGACGTCATTTTGAAATTGCCAGTCACGCAAAAGGCACACACAGTACTTCAATTCTGATCTGTTCAATTGACCCATAATGCCCTTTTCCCTTAAGTCTGTAACAAGTCACTTCCACAACATAGTATTTTTTACAGTAACGTTTTTTGTTTTTTTTACACAACATTTTTCATTAATTTAAAACAAAGTAAAAAATGTAACGCTTGTTGAAATGAGTACAAGGACAGTGTGGATTTGATAGGGCAGTGGCAGGTGGGAGGGAGGATAGGGGAGGGGGGGGAAAAAGAAAGAAAAGAAAATCAAAACAGCACAATCATGCAACAACGTACCTTGACGGTTATCAAAATTGCACAACTGATTAACGCAGCTTGTGACTGTTATTTCGTCATGTGACTCACAGCTACTCTCTTCCCCCAAGGAGGATTCTAGGTAAATAATCTCTGTTCCAGGATAGACAGAGATCCAAAGCAGAGGCCCGCAGTGTCCTGCCCTCTATAATGTATTTTCAGAGATTCTACAAAACCTTCTTCCCTTGAGTAGGAGTTAGATCTTTCAGTACAAAAACGGAGAAGGTGCTGTACATAATTACAAAGAATAATTCGATGGAAATGGTGGAGTTTGTGTGATATTAATACTGAGGTGCTTAGCCCTGTCAGATTTTACTGAAAATTAAAAAGCCCAAAGGGTAGTTCCATGACACAACATGACTCAGGAAAGGTAAATTCTTGGATGTACCCAGCCTTCTTAAATCAGCCCTTATGATCTGTTGACTTGGTTTTTGATTATAACATCCAACAATACCCTTTCTCCTGGGTTCATTTTCAAATACGAAATAAAATGTAAATTAATATCTAACCAATTCCAATCACTCATGTTAAATAATAACTGTAAGGTAAACTAATGGTGTTTGTGTGTTTTTAGTTTTTTCAGAAAAAGCCCTAGGGTACCTTTTTAATAATACGGAAAGACAATTACTCTATGGTACCTTAATACTGATGGACTGCAACAGGTGGCAGCAATGCTAATCTACAATTTATCTCTGTTTAGAAGCAAAGTATTTCAGAGCTGGAGCAATTCTGTCAAAATAAGAGGCTACATTGAAACATCTTAGAATATTATTGCAGGTACATCAGTCAGTCAGAAAATATGTGACTTTTTTTTTACACATAAAAAGAAACTCGTCACCTAATATAGTTCCATATACAGAAATGAATAAGTTCATCTTAATGTGTATATATTACAAAACTAATATACTCTATGTTTGAGGTTTGTCTTCTCCTGCATAACAGCTATGCACAAAATTCACAGGAGCTGGCATGCTAGTGGGAAGCTGCCTTTACAATGCTCATTGTACAGGATACTGTTACCATGGATACCATGAAATGTACCGTCCGGCTCTGCCTTCAGAACTTGTTAGAGAAAAACGACGTAATTCTCGGGGATTAGCCCGGTCTTTCCGTCGTATGTTGCTTGGAGCCAGCCAGGTTCCACTGAAGGGTATACTGTGGGCATAAGGACAGAACATAACTACCTCACTAAAAACAAAACAAAACAAACAACAGTACCTCACTATAAACTAAACAAATAATACTATCTCACTAAAACAAAATAAAAAAACACCACATCACTAAAACCGAAACAATTCACACTACCTAACCAAACAAACCACTGTGTCCCTAAAAACAAAACAAATATAACTACCTCCAAAGCAAACCACACTAATTCAATGAAACAAAACAAAACAAACAAACAAACAAGCGAATGGAAATGGAAGAACTAGAAAGGTAATGTTAGTCGGAAAATGCGCATGTGCAATCACTTGAATATGCTATAGGAAGATGAGTACGTATAGTTTGGATGGCTATGGTTCCACAACAGACTATAACTATATAATTATAAACTATATAACCAAAATATAAATTGATATATCTCTCAATATACTAACTATATATATATATATATATAATTAATTATAATATTCCACTTATCCTAAGGGAGGTTTTGTTTTTTCCTCTCACCCGCATCACCCTCCCCAATTTGGAATCACAAATTGTGCCTTTTGAATTACTGCTGTGCCACTCACACACGCAAGAAGCATTGTAGCTGAAGCGCATTCACTCTTCCAAAGCACCCCCCTGGGAGGTTCCTATAGGAAAGCTAGCACTGATTGGAGGAGAAGTGTGTTTCTCACGGAAGACACTGTGGGTGCCGAGTGTGTACTTGGGTTTACCAAATCCAGGAGGAACCTGACAAACACCCTGGCTGACTTAAACCCAAGGCCCAACGCCTGACGGGATGAAACCAACTGTGTCCCTCCACTTCAGTACCCTAGTCGTAGTCAGCCAACAACATCACCAAGGTTTCAACCAGCAAATACATGGTCCAACCTACGCTTGTGGCGAGTACCGTTACAGACTGAGGTACACAAACGGTTTAAAAGAAAATCCTAATGGCACTGTAAACATTAAACCCGATTTTAATTTAGTTACTAGTTAACCACAAGCCTTTGGTACTGCCCCAAAATCAAAGCAACACACTGTTTGCATATCTAACTTTAAAACAAAGGAGAGTGATTCACTTTAATTACAGACAAAGGCAGACATCCAGAAAGGTCAGCCTGTTCTTTTTAATTACTGCCATAAACCAATGTATAAAAAAAGAAAAAGAAAAAAAAAAAAAAAGCGCCAGAACCTGTGGACTTGACCTAATATAAATGAGTCATAGCATAGATTGCTAGAACAGAGTTACACAGAATCACTGAACAGGACATGTTTCTGATATATTGCAACTCAAATTGCAATTCCTAATGTCACCCCGAACGGGTATACACCCAGGGAACAGATGGTTTAAATCGCAGCAGCTTCTGTGATGGAAGAACCACACATGAATGCAACAAACTCGGTCTGGTCCGGCTGCCTGCATCTCGTATTATTCCCATTATTATTTTCAAACAGGCGGGATCCACATGGAAACTATATACCTGTGGCAGTGCTAGGCTGACAAAAAAGGCTTTTTTTCCCAGCAGGTCAAACTCTCTTCAGGCCTTTTCATTACTCAAGAACTTCACACATGCTGCAGAGATCATACGTAACGGCAGATTGGATTAGAATTGAATGGTTGTGCCAGCAGGGTACGGTGACCTGAAAGACTGCCCTGGGGCCAAGCCAATTTGGTCGCTGAAAGAGGAGAGTTTTCTATGGACGTGTTCTTAGTGGAAAACTTCCTTTAGCCAGCACATCTCGGTTTTGAACCAGTGCCTTAAAATCTGTGTGTTGGGTTTTTCCTCCTCTTTCTGCCATGACACAGATTTTTGGTTTCTAAAGAGTGTACACATGGAGTTGACACACTGGAGAGAGGCTCCAAAAAGCCTTTTCACTGGCGGTTTCTTGGCTGTCGTTAGTGGTGACTCACCGTTTGTGAACAGCGCCCCCTTGGGGAAGCTGAGCTCGTGGCTGTGCTCCGCCTTGCAGGAGTACATCGCCTTAGCGTCCCTGCAACATCATAAAGAACAAATTAAAATTCAAAATCAAAATTGCTTCATTGGTCTTATGAGAGGAATCTTATATTGCCAAAGCAAAGATACATTTACAGACATAACATAAAATAGTGAGCAACAAATGAGTCGATAAAATATTAGTTAAACAGCAGTTAACTAATGATACAATAGAGTAATAGCAGTAATGCATTAGTCAAGTCATTCATGCAGTCAGTCACTCGCTGTTCCTCACTTTGTGGCATGAAGTTACATATTGTGCTGCCAATGCCATACAGTCACTCTTTCCCCCTAATGAAAAGGGCAGTTGCTGCTGATCTTGAAGAATTTGAAACTCAGGGAAGATTTGAATGAATTTGAAAAGTTACTGACAGGCTTTCCCACCTCCCACTTAATTGTGGCAACTAAAGCTAATTAACACACTTCTTAGCCATTAGTTTGACACATATCAACGGATTAATCAAGGGGTCAGTCAATTTTCCAGGACACTTCCCTGTAATACCATATTTAAATGGGATCACCACCGTGAACAAAAAAAGGGAGTGTGAGGAGATTAAATATCAACGTTGTGTGGCATTTAAAAGCTCAGCTAAAGGCAAATTGAGCTGGTGACACTGACCCTCACTGTGCACTACAAGCATAAATCTAATGGTCTCAGTCCATCACTGAGGAATATACGCATGTTGTTTTTTTTTCATCAGGGTGAATGACAATATATATATATTCTTTTTTTTACTAAAAATGGTGGTGTGCGTGCGAGCGTGTGTGTGTGTGTGTGTGTATGATTGAGCGAGTGTGTGTGTATACATGTGTGCACGTGTGGTGGTGTGGGTGTGCGTGAGCGAGTGCATGTGTGTGTGTACATGTGTGCACATATGGTGGTGTGTGCGTGTGTGTGTGTGTGCGTGCGAGCGACAGCGTGTGGGGGTGTGTGTGCGTGAGTGAGTGAGTGTGTGTGTGTGTGTACTTAGCCTTGTGTCAGGGATTATCAGAGGAGTGACAGTGGATAAACTACCTTCCTACAGCAGCGGGCTGTGAGGCCACAGGGTTTTCAAAAAGCATGGCTCTCGCTGCAACACTGGAAAAACAAACACCGGAGATCAGTACATGCACAACATAGCCAATAGTCACCCCGCAAGCTACTATGTACTGACAATCTATTCTCTTTTATTGTCGGCCTTGTAAATATGAAACATATTTATATATATAAACGCCCCCGTTAACTCAAAATAGAGGGTTAGGCTTCATTTCAAAGGTCCATTTACACGGTTAGAAAACAATGATGAATAATTTGACATTCTGACATTCTAATTCTAATCATTTTGAAAAGATAGAAAATTTACATCTTCTAGGTCCAGGGATGATGCTATTAATTGAAGATACATTTTAACACAACGGCGACAGTTACAATTTTGTAGTTCCCTCATTTCCTCATCTAGGTGGCATGCAGCCAACCAAAATGAAAAAAATATACATGACCCGATTATGAAAAGCATCTTATCCGCCTTCTTAGTTTAGTTCCAAACTTAGTTATTACAAAATCTGTGATATAGCTAGGGACTTTCTCATCATGTGCAATCTCATAGGCCTTTAGATAAAGTGACCCAAAAAAAAACAAATCTCAAACCGTGTATCCATTTGCTCCATTTGGTTATGTGCCCTTGCCTGTGTGCATTCCAGCGTGCGGTGTGGTTTCATTGTGCCGAGAGCCGAGGTGGCGGAGATTGTTCAAAAGACAGATTATCCGCTGCTCTGTGACCTGCCCTGCGTGTACGGGCTCGGGACGGGGGGGGCACTCAAACGCACAGCGGAGGAAACGCATAAGAGGCGCGAGCGGCAGAGGGATGGGTTTGGGTCGCCTCCACCGCGGCTCCAGGTTTCCAGGCAGAGGGAACTGGGCGCTCCATCCGTCCCGTCCCCCCCACCCTCTCCTGTGGGGCGGGTCAAGCGGGGACCCGTTTCCGGGTTACTCTAACCCCTCTGCACCACGTGAGGAATTAGGCCCAGCTCCTACATCTGGGGCACCCCGTAAATCTGCCTCCCTCCCCACCCTGTGCGGATCTCAAATGGAGAGCCAGGCTCCGGTGCTCGTAAAAACGCAGCTTTTTTTCCCATGGATCTCTGACGGACCAAAAATAACGCCTGATCTGCTTGGCCGGTCCAGATTGAGAACCGGCCAAACTTTCCCAATGCAGGAGGAAATATTTATTGCTGCGTAGTCGTGGGATGAGGTTTTTGAGGCTGCTTTTAAAATCCCAATGTGTTGTTTGAAGATACTGTCAGTAAACAGATGTTGCGTAAGAAGCATCTCTGAAGATAGCTTCTAGGGGTCAGGTCGGAACAGCCTGCACCATTCTTCTGGGGTCGGAGCAGAGCACACGCCTGGTAATCGGTAGGGGAAGAATGCTCGGTATTAACAGAATTTGAACAGACGTGCGTAAGGCTGATTATGCTGTTTCGGAAAGCCCCTCTTTCCTGTAGCGTGAGGTTCCATTACAGTATTAAATTTGTTTATATTGCATAACATTACACTGTGTGATAGTTCTTCTTTGCTTAGCAGACGCTCTTTTTCATTTATACAACGGAATATATACTGAAGCAATTTGGGTTGAGCGCAATGGCAGTGCCCCACCCAAGATTTGAACTGTCAACCCCTGATTTACAGGCCCGGCTCCTTCACCGCCACACCACACTGCCACCCTTACACTGATCCAGGCCTCTGGTAGCCGTTGCTGGAGATGTCCACTCTGCGGCGGGTTCTCAGTTTGGGGGGCAGGTCTGGGTGGATGTGGGGCTTGGGGCCGTCTCTTTGGTCCAGCGACGTCAGACTCTGAACCGACCCGCTGCAGCTCCCTCGGCCTGGAGGAAGAGAAAATGGCTGACTGTGACACCGCACCTCAAGAATCTCCACACTCCAACACCCCACATCCAGAATCTCCACACTCCAACACCCTCCCCACACTCCAACACCCTCCCCACAATAACGGCAAACTCCAACACACAACCTCACAAAACTCCAAACTCCTACCCCCCCAACACAACTCCGGCACGCCTCCCTGTCTGAAAGCTTGCACTCTTTAACTCAAAGGTCCAAACTAGCACATCTCCTTTGATGCCCTGCTGTGGTCTTCATCCTTTTTCCACAGCCTTTTAGCAAGACAACCAACCAAACAAACATGACAGGATTAAAACTGTAACCACTCAACATCTGAAGTCTGTTATTCGAAAGGAAAATATATTAACACCACAAAGCAGCCCAAAATATATAATTAAGAGCAAACCTGGGTCAAATATGTATTTTACCTCTTTAGCTGCCAGTAAAATCCTAAAACGCTCCTGCAGATCCTTGAGAATTTGATTGACTTGAATCGATTAAAATTTTAATCAGCAAAAACATGTTGCTCATAATTTACAATAACATAAAAGAAGAACTTTGTTACGAATATTGGCGAAGACACTGTAAACGTTTATTTTATTGTCGGTAACCTGCAGTAACCTGGTGTCTAAAGGGCATTTAAAATAATTATTTGGCCCAGGTCTGGTTATGAGAAATGCATGGCCCCCCCTGACACACGAGAGAGAGAGAAAGCGTCTGAGAGAGAGGGAAAGAGAGTAGCGTACCTTCGGAGATGTGCAGGGAGCGCAGAGAGGGAGCGGCAGAGCGATTGAGTGGCGTCGGCCTGGCGGGGACGAGGTCGGGGTCAGGGGAGTGTCTCCCTGCTGTGGTTACCGAGGACAGGCTCCGGGCGTCCTCCGACTCGCCGTCCGTCTTGCCGGCATCCTCCTTGGAGCTGGAGTCTGGGCTGGTGGTGCCCGGTGGGCTGGTGGTGCCTGCTGGGCTGGTGGTGCCCGCTGGGCTCATGGTGCCTGCTGGGCTGGTGGTGCCTGCTGGGCTGGTGGTGCCGGGGGAGCTCTTGGTACCCGCGGGGCTCTTGGCTCCGTTGGAGGACGCCTGTGCGGGCGGCCAGCAGGGGGCGATGGCGGCGGTGGCGCTGGCAGAGGCGGGCTTGTCTGGTGGCCGCGAGCTGGTGCCCGTTTTGGACGAGCTGTTCTGCTCGGAGGAGTGAGAGGATAGGGACTCTATGCTGCCCATGGGGGTGCTGCCAGGGCTACTGCTGAACGTGTCACCTGATCAGGGGAGAGAGAGAGAGAGAGCCCGGGGGAGGGGACTGTCACACAGGGGCGGGTTCTGCTCATGACACAAACACCGTTTTTCTTTTTTGGGCCAGGGATTCGAGTGCCAAAGTTGTGCCTGCGAAAATAATTCTAGTGGCAGAATTCTGGTGGTGAGCCTATTTTGATGACCTTGGTCTTAGACCCAGTTCGGCCCAGCATGAACATTTCTCAAAGTGAAAGATTACAGGATCAGTCACTGGTTTATACTGCACCCCCACCCCCTCTTGGCTTTGCCTGTCTGTCCTCCCCCTCTGCATTTCTGAGAGTTTCACACAGATAATTTGACACAAACCGAAACGGTAGGATCTGGATATCTACAAAACAACAAGCGGAAAATGAGCAAAGGTGAAAAAAAAGAAGAAAAAAAAGAGCAGTACATAAGAGGCCTGGCATAAAATATAAAAATCTGCGATGTGTGAAGAGAACCGATGATGACCATAACATTTAAAGCATTTCTATCTTACAGGTTCTCAAATTGTCTTGGGCCTGGATATCTTTCAATAATAATAGATAGATATCCAGGAATGTACCTGTAATCTTTAGTAATTATGGTTATTTACACTAATCAAACTGATTACAATCTACATTAGCATGTCATATACATTTCATAACACTAATTTGTGTTTAATTATTTTCTGTTGTTTTTCCTTGCAGCTAACAACTGCAGTTAAGACAAACTAAGGAAGCGCAATAAAAACAAAGAACTTCCACAGAGGTATGAAAAAAAGGCACTCCACTCAAAACAGACTCATATGCCAGCTTTTTACTCACCCTGTGGAAGGTTCTGTCATAGGTTCAGAAGCCAATGTTCTTCGTAATTACTGTGGAGTTACAGTCAAATGTGTAGGAAAAGGGGTAAATTCTCATGGCTGTATAGGTATGGGGTACGCCCCACCAACCTGTAACTTGGTAAATGACGTACATGCCAGCATAGGCATAGTTTATTTTTCTGTGGGGCCTCCTGTCCCACCCAATGCTGAGAAAGCATTACACTGTCCCCCTCAATAATTTCTGTACATGGTCCACAATTAGCGACCAGAACAGCTTCAGTGCTCCTTGGTATAGATTCTACAATTGTCTGGAACTCTATTGGAAGGATGCAACACCATTCTAGATTGCAAACTAATTAGCTAGTTAGATGGTTAGCTTGCTAGATACACTATATGGCCAAAAGTCAGTGGACACCCCTACTAATTATTGAGTTCAGGTGTTTCAGCCACACCCATTGCCAACAGGTGCATAAAATCCAGCACATAGCCATGCAATCTCCACAGACAAACATTTAGAATTCAGAATGGTTCGTAAAGAGCTCAGTGACTTTAAACTGTCATAGGATGCCACCTTTGTCACAAGTCAGTTTGTGAAATTTCTGCCCTACTAGATGTGCCCCAGTCAACTGTAACTGCTATTATTGTGAAGTGGAAGTGCCTAGGAGCAACAACAGCTCGGCCACAAAGTGGTAGACCACACAAACTCACAGAGCGGGGCCGACGAGTGCTGAATCGCATAGCGCGTAAAAATCGCCTATCATTTGCTGCATCACTCACTACAGAGTACCAAACTGCCTCTGGAAGCACCATCAGCACAAGAACTGTGCGTCGGGAGCTTGATGGAATGGGTTTCCATGGCCGAGCAGCTGCACACAAGCCTCACATCACCATGCGCAATGCCAAGCATCGGCTGGAGTGGTGTAAAGCACGCCGCAACTGGACTCTGGAGCAGTGGAAATGTGTTCTTTGGAGTAATGAATCATGCTTCACTATCTGGCAGTCTGATGGACGAATCTGGGTTTGGCGGATGCCAGGAGAACGCTACCTTCCGGAATGCATAGTGCCTACTATAAAGGTTGGTGGAGGAGGGATAATGGTCTGGGGCTGTTTCTCAGGGTTTGGGATAGGCCCCTTAGTTCTAGTGAAGGGTATTGTTAATGCTACAGGATACGAAGACATCTTAGCCAATTGGGCGCTTCCAACTTTGTGGCAACAGTTTGGGGAAGGCCCTTTGCTGTTCCAGCATGACTGTGCCCCTGTGCACAAAGCGAGGTCCATAAAGACATGACTAGACGAGTTTGGTGTGGAGGAACTCGATTGGCCTGCACAGAGCCCTGACCTCAACCCTGTTGAACACCTTTGGGAGGAATTAGAACGCCGAATGCGAGCCAGGCCTTTTCGTCCAACATCAGTGCCTGACCTCACAGATGCTCTTTTGGCTGAATGGGCACAAATTCCCAGACACTCCAAAATCTTGTGGAAAGCCTTCCCAGAAGAGTGGCAGCTGTCATAGCCGCAAAGGGGGGTCCAACTCCATTTTAATGCCCATGGTTTTAGAATGGGATGTCCAACAAACTCATATAGGTGTGATGGTCAGGTGTCCACTGACCTTTGGCCATATAGTGTATCTGGATGCACCCTGACGTGTGCTTGCCCCAGCCCCAGGCGTGAGCGAGAGACTCACTGTCGGCATCAGCGAGGCACAGCGTGGGCGTGTACAGGCCTTTGGGCTTCCTGGGTCCGGTGGACAGACAGATGGCCTTGTTCCGGCGAGAGCTGGAACGGGACTGAGGCTGGGGCAGGGGCACGTTGGGATCAGGGGCTTCCCGGAAGATCTGAGGGGTGTAGGGGAGAAGGGGAAGATTAAGACACTAACATAAAGAAAAATACTTTTGTACATCTGAGTAACAGTCCCTAGGACAGGTACGGAGAAGAAAATCAAACTGAAGTAAAAATCTAAAAGGATTCCCACATACAGTCTCCACTTGTAATGGTAGCAGGCACAGACTGTATGGGGGTCACTTTCTTCTGTTTATAATATCTTTGGTATTATGTGATTATTATGTGGGCCTTAATGGTTATATGGACGCGGTAATTGGTACCACCTGATTGGTCATGTAACATCAAATATATTACCCCAATACATGTTTTTGCCTTTCATAATTGCAAGCAGAGACAGTATGTGGGAATCTTTGTTTTTTCTCTCTCCAGCTTCATCAAAAAAACAACAACATAGTAATAATAAACAAATATTGATCCATCTTTAAGATTATTTTTGACTAAGATTTTTCTGCTGTCATCATCTGATCTCCCAAAGCCTGTGAGCATAAGTTTGTGCATATCGCCACCTGCTGGTTGTTGAACACATGCATTCACAAAAACAAATGCTAAAGGACATTTCTGAAATCGACAGTGAATATCAGGATATTCTCTCAAGTGATTATTCCGCTTCAGGTGGAAATGTGATGACTGAATTCATTATTTGAGCTGTATTTTTGTGGTCTACAACATGAAAATGAGAAGCTCACGATAAGAAATCCAATCAAGTAGCCAGATATACGTGCCACTCAAAAATACCCCCCTCTGCATGTGGTTTTCATACTTTGAAAACCTAACTAGGATTATACATTTTAGACCAGTTTATGGGTTTTAATAATGATGATGAGCAACTGTTTGCGTAAACTGATTTTGTGCAAAACCAAACAAACAAAAAAGAAAAACACACTGTGAGCTACACACCAGACAAAACATTGCCTATCACTGCTACAGTGCTCAAGTGATAAATGCCCAGTTTCTGGATTTTTATGAATCACAGGTTTTCTGGTTTTCAGTGTGCTGTAACACTACAAGATACATTAATACTGCAAGGTACACTAAAACTGAGAGCTACAGTAACATTGAGAGCTGCAGTAATACCACGAGCTACACTAACACTGCAAGCTACACTAACACTGAGAGCTACAGTAACTGAGAGTTGCAGTAACACTGCGAGCTACACTACCACTGTCAACTACACTAACACTGTGAGCTACACTAACACTGTCAACTACACTAAAACTGTGAGCTACACTAACACTGTCAACTACACTTACACTGCGAGCTACACTGCAGTCAAGGCCTAACACTGTCACAGCGCTCAGAGTCCTGGGCGGACAGTGGGGTCGGGTCTGTGCATTATTGCTCCCTCTTGCCTTCTCATAGTTTTCAATGAGGATTTCCACCACAATGTTCTGGAACTTGATGTTCATCATAGCCGCCACGGTCTCCTCCTGCGACCGCATGAGCGTTGGGCCGAAGATCACGCCCAGGTTTGACACGGTCATCAGGTTCATCTGGCTGTGAGTGGACACCCTGTCGCCATGGAAACAAGAGTGTTATCACACAGCGCCGTAGCACTCTGACACATGACTGGGCAAACCAGGGAGCGTTATCTAAAGTCAGAATAACTCACATACCAATAACCGCCTGTGGTCGAGAGAATCTCTTAAACTTTTTTCTATTAGTGATCCAGTTTGGGGAGGACGGTAGCGAAAATGCACCTGGACAGTAGTGTAATTGCTAGTTTCGTTCATCGCAAACAGAATATTTCTTGCCTGCGCCCAGTTTGGTAGTTTCATGGTCTGAAATAAAGCCATAGCCTCAACATGGGTTCGGTGGTGCAATTGGGGGTGTGTCAATAAAAACATTAGGTGATGTGCATGTTTCGTGCCTGATAATTCATTCACGTTTTCATCCACCCAGACCACCATCCACCCACCCAGATTAATAGTTTGGTGACGTTATTAATGTGCACATATGAACAGAAGGGCAGATATGCGATACGTAACCCATAACACAAGACTGTTTTGTGGATGTTCTGTATTTCACCTCACTCTGAGGCAAATCAAACAACTATTTTGTTCAATAAACAACTATTTGAAATACAATCCGTACTCAACTAAGCAGTTCAGTATTTAAGTATTTAAGCTTTGCACTTGTAAGGTGGTGGTCCAATGCACTTGAATGAGAGAGAGAGACCGTCTCTACACCCATGTGATTGTGTGATTGTGTAATATTGTGTGAGATTTTGCAAGATACTGTTTTTTAAAATAAATATATGCATGTATGCGCACTGGTTTATGTTATGTTAAATATTAAACGCTCACTACAATAAAATGTAGGCTACATGACCGGTGTACCATGGGGCAATACCTTGAGGGATTGCAGAGGTTGAACATGATTGCATGGGAGACGAGGGACGTTACAACGAGGAGTAATACTAAATGAAAAATAATTAAGCGATTGCTGATGAAATTGTTGGGCTGTGGGACGGGGATCACATCCATATTTTGCATCCGAGTAATTGCCCCTAAGTACTTTCATCAGTAGGAAACGGACACACATGCATGTTAGTTTCATTTCCTTCAAAATCGCCACATGATATGCTCTCCATTGACATACTCCATTTTACTGTAGTGAAACCAAGTCTCATATGTGCTCTTTGTAACCCACGGCTCTTGCTCTTCGTTAGAGATGAGGAAACTGCCAGTTTGTTACGCCAAAGGTATTAAAGGGAAAAAGGTTGGCCATAATGAATCAAACCATCACCACACCCACAGGTCATTTATCCTTCTTAATTCAACCTCTTTTACAACTGTGCCACAGGTGTGAAACTCTCTCGACACAAAACTACCGGAATGGACACGGAAACGCCATCATCTTGGATTAGCGCTACTGTCTGCGCATTGCACTTTGACCACAACACTAGAGCCCTTAAACTTGATTCACTTACAACGCCTTCAGGATGACTGTTCAGCAGTTGAGTAAATTTCCCACAAAGGAGTAGGCAATTCATTAACATGCCATTAACATTAACAAAACTAAAACACAGTTCCACAACAGAATATTTTTAAGCATTATTATAATTATTGATAATAGCAGATAGTAAAACAAATAAGCAAGCAAAATAAAACAAAAAGAAAGAGTTTGAATGGACATAAACGGTTGAAAACACACCAAACAAGTTTGAATGAACACGTTTTAACACCGCGGAAATAAAGATCGGCCATTTATTTACTTTAATTATCTTGTGACTGTGATCACATATACAGCACATTCTCTACCCAGGAGTTGTCTCATACTTTAAATTGGGTCCGAGTCTAATTCCTGAACTTTTTACACAGGCCTTCATGCGACACTGCACTGTACATGCGCTTGAACTTCCTCCCGCAGGCAGAACGAAGAGATGTTCGACCTCCGTCAATTCAGGAGGATCCAGCGAATGGGAACCTCCGTCAGCCCCTCAATAATTCATACTCACTTTAACACTCGTTTTACACTGCCCGCCATGTTCATAAGTTATTAATATAACTATCAATGAAGACAAAGAGACTGGCGTCCCATGGCCCAGATCCACATCCGAACCCCTGACAGTAACGAGCCCTTACTGAACCCAGTGGCTCGTTTAGAGCCCTGCAATTATCCGCACCGTGATCCCCTGGTCCCAGTATTAATGCAGCTGACGGCAGGGCCCGTAGGACGTGAAAGGGATATCGAAATTGTGATGCCTGGGGTATTACTCAATCCAAGCCTAAAAGGCAATGGAGGATGGCTGTGAAGAGGGCCGATACCCCTTTCCTGAAAAGTCACACGATCACGTACAAGTAACAGCAGCTAGGATGTAAAGAAAATGGTATCTACAGATAACTGCCAAAATAAAGGAAGCACTTGGGAAGGAAGTAAATGGAGAGTTCTGCCGGCTCTGTTATGGTGTGGGGTGCATTTTCTGGCAGGGTTTAGGTCCACTCAACCCCTCAGAGAGCAAGGTATATGCTAATAAATGCAAAGCCATTCTGAGTGATCACCTTCATCCCATGATGAAGCGTTTCTATCCTGATGGGTGTGGTCTCTTCCAGGAAGGCGGCCCACATTCACAGGGCACAGATGGTCACTGAATCATTTGATGAGCATGAAAACAATGTTACCCATATGCCATGGCCATCTCAATCACCAGATCTCAACCAAATTTAACACTTATAGGAGAGTCTGGAGTGGCGTCTGAGAGTGTTTTCCACCACCATCAACAAAACATAAAATGATGGAATTTCTCATGGAAGAATGGCATCCCTACAACAGAGTTCCAGACACTTGTATAATCAGACTTTGTATAATCTATGCCAAAGTGCATTGAAGCTGTTCTGCCAGCTTGTGGTGGCCCAACACCCTATTAAGACACTTTATGTAGGTGTTTGATTTATTTTGGCAGTTACCTGAAAGTGTGCCTGGTACAACCTTTAGAGCTCTGTAATACTTAACATTGAACTTTCTCAAGAGCAGCACCCCGTCTGGCCTTTGTACCTACCTCCCATCCCATAACCACTACATCACAGTGTTCAGAGATTGGGTGCGCGCGTCTTTCGTCACCTATGAAACTTTCTCAGTTACTTTTGATGACCGCTGGGTGACCGGAAGTCACGCGGTCTTGAAGGACACCTACGTGACCAGGTGCTTTATCAGGATGTCCAGCATCTCCTTGTTCTTGTCTGGCAGCTTGTGGACAAGGGCGTGGACGGCTCGGACCCTGTAGTTCTGATCGTCTGACTCTGCAATGCAAAGTGACGAGTCGTATACAGCAGCCGTATCTCAAAGCCACAGTTTTTGGGATGTTATCAACAGGCCTACATGATCAAACATTCTTTTTCAGTTTCATAACTGTCTTTTCCCAGGAAGACATATTTGACATATCATAAACATTTACTAAAGCAAAACTAGACAGGTTAAGTACCTTTTTCAATGGAACAACAGTAATGGGCCATGCAATATTTGAACCAACAATGCAGGCATGACAGCCTCTTCAAATTAAAATTAAAATTCCCTACTCTTTCAAATGGCAACTGTTTACATTTCTCCTGCTGTTAGACCTCTGTAAATGCATTAGGTGTGGACTAAAAATATTATGAGTCTTTAAACAGGGAGTAGTTTCCGGACATCAGTTGAAAACGAGGCCTAAATCAGCACCGTTAATAGACACCCCGCCCAGTTGGTGCTAGTTTTTGGGAATCGGTGTTTCACAACTTACTGACTGCCATGATGAAGTCTTTGTGATGGCGGTACGTCATCAGCGGCTCAGAGAGGCATCTGGTGGAACAAAAACACGGAAAAAAGGTGAACCCAACGCGGCACGTTAGCGCGCTACGGCGTGAAGTTGCTCTCCGGGTGGTCCTTGCTCTGGGACACTTTCAATAACACGTGTCACACAAACGATGTAAATTAGTCTTACAGCTTGCTTTTTAGCAGAGCAACGGAGGTGCTTTGCTCTGGGGTAGAACACCACTGTTATTCTGTAAATCAATGTTGTTCTTGTGCTAGCTTGGCTTGCCAATTGACATGGAGGGCTCTAGTTTCGTTGTCAAAGCACAATGTGCAGACAGTCGTGCTAATCCAGGACGGAGGCACATTAAGGCGTGTCTTTGTCCATTCCGGCAGTTTCGTGCCAAACGATGGTAGTGCAGTTCTTAAAGGGGTTGGATTAAGAAGAATAAATTATATGTGGGTGTGATGAAGGTTTGGTTCATTATGCCCAATCAGATCATCAGCTTTTTTCCCTTTAATACATTTGCCATAGCAAACTGGCAATTCCATCATGTCTAATGAAGAGCACGTGCTATGGCTTGCAAAGAGCAAGTTATGAGACTTGCTTTCACTACAATAAAATGAAGTACATAATTGGACGTGGTATCATGTGGCAATAATAAACTAAATTAGCTTTTCTCAGTAGGAAACTGATAGTCCGGAAAGAGGAAGAGGAAAATGCGTGTGGTGAACGTTAGTTAAGTTAAGGTTGTTTATATCGAAGCCACATATATTAAAACTCATTGTCCCGCATTCCTACATAATAAAATACATCTGTCATGCTATTATTTTCTTAAGTAATATCCGTGGATATAGATCGGTATAAAATTCTGTATATTTCAACAGCTCACCGAACTTAATATAAAAAAGCAGCTCATGAAAAAGCAGTGAGGGGGGTGTGTGTGTGACGCAGGGCCAGGGTGGGAACACTGTGCTAGGGAGTCATGCTTGTGGAGTTATCCTTTATCCTTAATGAATGAATCACGGTGGGATGTGCGCGTCCGAGGGCAAGCTAACCTCAGGTAATTCTTCAAGCCGCTGGTGATGGTCTTGTTATCCCATGTGTCTGGGTCCAGGTCCATGTCTGTGGGTGCTTTGGTTGCTGCAGACGGGGCAGGGGGGGAATTCAAGTGGGAAAAGTCTGCCGTTTTAGAGTGATCAAAACGCAATATTCTTACAATCTCTTACTAGTTTCCTATTTTCATTTTGGTTAATCTTTTACATTTGTTTGCAGTAGAATGTAAAATGGTCAAATATTTTTAGGGACAGTTTCCTTCTTCCTTCTCTCCATGGGGGTTGAGTGTGAGGGTCGTTGATGACCAAACTCATTGGTAAAATGCAATCCTTTCCTCTTCTGTCATTATTATAATCTGAGGGCCCGATTACACCATCACCCAAGCAGTCATAGCTAGCTCACCAGTGATTAAATACTGTACACAACAATGACATACCTCAATGATACAATCATTTAAATAGATTTATTTTTTGCCCCCTTGAAAAAGAGATATAAATCTCAATTGGGGTGTTTTTCCTGGATAATTTCAAAAGGTATAATTTTAAACTAAAAATAAAAATAAAAATAAAGTTGGAACAAAAGTTGGAACCTAAAGTTGATACAGTAGGTAGATATGACACGTTTGCCTTACCAAACACTGAGGTCATGAGCCTCTGAACTTTGGAATTGACTCCTCCGATCCTGTACAGCCCCATGGTGTTAATCCCTGCATGTCCAACGCACAGACACAGGCAAACACATTAACGACCATTCAACCAAGCCCCGCTTCCCATATTTCACCCTATCACAAGAGCGCAGTTTAGCAGCAAATGTCTGAGACCTGAATGGCGCTTGGTCTTGGCCGATGTTAAATGCAATTCCATTCACAGCTTAACGGACTGTTTCAGCCATAAAGCTAATGGTTATGTTGCGTTTTAAATGGCCGCCGCGCTCTCCCGCTTTTTTGACGCGCTTGCCAAATGACCCGGCGCCAACAGGGGTAATGGGAGCGGAGACCGCGGCAGACGACTCACCCCTGATCTCCACCAGGTGAATGCACTTCCTCACGAAATTAAAGCCGGCTTCGTTTAGGAACACTGCAAAACACAGAGCGGCACAAATTAGTCATTCGCAGAGTCTCGGAGTCTGCAGCGAAACACCAAGACATTGTGCTCGGAGTCATAATAGACACATTGTTTCACTGTGTTATCTGAAGGCACGTGGGTCCTCTGCATTGGACCTCTGCTCAGAGGTCAAAC
Organism: Aldrovandia affinis; assembly: GCA_029706075.1. NCBI lineage: Eukaryota > Metazoa > Chordata > Actinopteri > Notacanthiformes > Halosauridae > Aldrovandia > Aldrovandia affinis. The sequence goes on from JAINUG010000046.1 coordinate 5,298,644, forward strand.
ACAGTCATAGGTAATACAGTGAGTAATGGTGTGGGGAGGGGTGTGTTTTGCTGCTCACCCCTAAAAAAGTTGTTGTTCTTGATTTGATGCAGTTCTTTACTTTTCTTCATTTGATATGTTATATTGCTTTCCTTTAAAATGGCTTGTATTATTCCTACCTTATTTTATGTCTGGATTTGAATCAGGCGATCGAAGAACAAAGCTTCCCCTCAATGTCACCCGGACACAAAGTGCTAACGTATTCACAAATCCCTATATGGTCTGGATGGCTTGTCTGACATGCAGTTTGCCTGCGTGGCCCTTATCCAGGTGAAATAAAAGTTGGTGGATCTGTGCTGGCCCTGCCGGAGTTCATGTTCATGACATAGACCTTTTGAGTGTGTGTTTTGGTTCCAGATTAACAGGCTCAACCCTAAACATGAAACATGTTCAGAATAAGAATAAAGATTCACAACAGGCACAAAAAAAAAGGAAGACTTACTCTCTTCTTTCTTGCTCAGAAGAGCCGGAAGGGTGTATATCTGAAGAAAAACGCAAAATAACGATTACAGACCTTGTATTCGCAAGCTCCCTGCGTGCTTCCAATTCCAAGGGTCAAATCGCTATGTTCACTGCAACCACCACTTTTTCAATGCCCCTCCAACATCACAAAGACCCAATCTTTAACCCTTACCAAATCTGACCACATACAGCACCAATACCCCATCTAAGCCCCTCCATGTGAGGCCTGTTGAAAAGTGGTATATTAGGTAGACCTGGGACAAATAATTATTTGAATTACTTTAACCCTTTTCATACCAGTAAAACTCCTGACAGCATACTGACCATTTAAAAATAAACACCTGTTACGCATTTGGCTGGTGCTGTACGAGTGTGAACTGCCGGTTCGAAACCAGGTTCTGCCAGACCGGCCCTGGCCGTTAGCCCCGATCGGGAGCGGCAATTGGCTGTCCGGTCCTGGGGGAGGGTCACAAACTCGCTGTGAAGCACGTAAGAGTGTCTCCAGATAGGGGCTCGGTGAGTTCCGTCTCGAAGGAGGCGGATCATCGCCAGCCTCGGAGAGTAGCTTGCCCCGTAGAGACCGGCAGTGAGTTCATGGGGAAGGGTTAATCGAAATAAATAGAGGGTATAATTGGCTTCCAAATTGGGGAGAAAACTAAATTTATATAAAAAAACATATAAATAAATAAAAATAAACACCTGTTTTATAATATTCAGAACAAAATCCTTCTTTCATATGATTGCATGTTTTTGGTTAGTGCATTTTTGTTGAAAATTTTCTGGGATCTGCAGGAGCATTTTCAGATTTTACCCAGCATCTAAAGAGTTAAAGTATTTCAAAGACATGTTTGACCCTGGTCTGATATTAAGCAAGGAATAAGGACATGTTTTTTTTCAGGTAGACAGTACAGAGAGAGTTATAAGAAAACAGATTCACCATTAGTCGAGTAATCACAAGCAGTTATGGCTCTTGACACTGTAGCTATATATCATTTTACTCTACAGTGCATTGCATACAAAACTGACAAATACAGTGTCTCCATTCTTTACTGTGTTATGTGTTAAAACCATATCACCCCACTGCATTCGTTTTTCACACTCCAAACTAGCCCATGAGCCAATATGCATCACACAATGCAAAGACGTCTGGATTACCACATCCATGTGTTGGGCACTAAAATCACTATCCATCTGAAATACACAATATTATCAGGGCTGGTTCACTATCAAGCAACACAACAATACCCACCAGCGATGTACTGTACAATTCTGATACTACATTTTGCATCTTTATAAAAAATGTATTCAAATATTGACAGTAAAAAAATAATACAAAAAAGCAATAGAACAAGAGACTGAAAACTGAAAATTAACTTATGAAATCAAATTTCTTTCTCAAATTAACGTTAGCCTTTTTCACAGAAACCAAACTAGATGTTGCGATGCCCATATAAAAAAAGAGCCGGGAACTGACAAAAGCATGGGAGAATGCGCGGGCTCAAATAGCAGGTTAATGCTGTGCTGTTGCGAGGGTAAACAGTTCCTTACCGGCTCCTTTCCATCCATGGCCTCCAGCCAGAGCCGCCTGTTGGATTCTGACAGTGCCTGCAGAGTGACGATCCCGTGCCTGGGTGGAAGAGAGATACAAGGGAGGAGTTTAAGCCTTCTAAAACCTTCTGCCTCACTCCAAAAATCAAAACACAACAGTGTTCCATCTCGCCCGTCAGATGTTAAGCCTATTTTAGTGCACGTTCACAATCATCCCGTCCTCCTCTCTACCCCAGAATCCCAGATTTTGTATTGTGAGTCAAAATGGCCGCCCCAGCCGGTAAGCGTCACTTCCCCTTCCTGTGCCTGTATCCTACGACCCGGGTTCGACAGCCAGGTACTTCCCGTACCGATACCCCCCCGGTGACCGTGTGAGGTGTCTCCTCTTACCCACCCGTTTCAGCACGCCGTGACCTTCACGTGACGGTGGTGTAGTCAGCTGACCTTTGACCCCACAGCAGTGGCCAATGCCAGAATTGGACTGCTCCAAAAACCAGCTCCCAGATCAAATGAAACAGGAGGTGCCTCCCTTTCCCACATGCAATTGTAAATGCAGTTGCTACTGAGCAGAGGCCAGACCACCTTGTTCCTCGCGTTGTAAAACCATAAATCTCTTCACGCAAGCCCACGGTTCTTTGAGACGACAAAGAACCCGCTGCACCGCCTTTGCCGTAAATTCCAAACGCATTTCACCACTGCGATGACGTCGTTTTTTGTTTACCCCTGCCACAGTGCATGGCATTCAACAGCAGATGGCTCACACTGCCGCATAGGTACAAAGAGGGCGATTAACTGCATAAGCACGTCAGCCGTGGAATCAGAAAGTGCGCCGCTCTGGTTTACTGGCTGCACTTTATTTTAATTACAGCGCGTGGCGGTGGAGTCATTAGTGCCGTTTCGGCTGACAGGCATGTATACTGTCCTGTAATTACAGGCAGTTGAAATAAAGTTCGGCCGATGTCTTCCAATTACCAAGGAGGGAGCATGTTTGTTAAGAGCCTACCAGAACAAGCAATGAAGGGGGGCAAGGAAGTGGTGGTGTTTAAGGGCACTCTCCGCAACGCAAGCTTCTATCGGCCGCTCGAGTGTGGTCCGTGGCATTTGAAAACGCGGGACACGATTGGCTGCACAGCTAAGAAATCTCCCAGAAGTCATCGGGGCAAATCAGTGGCTGATGCAGAAGAGCCACCCCACCATGTGCGCCGGCGTTAATATCCGGTTCAAGCTCTAATTTTTCGCCGCGAGGTCACCGCCACGCAGGCTAGGATTTTGGTCTGCACGGGCACCCCTTCTGGTACATAACCCCCACCCCACTAATCCCCCTCCTTCTGCAACCCCCACTCCAAAAAAGCACATATACCAACGCTTTGTGAGGAATTAACCATTTGGGATGCTTGGTGAGTCTCTGTGAGCTTTCTGTGACAGCCTGACAATTGAGTCAGTGCAACCTTCCCTATTACCCCTATTGAAGCTTCGCTGCGTTGAAGCCGGTGTCTTGCTCTAACAGTTAGAAGCGCGTGTGGATTATATGCACAAGGGACAACAAGTCATGCACTTTGAATATTGAGCAGAGGGAGACAGAGCGTGAGGGTTTTGCTTAGGTGTGTGGGGGGGGGGGGGGGGGTTGTGAGTGCTGGTGCGGTGCAACACGCGTGCAAAACCATGCAACTGCGTTACTAAGACAAGATGCTGGTCACATACCGGACTTTATAGAACATTTTTAGAGGTCTGAAAAGAGTTCCGTGACAGATGGCATTTCTACATTAAACATGGAAAGAGAGGGAGAGAAAGGGATAGAGGGGAGAGAGAGAGAGAAAGAGAGAGAGGAAATGGGTACAAAGTGGGGGGGAAAAAAATACAAAGGCTCGCTACTGGCACATACTGTACACAAGGGGGAACACTGGAGTCATGCAAGAGGCTAACACAGATGCTAACCACATCTTTTATCTGCTGCACTTTCCTGTGCTGATACTGATAACCGGCTCGCCCTATCGGAGGAGGGTGTGCTTTCCTCTGAACGGAAGATCAAAGACCAAAAAACCATGGCCTATTTTTTCCTTCTTCCCCCCTTTCTGGGAACTGCATCCTTTTACTTGCTTGAAGTATCACTGTCGGTGTCTGCTGCCAATCACTGTGGTGTGTGATGCATCGCTGGATAGCGTAGCGCAGTAGAGAAGAGTCTCGTTATAGCACGCCTTTCAATGAACTGTGAGTGTGAAACCTGTGCGTGCGTGTGTGTGTGTGTGTGTGGGGGGGTTTGGCTGCGGAGATAAAAGGCAGACAACCTGAAAGCTGAAAATTGATAATTTAGGGATACAGTCACTCAGGTTTGTACAGGAAATGTGTGGCAAGCAGAGAGCAGAAACAATGACCCCTATGGGTGGTGGTGCACTGCTGGGGGAGTGAACATTGACTGCAGAATCATATCCTTTATAAAATACACACTATTACAAACACCACTGCAAAAAAAGAGTATATCTAAGTTAAATGAAATGGGACGTATTATATTAATCTTGTACTGTAATACACACTCTTACATATCACACCACAGGAACCTATTCCTGGTTTGTTATTTTCCTCTTGATTATAATGCTATTTTACCCACTTAATGAGCAAACACGTTTTCTGTGACCCACCCCTTAATTCCATTGCAGACTAACATAAGTTCAACATATCAAGGTGTGGCGCCGTGTTTGATTGGACCGACGAGAATGGAAAGTGTATGGTATTCAGTGGAAAGTGTTCGATATACAATAAGTTATTTTATCATTATTATGATTAGTTATTATATTTATATCTATCTCAGGACCCGCTCAGCCCCATTCACAAGCTTCCAGCAGGGTCCCGACCCACAGTTTGGCAACTACTGACCGAGCCTATCGCGCTCCGACAAACAGTTTTTACAAATAGAGGGTGCAGGGCAAGCACACACCTCTCCACCACTTCGATGTCGAAGCAGAAGCGTTTGTCGATGGAGTCGGTCTTCCTCCGGATGCAGGACTTGAGCTTGAACATCTCAGGCGGACTCATCACCAGGCCGTTCTTTTGAAAGAGAGGAAGGAATAGAAGCTCTACATTTTCACTGTCACACTGGAATGCAGACGATTTTTCTTTCAAAAAAAGGACGACTTGGCTGTAGCTACTTGGTAATTGCAAATTATGCATTATGAAAGCCTATGTCCAAAACAGTAAGGAAATAAAACTCCAACACACGTTACAGTGAAGACCTAAGTAGGGCCAAAAACATTAACCAGTCTTATGGGATTAATTAATCAGACTTGTGCAAGAGTAAATAGTAAGTGTGCAATTTTGATTTAGTTTCTGTGATGGTAAAAGTCATTGCACAGGAGTCCAGTCTTAAGCTTGAGCTTCCAGGAATCGGGACAATGGCATGCAATCCAAAAAACAGGACATTTCCCACACCTGTTTGCCTCCAGATTTATTTTCTGTGTTGCTCATGGTGAATGTCTTACTGCCCTTCTCATACGTGCAGTAGTGCCGGATCCACGTGCATCCAAGCGGCCCTGCAACAGAAGCAAAGCAACAACTGAAAACCCACAACACTACAAAGATGACACCGACACACTTGTCTTCTTCATTTTCGCTGAACACCGTGCCGTAATAACAAGCCAAAGAGCTCCAGACAGAACTTTTATCAACAAAGATTCTGTAATTTTTTTGTGTAAGGAGTGGCAGGATGCTTGCTTCCCTTCATAGTTGGGCAAAATAGAACTGGACTAAAAATAAAAGAAAAAAACACAGTGAGCATCATAATGTAAGAGTGCGAGTCGCTGCCAAGACATGCAGTGGAGAAAACAAACGAGCCCTGGTCACTTACGCTTTTCCTGGACGTACAGAAAGCCCTCCATGGTCCACTGGCCAGGCGCTTTGTAGTCCTGATCCGCCGACTTTATCCTCTTCATCAGCTTCTCCACTTCCTGCCTGGTGCTCACGAAGTTGTTCCTCGTCTTCGTTGAGCAGAGGGGGGGAAACGAGATAACGTAAAAGAGCGATTTCACGGACCCCTGTGGAGGCTGACAGCTGATTGGCCTAAATCATCCCAACGCCGCGACTGCGAACCGTCCCGCCCTCTCTGTGAAACTTGGCCGCTTATAATCAGAGTCGTTTTTCATTCCGAGACACAAATGAATGCATTTGAATTAGTATGGGCGACCTCACCTGGTATTGACAGAAGAGAGAGCTGATTGCAATACTTTGTTTGGTTACATCACACAGAGAAGGGGCATACAAGGAATCTGAGTATGGGACACGGTTCAAATAAACACACGTAAGACATGATCCTTTCCACCCAAATTCGTGGTGTAGAAGCTTACTGGTAACGCACAAAACGGCAAACCCGAGGAATATTTTGTTTTCCTAGACGGAGGAACCGGGTCCTGGCATTCTGAGCGATGTCCCTCATGCTGCTCTTCAAAGGGAGCGGGACCACCATCCCTCCATCCCTCTCCATGGCAATCCCCCCACCCACAACAGACCATTAACCCCACCCCACCTCCGCAGGATGCGGGACTAGCAGAAGAGGGCGCTCTTACATTCTGCAAGTTGAACTGCAGCTGCTGCTTGTAAGGCTCGAACTCGTGTGCCAGCTCGTAGCCCTCGTGGTAGAAGGTGAACAGGCCCTGGAGGAAGGCCAGGAGCTGAGAAGGAAACAAGAGGGAGGGGGGGTTGGGCAGATGAGGGAAACAGCGCATCAATTGGACGCTTCCAACAGGCGGACGACAGGCCGTTAACGGTGCAACCGATTCGTAGTGGTCAAAGTACTTAATAGTTCCTCTCGTAAGTGTGCTGTGGTACCATTCCAGACACAATATTAATATTGTCCATTTAGAAAAATGGAAAAAAAAATACAAAAACAATAAACCATATAGTTTCAACGCTGGTGGCAGTTGACTCCATTTAGTGCGCATTTGAGGCAGCTCAATCATGATCGTTAATGCCTGCGGTGCACTCGCTACCCTGTCAGCAGGGCTGTGGTCGATACCAATCAGAACAAAGGGCACCTGTAGCCCGCTCCATTGGCCCAACTTCAGCTCTAAATGATGGGTCATAGGAGGACATGAGAGCCCCTCTCTCCAGTGTAGAGAAGCTTTCACCAATTGTGCCACTGCTAGACATGGCTATGGAATGGAGGGAATTCCATATTTGCCAATAAAATTGTGCGTGGTTCAGGCATGAGTCACATCGTTCGCATCATCATTTTGTGGGCGGCAGTCTTTGGCCCTGCGTAGTCGCCAGCAGCAACACAAACAATCCGGACGTTGACCTTTTAAAAAGCCACCGCAGGTCTCTTCTCACGCCCCCTGATATCCGGGAGCTGGAGAATTCCTGTAAACCCTCCCATAAACGAATGATACTGCTGACATCTCAAAGTGTCAAACAAAGGGCTGTACATAATCACACTGGCCTTAACAGTCACTGAACCTTGTGAGCACCTTGTGCTCCAAGTTTCGCTTGAGAACACTGACTCATCAGAGCCAAAGAAAACAAGACAGAAAACATCTTTTGTTAGCCAAACTGGACGTTACTGGAAATGAGTGAACCACGCGGCCAGTGAAGAATCTAATACACTCTCTCTTTGTGTGTGACGCAGATCCATAAATGACTGCCTTTCCTGACTCGTTCAGGTCTTTTGATGTGGTGTTTGCTGCATGCTGCTGTTGGAACAACACACTGTGTGGCCAACCCACCGTGGGCCAAGGAGTGTGACCTGATCCTTTGCACGGGCATGGGAGGGGACATTAGCTTGACATTAAGCTGCTGCTGATCCCTTCTTCTGTGCACATTGAAGAGTGTGGTCTTATAAAACTCACATCGTGATCAACTCTTTCCTTGTAGTATTACATAGTACATACATTATATGGCCAAAAGTCAGTGGACACCTGACCATCACACCTATATGAGCTTGTTGGACATCCCATTCTAAAACCATGGGCATTAATATGGAGTTGGACCCTGCTTTGCGGCTATGACAGCTGCCACTCTTCTGGGAAGGCTTCCACAAGATTTTGGAGTGTGTCTGTGGGAATTTGTGCCCATTCAGCCAAAAGAGCATCTGTGAGGTTAGGCACTGATGTTGGACGAGAAGGCCTGGCTTGCAATCGGTGTTCTAATTCCTCCCAAAGGTGTTCAATGAGGTTGAGGTCAGGGCTCTGTGCAGGCTAATCGAGTTCCTCCACACCAAACTCGTCTAACCATGTCTTTATGGACCTCGCTTTGTGCACAGGGGCACAGTCATGCTGGAAACAGCAAAGGGCCTTCCCCAAACTGCATTGAATACCCTTCACTGGCAAAGGGGCCTATCCCAAACCCTGAGAAACAGCCCCAGACCATTATCCCTCCTCCACCAAAATTGGCACTAAGATGTCTTCGTCCATCAGATCCTGTAGCATTAACTGCTCCAATCCACCCTTCACTGCATTGCACATGGTGATGTGAGGGGGCCTCGGCCATCCCAAACCCTGAGAAACAGCCCCAGACCATTATCCCTCCTCCACCAAACTTTACAGTGAGGCATCTAGTGCATTCACGAACTGACGGCAAAGGTATGACAGTGCTCGTTTTCACTAGCTCTTTAAACCATTCTGAATTCTAAATGTTTATCTGTGGAGACTGCATGGCTATGTGCTGGATTTTATGCACCTGTTGGCAATGGATGTGGCTGAAACACCTGAACTCAATAATTAGTTGGGGTGTCCACTGACTTTTGGCCATATAGTGTATGTGGTGACATTTAACCATTCAAACTTGCATATTAATAAGCAGCCACTGCTGCTACTTTTACTACTACTGCTACTACTACTACTACTACTACTACTACTACTACTACTACTAATGCTGCTGCTACTAATACATCTACTAATACTGCTACTACTACAGCTACTGCTACTACTGCCACTACTATTACTCCTACTACTATTACTGCCACTGTTACTACCACTACTACTACTAATGCTGCTGCTACTACTACTGCTACTGCTACTAATAATAATACTGCTGCTGCTGCTGCTGCTGCTAGTGCTACTACTACTGTTGTTGCTGCTGCTACTGAAAATTCTCAGGGATCTGCAGGCGTGCGTTAAAATTTCACCTGCATCTGAAGAGTTTGAGGGTTTGTCCTAGAATCTAAGAAGTCTTCCTCTCTGGCTCTCAACACTTTTTAATGAGGGACCGGAAAGCGCTGAGACTTGGGATGCGACGGGCACGTAACACAGGTAGCAGCCTTAATTACCTGAGCGGAGAGGGAGGGCGCGGCAGATGTGAGCGGGCTAATTAGTTAACCCCACCGACTGCCCTGTCAGTTGTGGGACTTCCTTTAACACGTCCGATACACGTTCCAAAAATGAGCGGCTCCCCTTCAACCTCTCCTGGCAAACCGTCACCCCTGCGTTGGCTTTTGTTTGTCGAATCGCCCCATCTGTGCACTTGGTTTTAACCCATACCAATGCTTCAGGTGCGTATTCATTTAGAAAAGGAACGGTAATTCCGCTAAAATTCGATCTGACCCATTCCTGAAACAGCAGTGCCAAAATAAAACTGTAAATCAAGAAATATGAAATACAGGCACCTACCAAAATAAAGGCAATACTTGAGTAAATGAGGGATCTTTTAAACAGTTTCAGTACCACGTGTGTCCGTTGGGGGGTGCCACAGCCAGTTTCCGATGTGCCCCCACACTCTCCTAGCCCGGGCCAGGGCCATTTTAGTGTCTCCCCCCAGATTACCAAAGCGTTGCCTGTATTTTAGTAGTTACCTGTACCCGTAAAGGCAATAGATTATTTCATTAGCTGTATATAAAGGCCGGAGCATATCCAGCAGTTTTCACGATCTCCTGCCTGCAGCTGCAAACGGCACAGACGAAACATAGCAGCTGCATTGTTTCCGAAGCGAACACAGACCCCAATTTGACTGCACCTTAAACCTTGCCAAATAATGTCTCTAAGCTGCTGTACTAAGCCTATTGTGTGCACGTCTTGTAGGCAACAACACACCGCCGTGGATACTGCAGGCACGGGACAAAGGCAAATCACTGGCCTGTCTTTATCTTCCAATTCCTGCAGTGTGCTATTGAATGCTATCGGCCCGAGGAGCGGATGTGATCCAATGCCGCTGGGGAGGAATGCGTTTCAATCTCAGCCAATGCTTTCCTTCAATTCAGATTTGATGAAACATAACATTATGTGCGAAACGTGCCGAGGCCTAACTTACCGGTTCGACGAATTCGAATTTCTTCTTTTCTTGAACTTCCTGGATTTTGAAGACGTACTCAAGAGAGGCGTCGTAAAAGACCTGCCTCTCTCTGTCAATCTGGGCGTCAGCCTGAGAATGGAAAGGCTCAGTTACCAGGGTGACAGGGGAATAATGCACAGAGCGAGGCTTTGGGATTGGCATTTGTAACCTGACGGGTGAAGTCACCTCAAAGCATGACTATTTTGTAAGATGTGTTACGGGGTAAATTGAGAGGTACTTTGTAGCATTGGAGACGCTGCTTCTGTTTGCCTTTATAGCTTTTCTTGAAGGAAAAACCAATGAAGCCACGGCTTACCTCTTGCAAAAAGGCCTCTTTCTTCTTTGATGACAAATTCAGATGCTTCTCCAAAACTGAATAGTACTTCTCCGTTTCCTTGTCAAATTTCTTCTTTCCTTCCTTCAAGAAAGTAAACAAAAATCAAATTAACTTTCTACCAGGACTGGAATTTCCTGCATTGTGATGACTGTGATAAGCGCCTAATCTTCACAGAGATAAATATTATGTAAGACACAACACTTGTAAACAAACAAAATACTTGTAAACAAAAAGACTGTACTCAGTTTTGGAAAAAGTACTCTCTTCTGTGGTCCTTTTCCCAAAGCGATCTCCATTCACTGGCTTTGAGCATGGAGCTTGTGGCTCCAGTGTAATGTAACCGATCAGCCGCTAGGTGGCAGTCGACAGCTACGGCTCAATAACAGCCTTTCTATATGACAGTCACGCATAATGATAACAACAGCAAACCCCTGGAATACAGGCATTGCACGTATGACTCCATCCTGGCCACACCCACATACAAATGATTTTCTATAATCTGCACGTTTTGAGAAATAGGGGGAAGTGTTTGCGCCCGCTGTCATCGGACGGCAGTAGAGGACCCTCTCCGTTCCCAGAAGACAGCCGGCACTTCCTGCTGCAGAGTACGTTCCAGCGCACCAGCCCGAGGGCGTCGCTACATTAGCACAAATTTCACAAACAACGACATCTCAAGGGAAATCCTCTCATGGCAACCTCCATCGGGGACAAATTCAGGTGATGGCTGTGCACAGGTATTTTTATTTTTTTTGTCAGCCGCCCCACCAGTCCCCAAACACACCACTGATTACATTGCATTATTCATGTGCTCAGCTTGGATGACCTTACCCAAAGCGACTTAGGCAATTAACCTGTTATCCAATTTAGCTGTTATCCATTAGCTGGCCATTTACAGAAGCAGTTCAAGGTAAGTACCTTCCCTGGGGGCACAACACGGGTGGGGGTTGTAACCTATAACCTTCTGGTTACAAGTCAAGTTTTCTAATTGCTACGCCACATGCTGTCCTTGATGGAAAATTTGGAGCGAAACGGTAAAAAAAAAAAAAAAAAGGGTGGACAAAAAAATCTGATTATACAGCTCTCGTTTGTTAAAAACCACACACCTGCTGTCCGATACCCACCCCGGATGAGCCGAACAGAAGCTAGACCCTGGTTGGAACCGATGACTCATGCCAATTGGCAATAATAAATGAAAGGATCTTGGGATGAGGGCTTTCACATCTCTCACAGGCTCCTTTCACTGGGTTTAATGAGGCTCTGCTTGAGCAGGAACGCCGTCCCTGGCTGCCAGACTCGCCTGCCTTTTTCTGAGCCGCGCATGACTTGAGTTCTAACCAGCGCTGGACGCCGCGTAAAAAAAAAAAAAAAAAAAAAGAAAGACATAAAGAAAGAAAGAGAGCGCGCTTCTATTTTTTTCTGTCCCGGCCCTCCAGCGGAGAGGTCTTCTTCCGGAAGCCGCTGCTGAAACTGGATCCTGATTGTTTGTTTTCCTGTTTTGACATAAACAAAACCTTTCCCATGACCCTGTGCGGAGATGCCAAATGCGAGCCGTCGTCGCGGCGGGCCGGCCGAAGGGGCGAGCCGCGGAAACCGCCATTTTGACTTGCCCGCCATGTGTGTGGCACTGAGCTGTCAGACGGCCTCCCGTGATGAGAGTGTGGTCCACTTCACGTACTCGCTTTCTGGAGCTTTTAATTCTGGACCAATCAAACGGGCCTATGCATTTCACTTACCCCAACCAGAACTGGGTCAGATATTTTCATTGAGATACTTTAACCCTTTAGACACCAGTACAATTCCTGCTACATTCTTATTTCGTATGATTGCACCTTTTGGTTAGTGGGGTGGGGTGGGTAACTGAGTTTCAAGCCCAGTTTACTAACCATTACACCACACTGCTGATGTGGCCAGCACTGGTGATAGACAGCGGCTGATGAACTGGCCCGACTCACAGCATTCTAGGCCTCTGTGCCCATCATACTCAAGGATCTGTGTGGTTTGAAGTGGGAGGACATTCGTTTATTGGCCTGATTTCTCTTCCTTTAACCTAAATGGGAGTTGGATGAACTGGTTTTCGTCATAATGAAGACAGAGGTGCTTTCGTGCCCTTGAAGTGCCTCCCGTTTATTGCCCCCCCATGGAGACGGGCCTCCCCTTCCCCCACGGTGTTTATTGTGCCCATTCTCAGGGGCTTTTTAGAGAGTGCACTGGAACGCAGCCGCGGGTCTGCCGTGTGCCGAGGGAAAGTGCTTTGAAGCCGCGATGAACCGGGAGCCGTGGGCTGGCAGACGCTGGGCCGATGCTGGCAGACACTGCCGGCTGTCCGGAGCCCTCTGATAAAAAACGGAGGGGGCCGGAGGCAAAGCGGGCAGCGGAGGACGCATAACGGGGACAGACTCCGGCCCGTGATCTCATCTCGCCATTCAGCAGACTCTCTTAACCAGAGCGACTTAGCTTATATTTGTATCAATTTTTTTCCTTCCTTACACACAATCCATGCACACAGCTGGATATTCTTTTTTTACTGAAACAAGTTCAGGTATTGTAATGTCACAGGTACACTGCTCAAGGGTACAACGGCAGTGCCCCACCTTGGAACCGAACCCGCAACCTCTGAGCCCAGTTCCCTAACCACTACTACTACACCACTTCCCATGATGCACTGCACATCACCGTACAAGCAATTCCCCCCCATTGCAACGAGGGACAGGCTTGTTTGTTTGTTGGTTTTCCCAGCACACTGAGGGGGGGGGGGGGGGAGTGCATCGGAGACGGTGCTCCTGTGTTCTTCCTGTCAGTTTGCTCTGAATTCTCCCCGGCTCTGCCATGCCTCTTTGATGTCGTTCGTCTGGCTGCTGAACCTGTTAATTATAAATGATGGGGTGTGAGGGACACGTGCTATAGGAAGAGAGAGAAGAAACCCTGAGTGATGTTCTCCCCCCCCGGCTCCGTCAGCCTGCTGAGAAGCTGGGGGAAAACACACGCGGGACAGACGTGCCCTTACAAAAACGTCCCCCAGGACATTTCTATAAGACTCCCATAAGGTTCCACTGTGTACATTGTTTATTTGCTTAGCTGACACTGTTCTCCTGGGCAACGTACGTAGTTTACATTTTATGCATTTATGCAGTTGTACTTGTAATTGATGCAATTCAGGGTAAGTGCCTTTCTGAAGGGTACAGCAGTGAAGGCCCTGCCTGGGATTCGAACCTACAACCACCAGGTTTGATTATGGGGTGCTGATTACAATGTGCTAATGTGTGAAAACTGCACTTTGCTGTACAGTGTACTGGGGTTAATAATCTATCACACTCAGGATGGCGGTGACTGGCATTGGAGGTGAGAGACTTCAATTTGAGGTCAACTTATTTAAAAGTTTTTAATAATTTATAATAATTTATAATAATTGAATTTTCAACTTTCAAATTTCAACTTATCAGTTGAAACAAATTATAGTTTAGTGAAAAGAAATGTAAGAAAAAGGATGAAGGAAGTGGTCTTTGCTATTACTGCAAAACGCATTAATCTTCACCACCGAACAGTACACATCGCTCTTATTTCCGAAAGTTCACATGTTCAAATGTAACAATTAAAGTCGATTCATCAGTTCCTCAAAACCCCCCGCCCCCCAACCACACAGACAAGTCCAGCCCATTTAAGGCAAGAGAGGATGTGTCAGGCCCCATAAAAATCTTGCACCGGTGCTACAGGGCTGTCCAAAGCCAGGGGATTTCTAAAGGAATGACATCACGGAAGAGAGCATGACAAGCACGGACAATTCCACCGGTGGCTGTTTCTAAACAGGGCCTCTGAGAAATTCACATTTGCAGCCCACCACCCCCCAAAGGCTGCTCTCATTAGAGAGACAACTGACACGACCTTCAGGCCTGAATGATGATAGATATCCTCCCGGCTGATAAGTGGTTCTGACACCACTGGTCAGCTGTTCCTGTTCCCAGAAAAAGCCTTTGTGGGGGCTTTCATAGAAGGGAATTAAAAGCTTCATTCTGCTTATAGCTTCTGTTTGTTTATTAGACTTTGTGACAGCAAGCAGCTGCTAATAGGCCCTGAGTAATTATTAACATCTGTTCTCAACCAATTAAAATAAAGAAAAAAAACAGAAAAAAACAGGAAGCCACGATCTGGTCCAACCAAAATGTGGCGCAGCCTCCCAACTTTGAATGACAGTTCAAAATAAAGCAAGCGTTGATTCTTTGGCTGTTTCCAGTGGAATTTCAGGGAATGCCGAACTAACGAGGGGCACAGCTAAGAGGACGCAGTGGGTCCAAGAGGGTTTACCCCGCAAAACCGCAGCTGCGCAAGGAGGGGGACCCTTCGGTAAACGATTGGACTCGTTCCTGCTCTCTCTGTGACACGTGTCCCCCATCGATGTGGCAGACGCTCTATCGCGAGACAGTGGGGAACTGCCCGAGCCACCGCGCGGGTTGACAGCCACTAAACGTGCGTCCCGCCGAGCCTGAACACGCCTGCCGCGGATCGCGGGAGGCACCTGCTGCCGCTCCCCGCCATCTTCAAACGGGCTTCTCAGTCCCCATCAAGCAGAGACCTGCCGAGAGGCATTCTGTCGAGTAAATTTGCTCGATTGCCGCAGCAATCGCCGAGGCTTATAATTCGCACTTAAGCGTGCAGCTTGCGTTTAAGTGCCCTCCCCCACGCCCACCCTCTGCTAGACGCCATTGTCTCCGTCTCTCGGCGCAAAGAACACACAACGGACAGCAGGGTGCCTGTTGCACAATGCAGACAAGCCCCCGGCTTTTCAGCGCTGCGGGCTGACGTCCGTGATACGCAAACCGGGGCGGACGACGCTCAGCATTTACTCCGGCGTGGCTCAGACCGTTTGTGTTCACATTAATATTTATGATAACCGGATGTCATTTAGCCAACTTGTCAAATCCCTTTACATGCACACGCCTTTACAGCCAGGTGCCCTGCGTGACAGATGAATGACGGCACTAGACGGGTCACTCAAGCCTGTGGATATTCAACAGCATTTTAACCGCCATTAAGATTCAGTTCACCGATCAAAGGCATCACTTACACTGATGCAGTTGCAGATTTATCCTCTCGCTGTGGCGATCCTATGCCAATCACACAGGTTTGCGAAGCTGGTGCGCTCAGAACACAGGGGCATACTAGTCAAATTAAATTAACACAATACATACAGGTAAAGGCAAAACTTGAGTAAAAGTAAATGAGGGATCCTTTAAATGGGTGCAGTACAACAATTGTCTGGTGGGGGATGCCACATCGGCGGATAGGCCCGGCCCTCCCCTTTCTCCCCTGCTTACCAAAGTGTTTCTTTCATTTTGGCAGTTGCCTGTATATAAATATATCTAGATATTATAACTGGTGGTGTTACCAGAAATCTTGTATCATTGTATCGCACAATAATGATGTGGTCTTTGCATACACACTGTCAAATCAGCCAAAAGACCAGCACTAAAGATCCTGGAACGTTCTGGGTCTGAATATCCCCTTTTAAGCTCTACCGAGAAGGACAATTATTACCAAGGAACGCTGAGTCAAACTCCAGCCATGCTTTTCACTGACAGCAACTCCAGGGAGACGGGAGAGAGTAAAAGCACAGGTGAGAAAGGTTATTTACCTTCACTGTAGCCAACCTGAAGGTCTCACAACTGATATCTCCAACAGAAATTCAGGAGGGAGAATCGCCCAATGGTGCACCATCAATCATAAATGTGAAGCATCCTTCTTCCTGAAGGGAAAGGTTCTGTCAGAGATTCTGATGTGGGGCCTCACTTCAGCCCAGGGTCAGAAAAGCGTTGATGCAACACCTCGTTCTTATCCAGCACTTTTCTGCCAGAGACAGTGGCTGACTCAAAAAAACTAACTTTCACTTGACTGTAAAAGAGTTGAGCACAGCAAATTTCTTTATTATTGCATTTACTTTTTAGTGCAGTTTTTTTCCTTTCTTTTCTCGGAATTAGAAATGGCCAGTCTCATCGCTGCAACCTCCTCGGTTTATTCGGGAGAGCACAGACTAACATGCGTCTCCTCTGAAGTGCGTGCTGCCAGCCACCGCTTCCCGGCACATTGCTGTTCACCGGCAGAGCTTGTGCAGTTACGGCGCAGGAGCAGTACTTCACTCGCAGTTACTGCAGGCAGAACGCCGTGGTGCGTGATGAGACAAAGACAGACCAGCGAAATGGACTCTCTCTTCCCTGGGTGACAGAAAAAAAGCAACATCGATGGTGGTTCACTCTCTCCTTAAATGTGTGTGATTGAACTTTTCTTATTTGCTGCTCAAAGTTTGGGGGGAGGGGAAAGAATTCCGGTCGGATTGAATGAAGTCTGCAGCGGCCCTTTGCCCTAAGAAAACACAGCCCTGCTGGACATGGAGAAGGGAGACGTGTCTTATTC
This sequence comes from Aldrovandia affinis, assembly GCA_029706075.1. Classification (NCBI taxonomy): domain Eukaryota; kingdom Metazoa; phylum Chordata; class Actinopteri; order Notacanthiformes; family Halosauridae; genus Aldrovandia; species Aldrovandia affinis. The sequence goes on from JAINUG010000046.1 coordinate 5,315,679, forward strand.
CGCTCCCTCTTCCTGTGTGCACATAGCTGTAGTCCCAGCATCGCAAACACCAACACGTCATAAATCTATCGCTATGACGACTGCAAGAGAACTGCTGACCGGTGAATCTCATGGGATGGCCGCTTTGTTTGATGAGCTCGGTGATGCATCCTACATCAGAGAAACAGTAAAAACCATCTGTATGAGGGGGTGGAGACAACGGCCTTACGCTGTACGCAGTAGAGAAAACACCACTGGATTCTCATTGGATGAGACATAGACTGGCCAGCATGGGGGTCCATATCTGTGCTGTGTTGGATCTTGATTAACACACTGAGTTAGGCCGCATGTGACCCCAATGCACAGTGTGTGAGAGAACGATGTATCATTGGCAACGGGAAAGCGCTGGCAGCCGCGCGGTAAAAGGCAGCGGAAATGTGAGACGAGGCTCTGGCCTCTGTGGTGTTTATGTCAGAAAATGTCAATCCCCCAGGGTATGCTTAAATTCCAGGGTCTGAGGCCTCACCGTTCTCCTAGCTTCCTGGTCCTGGGCCTGCACTTTTCTGAATGGAATGCAGACTCAGTGAGAGAGGGAGAGAGGCAGAGAGAGGGAGGAACAGAGAGAGACACCTGGCTTACACCCCAGGTCCATGGCACACGTCCACAAAGCAAGCACATCGTAGCCTGAACACATAAGAGATACCAACTGACTCAACACAGCACAGCACAACCAACACGTTCTGGACGAGCATGAAAATTATGATTTTTCCAAGCCTGTGTGCTATAGGCTATGCATAAAGCCGTGCATCAATCAGGTACAGACACAAGCATTATAGTTCCACTTGTGCAGTCAATTTCCCTTTGAATATCTGAAATAGACATAAATACATATTGGCCTCCCGGGTGGTGTAGCGGTAGAATGTCCGACGCTGCCCACTGTGACCGGGGTTCAATTCCACTTAATGTTTTCAGGCGCGTAACATTTTTGAGACAGTTTCGGCTCTGGCCGGGAGTGCTATCTAGAGTGCTATTTGTGTTTTATTGGGGGCGACAATTGGCTGTCCGCTCCAGGGTGGGGGTAGGGAGCTTCAGCTCCCTCCACAGATTCTCTATAGGATTCGGAGACTGAGCCCGCTACTTTGTTATAGGAGTGGCCCTGTGCGTGCATACCAGAGTTATGGTGATGGCTTGGCGGGTTCTGGCTCGGAAGAGGCGGTGCTCCACCATATGTCACTGCCGATTTCAGGACTACGGCAACGAGCTCTCAATATGAAGGAGGGAGATAATTGACATGAAAAAAGAGGGTATAATTGGCTACTAAACTGGGAGAAAAATGGGGAAATGATTTAATGTTTTCAGGCTGTAAGGCAACAAAAGGTAAAATTTTGGAGACAGGGTGTACACTTTAAAGGGGCACTGAATATATACATATAGTACCAGTCAAAAGTTTGAGTACACCTTCTATCTGGACTACGGCTAATCGGGCACTCCTTCATTCTTCAGCAAGATAACGACCCGAAACACACCTTGAAGTTGTGCAAGAACTACCTGGTGAAGGAGGAACATGAAGGACAACTGATGACCTGGCCTGCCCAGTGTCCAGACCTCAATCCCATAGAAATTGTATGGGACGAACTGGACAGAAGAGTCAAAACAAAGCAACCCACAAGTTTCTCTGGGAATTGCTGCAGGAGAGCTGGGAAGACATATCGGGTGATTTCCTGTTGAAACTTATTAACCGAATGGCCCGTGTTGTTACATGTGTCGTTTTTTTTGGTCATTTTTAAGTATTTACAGAAACGTATATGGTGTAAAGCATTGTCAATTATGAGATGAACCTAGTTTCCAGCAGGTGTACTCAAACTTTTGACTGGTACTGTGTACATATATATATATATATATAACATCTATTCATCAAATGAGGAATAAACAATGAATCGGCAAAACTACTACTACTGGACAAGTCTGGTGAGGAGATGCCAGAGAAGCAGGAATCAATGCCGCAGAAGCTAATAAGAAATAACTAGACGCAAAAGGATTATTCTAACGAGACCGATTAACTCCCCCTTTCATTTCACAGGCTGTAGAAGTCAGACATTTTGTTTAATACGGCTTCTAATCCCTTTGATAATTTCAAGGTCGTTACAAAAGCCAATGAACTTCAGTGCAAATGTTACTTAAGCATTCCTAATGATCCATTGGAGATGGCGGGAGGGGGGGCTCAGGAGGGCCACAGCCGAAGAAGCGTTACCCTTTGGCCTGAGCAGACAATGCAGAAAGGAGTGACCTCACCCCCCCCCCATCCCCCCCCACACACACACCAGCTGGAGAGAGCCGAGGCCAGAAAGTCCAAATAAGGCAGCCTGCTCGGGTCCTCGGATCCTTTCCCAGTTAGCTCATCTGACGAGGGGGGGGCGGAGGGGAGGGGCAGGCTCTGCAATCCGTCAGGATTCCCAGCGTTGAGCAAACTCAGACTCTGGGCCCTTCATGATGGCTGACTTTTATCTTGTTCTGGTTAGCAAATGTTTATCCAGGGGGGGGTCTAACGAGCAAGAGGAAATAAAGACCCCAGGAGTGACAGAGGCACCGGCTTTATAGCCTGCACTTTCATACACCGAGGACACTGTGTGTGCAGCGCGGCCATCAGGCGTCAGGTATCCAAGGAGACGTGCTCCTTTCCCATAATTCAACGGGGTGAGAAATAATGTGGAGTTATGTAGCTACTGTAGCCAATGGCTTTGAATCACAAGAGGAACGCTGATTGCGAAGTTAAAAAGTTCTGTCACTAGCACGGTTAGATCCAGCTACCGAATTGAATACAGCTGGCTGGATTTGCATGTAATGATAGCTAGCCAATTGTTTTCAGACATAATAAAATATTTATGAGACATCAGTCAATTTCATTCAAGCAGCCACTGTAACTGCAGTTTTAAATGATTAAGAGTGTTAAGAGTGAGACTATATATATATATATGTATATATATATATAGTGTTCCCATTTTTTGAGCATACTACATAGCTAAAATAATACCTGCATTCTTTATTTTATATATATATATATATATATATATATAGTATGTATATTCATTACCTACACATATGCATAATGATGGGTTAGATCTAGACACTAGCCTTGACTTGTGAGAAAAGAGTTTGCACACATGAAGCACTCAAAGCTGCTATGACAACACCGTACTGTCCACACTGAAATAACTGTGTAATGTTAACCAATTTCTGCAATCTCCTTGCAACCAAATGGATTTCACTTCTCCCCCACAACTAACAGAGAATATTATAAATTTTAAAAAATACTTCACCACAAAAAAAAAAAAACGGTCAGACAAGCGGTGTATTATTCCATTGTCTCATTTCGCAGCGCGCTGGCTCTTGACCTCTCTGATCCCTCAATCTTCTATGAAAGCGAAGACGGAGCTAACAGAGGAGGCCTCTGTCCAGCCGCCATCTCTGCTCTCGGCCGCCGGCTCTGCCAGTAATGAAGCGTTTGTAGTTTGTACTGTGCTCTGCTGGCTGTGGAAAGGTGTCTCAGGCGTCACGCTGAGAGGTGCTTATGAGCTATGAGATGAGATCTTGAGAAATAAAAACAAAGTCAATTATTGCCATACTGATATTCATGCGCACTGGCACTGCCGCTTTGGGCCAGCAGATGGCTTGAGCTCCCTGATCTTTCTACTCTAGCTGAGCTCAGGTCGGTGTGAGCGAAGTGGCATTATCGTTTTTAGGGATGAAATAGAATTATGTGAACAGGGGTACAACCCAACTGGGAATCAAACCTGCAACCTCTGAGTTAAAAGCCCAGCTCCCTAACTGTTATACTACACTACCACTGGCACTATACTATACGACAAGACATACTGGGAGAAGTTGAGGTGGTAGTGCCAGTGATGGCAGAGAGTGAGGCTTCTTGAAAACCAAAGTGGGTGGAGCTACCACTGTGTGACGTCGATCACTGGCTTGGATCGTCAATAGACTCTGGTCTCCATGACAAGGCATTGGTTGGTTCTAATCAGTGGCTCATTGATGACATGCGATAGCTCCACCCCTTTTAGGATTCACAAGTTCTCACTCTACAGTCACTGGTCATTGCCTGTTAACATGCCTGGTACATTACCTCAATTGCTCCCTTAACTAAAGACAGCTGTATAAAATGATTATGGAATTAACACATAATAAGCAGCAGCATTGCCAGCTGACCTGGATAAGGGCTACACAAATAATTAGCACAGAAAATTGCTTAGCACTCCCGTTTAATTTCACTCTCTCTGACGTGATGAAAACCTGTCTCAGAGCAACAAGAAAACACCCAGCACGATGCTCTTAGCTCATATTCCTCAGAATTGTTTCGTCAGCCCCACGAAACAATTATGATTTTTGACATTTTTTTAATCACTCCTCAAAATCGGCAAAAAAAGAAGGGCAGAATCAGTGGTGGCACCAGAGATGTTTTCTTGCCGGTGCTACGTTGGGGCTTCAGGTACTTTCTTGGTGGTGCTACGATGGTGCTATTGTAATTTCTGCTTGTACTATAGCACCAGCACGCCCCCCCTTAGTGCCGCCCCTGTGCAGAATGAATGCTAACTGAAGCCATGCCTGCAGGGTAGAGCTAAAAGTCAAGCTGCATTACTGGGCGAGAATAATTAGTCGACGTTCCTGGTGGGTTAGCCTTCCGGCTAAGGAAGTTGTGGTAAATATAAGTCACAGAGCCTCTCTCTTTGCGGTGACATAATGCATCCAACATTAGACCATTTCAAACAATTTTCTGCTCGGCAACAGCTACTTTGATGGCTACCAGCGGTGCTATTCCCAGGGAGGGTTCTCAGCTCACACTGAACAGAAAACTGTCAGGATTTGCTTGCTATCAATTTTCAGTCAGTCAAGGTTCAGGCCTCAAGACAAGACAGGGACCCTTGCAAGAAAATAAAGAATGTATTATTCCTGGTGCACAAATGTTCCATTAATTATGAATTTTGCCTTGAAACTAAGGCCTGCAGTTTGTCTGATGAACTGAAGCGTGTGAGACTTTGTGTTTCCGCTCCTCCGCACATTGTCTGATGCAAGTTTCAGTGATGGTGTGCATTGAGCAGATTTGAGCCGATTTGTTTTCACGCACAGACAAAAACTCCACGACGCTATTATTATTTGTGTCACTATTACCGTAATGCGCGAGGTCTCCGCCCCTGCGAATGTTCCTTGTCTCGTTAAGGCAATTACTACAGCGAGTAAAGTGAACCGCGAACGAGACGCCGTCCCCGTGAGCGTATCTAAACACGGGGCTTGTTGGACAATGAGGAAGAGGAGGGTACATAAACATCGCCTTTGGACAGGGCAGCCACGGCTTGTCTGGGAGTCCCGCGTGAAAGCACTTCAGAGAGACGACACGCCTGCCTCAGACTGCTTTCCATTAGGCACCCGCCGCCTACGCCATCTCGGTTGCGCGGAGCGACTGCTTTTGCATGGGACCGGTTCGCCCAAGTCGGCAAACGTTTAATCGCCTAGCCGTTTTCCTGTGAAAAAAATAATTCTGGCCCTTTGAGCTGCTGAGCAGCAGCGCATTTCAATAGCAGAAAACTGGAACAAGGAGCTCATTCGCTTCCCTCTCTCCAATTTGCATTTCAACATGTTTCCAAATCTGTTCTGCTCAATTCTCTCAGATGCCTGAAAATGTAGCTCAAAAAACGTGTTAAGACTTGTAGGACATGACTGGTTTCCACTGTGGAACTGGTTGGAAGGGATTTAAACCAGTAGAATTGCCACTGTGGTTGTAGCGGGCAATTAACCCATGCACAGAAAGGCAACTTACCTTTGCAGCACCGATTTGCTCCTTCCGAAACTTCTCCAGCGGCGTGATCAAGACGTCATCTGCGTTCTGTATCTACAATTATTTAAAAAAGAGGTTGCATTTAAAAATGAACATTTTTCAGTCAAAAAAATAAAACAAAAAAAACATCACCAAGAAAAACTCCCTAGAATGTTTATCAGATTTTCAACTCCATCACATTTTATGGTGAAGTTATCACAGGACATTAGAACAGAATACATCTTAATGACACCATTACCAAAGCTGCTGGTTTGAAAATATTACACACGTTAACTTTGGGATATAGCCAAGCTTTTCTTGAAATCTCTATGGAAATCCAAGGCTCACAAAATGTATAAAACCATATTTTAAATAAGTCAACGTGAATCTGTGACAGCCCATATGATTATATGATGATGTTCCCCCAATCCTTTGCTTCTCTGACCTGGACCATAACCCAGCATAGTTTGAACTCAGTTTGGATTGCTTTCACATTTGTTTTACATTTACTGTGTGCACGTACATTCCATTACAAAGGTCAGGATGGAATTACCGCTACACCACATTATATATCACAGACATAAAATCACAGCCTGTTTCCAGCCTTCGTACTGAAAATATTTCGCATTGTCTGTTGGGTGACACAGGGAATATAGACACTCAGCCACAGAAAGAGAATGAGCGCAGTAACTGGTACAATGGGGAAATCAGCCATAAGTTTGTATCCCCACGACACCCCACCCACCAGAACTAACGGCTCCCTTTACGGGGCAGAATAGGCGTTCCTATCCAGAAGAAATATGGCCCAGTGGTAAAAATGAGAAGGATTCAAACTCCAGATAACCCGTTTAATTTCCTATATTGCCGGCGCGCACAATTGCAGATTGAGAGCGTGCGTCAGGCACCCGGGACCTCATCGGCAAATGGGTCCACGCCGTCTTCTCAAGCCTAATTCCGCGCAGCAACAGATAGGAGGTGAAATATTGTGTCAGTTACAGTAGATATTCCACCGCGGCCAGTGAAAATTCAGAATCGCCTCATTACTTCCTGATGGTCTCTCCTCCCGTGAGATCACAGCGCTGATGACGGCCCGTTGCCACGGCGCTGCCAGGCCCAGGGAGTGACAGAACACTTGGCTTGATTTAGGGGGTTATTGTGCGGCGCGAGTGTGCAAGCGCGTGATAAACTGGGGGCCGAGGTCGGCGGTATTCCCATAATGTCAGCTCAAATTTTTAGCGCCGCTCGCTCCGATAAGGGCGGCCGTTTCTCTCTCGCCGTCCTCCCCCCGCCCTTTCCGCCGCCGTTTGTCACGAACGTGGGCGTTCCGAGATAATGAGCTCCCATAAACCCAATAATGTGCTGTCCATCGCTGAAATGCACAAATCGATCATAGGACTTCCCTCTTCATAGCAGAGAATATATTTAATTGAATTGCAATATATAATAATTATATGATACAGCACATAATAGCTCAGCCCCATTATGCTCAGCCCTTCATGTTATGAGATGAAGTCTCGCTCTCCCAGTGAAAAGTGCCAAACCGTGGCACCAGTTTCCACTGCGACCAATGCCCCCCCCCCCCCATTTGAAGCAAAACTGGTCCTTAAAATCTCCACCTGTAACTAGGCCTACTGCAATTAGGTGTCCACAATTGGCACAAAGAGGACCCTGATAGCAGCCAAGCAGCATAAACGCTTCATTCGATAAAGAACCTCAGGTCCATTTTGTTTTGTACACGTCTATGGCGTAACATCACGGCATTAATCACAATAATCCAAAACCATGTATTTTTGAGGAATTAAAGATGCTAGCCAGGGGAACAAACAGTCTCGTCGAGGATGTCTGGGCTGGCTTGAAATAGGACAGAGTCAACATGGCCCCTAGTCATAACAGCTCTGTCTGAACAGAGGAGGGCTGACGTCAGAGAGGAGCTGTAAGCAAAATGTACTCATTTATTTGGCAGGAACAATTCCTTTATTTTTCTCCACATAGTTTTCTCCCCGATTTGGAATTGCCAATAGCGGCACCTGCACACTGTAGCAGAAGAACTGCGTTTGAAGCGCATGTTGAGGGTTAAAACGTTTCCAGAACAGGCAATTCCAACTGTAAAAATACTGATCAAGATTATTCAGCGGCTCTAATTTCACCAGTCGCTCTAGTCACCTTTTGTGGTGGCCCTTGTCGTTCTCTTGATGATCAAAAAATTATCTAAACTGCACATAGTGCCTCCCCCACATAACTACCTCCCCTGTCTCTATGCAGTAATGAAGGAAGCATCATTATGGCTGAATTATTCATCTTTTCAGAACGTTGATGTGAAAAACTCCTGTTATGCTACAAGCATTTCCCCAATAACTATACACAGAGATTTACACAGAAGAAATAGCTGTTTTTCATTTTTAAATTAGACTTTTTTTAATGCTTTTCCCCATTTTCTCCTAATTTGGAATGCCCAACCACATGCTTAAGCTATGTTCACTGCAACCTCCATGAGCTCCATTTGGGAGAGCGTAGACGAGCATAAGCTCTCCTCTGAAACATGTGATGTCAGCCACCACTTCCTTTCGGACCAGAATTTACAAGTTAAAGCTGCAGTAGGCATTTATGTATTACAATATCGGTAAATGGACATGATAAATCAGTAGCAATTGTGTTTATGGCCTCCAATTCTGCATTACGAACTTGTGGCTTCAGTTCGAATACTTGTTTGTAAATAATTGGTCCCAGACCCATAGCATGGCTCTGATAGGTCCACGGCGTTGGCACCACTGGAGTGGGCGTGTTCACACTTCTCTTTTTCTAGGGCAACTGGGATTGGTTCACTAGCAAGTATCAACATTGGCAGACGACTTCACCACTAAAAAGCGACCTCGCGACCTTCAGCGAGGCGTGTGAGTAATTAGGCGTGTGAAAGAAAACACAAAGCTGCCCAAGATTTATCTGTACAAACATTGCGACTGTAAGCAGCCCTCATCGCCTTCGTCAACAGAGCCTTAACAGGATGAGCCACCCAGCAGACCCCTGTCTTTTAAGTGAACAGATTACCACAAGAGGTTGTCAAACTGACACCATTGTTATGATTTAATAATGTTCGTTCGCGGGCTTTAAAAATTGTGCAGTAGGTTTCATGGTTCTTGGCCACATAAACGTGACAAGTAAATCTTTTGGCAAATGTTTCAAATGTGAAAACATAGCAGAGCTGGTCAGCTTTGAAGTACAAAGCGTTTTACTCCCACATCAATCTAAACATTGTCTCTAGATGTCCAGAACAGACAGTCAAAGGCCCTTAAATGGTTGACGTACAAACGCTCAACATGCAGGTCTAAACACTGAGTTTAAAAACAGGTGGTTGCTTTCCTATTCATATTTTTTGGGATGCGATGGTGCTCGACAACAGAAATACTTGATTGCCACTTGCCGTTCGATTGGCTCTTGATCTGGGTCAAAGTGTGTATTTTAATTGCACCCTTGTCAACGGTGCTAAACACTTTCTCCTGTAACAGTGTAAAAGCACGCCAGCACTTACACAGCTCAGCTCAATATCTAAACATACAATCGGAATGACTCATTCCTTTTTGAGTAATAGCCAATTCAGTTCAATGCAGTATCAAACATCTGTTACGAATAACCAGACTGGAAAAAGCCAACACAGCACTACAGTTTATGTAAAAAAAATAAAAATAACAAAAAAGAGGGCTTTGTCAGACCTTGTGGCCATCGATTACACGCCGAGCTGCTGCCAGCTCTGTATCTTAAGGCCCGAATAGATGAATGTTGGAAATCTGGTTCAGCTAGTTTGTGTCTGCCGGAAAACCTGGGGGGGATTTCAGGGGGGTCCAGATAAACCAGAATGAAAAGCTCATATTCTGGGGGAGACTGTGAGCCTCGGACCTAGTTCCAATCGCCCCGAAATAACTTTTCACTGCATCCGAATGACGCGAAGCCTGCTGCTCGTTAAATCTCGCATGAACATAGCCACGGAAATAAATATGGCATTAGGTATGGTTCGCCCAGCCAGCGTGCTCATCTATTCGTGTACTCCAACAGTTGCAGCCAGCGCTTGTTCCCATAAATCATTGCGTTCTCTGCCAGCAGTTACAACATCAGCCAATGTAAAAACATCCAGAGGAAGTGCTCTTATTTACTATGAAATAATGACGCTATAATTAGCAACATTCTACTGTGAGCCACGCAGATTATAAAAACACACTATTATATACACAGGGTCCTTTTATATACTTTCCCAGGAACGTAAGTGCTGGCATTTGGTCTCATTGGAGAATGACCAGAAATAAGTTCCACATGCCTTTTGGTCGAGCTGCGACCTCCTCCAGCCTGATTTGGACCAGGCTGTGAACTCTGCGGGTCGAGTCGCCGCGAGTCGAGCGGCTATCGCACAATGGAGTCGCACGCCGTGGCGGTGCCGGCTCGGCCTGTGAAGGTCTGGACCTTACGGGTCTCATTGCCTCTCGCTATTCCCTGTGAGAGAGGGAGCATTAGTGGCGGTGTGATGAAGCTACCCGGCGCTACTCTTTGTTTAAAGCTCGCTCAAATCAAAACAATCTACGCTGTGTGTTTTGTTTGAGTAACGCAAAAGAAAACCCCCACCAGTTGGAATTCACTGAGACAGAAAAGGATACGGTATTTTATAATGACTCAATAATACATTGAATCCCCAAAAAAGGCAAAAAATGGAAGGATCAAAAACATAATTGAAGATCTGGTCACATTAGGTAGCATACGCACTGGACTACTTTGCTCAAGAAAAGTACAAATCTCTTAATAATAACCATTTCTCTATCCCCCTTCCCCAGTGCAGACAGGGAAGAAATTTTTCCAAGAGACTGCTTCCAAGCCCCCCCCTTCACGTAACCCTAAAGGAATCTCCATAGACTCTCCCAGACTGATCCACTATGTGGGAAAATGTTTCCCTTCCAAGGAATTCAGGAAGCCACTGGCTGCCTGCCTAAAATGACATACGCGCCGCATACTTCAGTAAAGGTCACTGCGTGACGGGGAGCGGTAGGGTGGCCAAGGCCGCGAACGGGCGCCCGCTCTGTCTCGGATCCCAGGGACTGCTTCCGTGGTGCTGAGCTCCGGAAAGCCATTTAACTTCCCCCGTCATGGCGGGAGGAACGCAAATCTAGCGAGATAATCCCGGGGCTAAGAGAGGGCAACTTTATGGAGAAGAGGCCGAGTCATCATGAATGGTTTTTATTTTTTTTTTACCTCTCACGTTGTTGTTTATTTATAACTGAAACGGGGCCTGGGGGCTTTGTTTTAATTGAGGCATTTGTCATCCTTTGGGGGGAGGAGGGGGGGGGGGACTTTGAGAAGGTGGCTGGCGAGTGAGGACCCTGGCTGAGGGAACAGAAACAGTCACCGGGATACGAGGTTGAACCTCTCCCTGTGGCTCATTAACACAGCCTAAAGCTAACATTGGGAACAATCTCTACCTTTCGCCCTCAGGTACGGCCAACGCCACATTCCTCAGCTACTGCCCAGGTGTTCATTTACAGGAGTATTAACAGAGCTCAAACCAAAAAGCTCTGCTAAGCCATCTACATGAGCCATTATACACAGTTAGCCTACATATTACCCATGGTTTTTTCCTTTTTTGTGTTTGTTTCAGTTTATTTTTGTCTTACTCTGTAATTAAACTAGCACAGCCCACTTTGATTTATTTACCCCCAGAAGTATTCTGAAAGGCATTAAAAATGCAAAATGTGAAAAGTGTTCAAAATATACATGAAAAGCATGGATATTTTCATTAATCACACAAAATGGTATGGCTGCTTACGATTCAGGTGCACTAATTCCACACAGCCCCTGAATTCGCCTGCCCGTACATCCAAGTACAAAAGGCGCGACAGTAGTGGGCCCACAATTTTTACGCTGCATTAGCATCCAGAAATTCCCACGCCAGCCTGCCCGTAATCATGAACAACGCTGATCAGCTCATGCACAATCGTGCTCCACTCTTTCACCAGTGCTGTACACAGTTCAGCCTGTGTCCGTGGCACCAGGCCCTCTGAATTTTACACTTTGATCCAGAATATCCGCGGATGAACCTGTCTGCACATAAGTGCGCTTGCAGACGTGAAACAGTCACCCTCCCCTCCCGACGCGACACCAAAGTGTTTGGCTTCCCTCGACACTGACCATCCTGCCCGTCAGCAGCTTGCCGACAGCATGTTCCATTCTCACTTCCCAAGCCGCTGCCATTTCAGTTTGTGCATACAACATGACCATTTTCTCCTGTGTTAGAAAGAAGGAAAGGTGCATCATCGGTAACCAGTTAAAAAAATACAAGTGGCTGGAATATAGCAATAAACTGCAGTACCAATACAGTGTCCATCGGGGGGTGCCACAGCAGGTACCGGCCGATAGGCGTGGTCCTCCCCTTTCCAATGAGCCCTCCCCTTTCCACTTCCCTTTCCTACCCAATCCTACCCCAGGCCAGGGCCATTTGACCAGGCCAGTGTCCCCCCCAGGTAACCATAGTGTTGCCTATATTTTGACAGTATGAGTATGTGTGTGTGTGTGTGTGTGTGTGTGTGTGTGTGTGTATACACACACACACACACACACACACACTCATATTTTATTGAGTCGTCAAAGCCACTTTCAAGTCACTGTGTCACTGAATGTGCTGTCATATACTGTTCCAAAAACTATGCATGGAAAAGTAAAAGCGTAATTTGTCAATTTGCTATATTCCAGCCACCGGTTACTGATGATGCACCTTTGCTTCTTTCTATATGGGCTTAATGTGTTTCCTTCTATAATCCTCATTGATCCTCAAGTCAGCCTTTAGGGATGATTAAATCTGTATCCTCCAGTAAGTCTCTAAGACCAATTTCAGTTCACTACAATGTGTACATAAATTATTTTGTGCTTTTATTTCCAAGTTTATATCCCTTGAGTCGCATGCATCTTCCTCTACGATTGTATAAGCTGCTCATCTAGCTCAATAGTGGTGTATGCACTGTCCGGGCATGTATCGCTGCATCCTAGCTGCATGATCTCATTCTCTGCTAATGTAGCTAAATAAGCAGAATAGTCGTATTAATGGCTGTTTTTGGCCTTGTCCACATGTTTGGGTTCTACAAACATGTTAGTATTCTAGCTGGACACATTGTTTAAACACTTTTGCACCTGTTGGACAAGCTAGCTAGCTAGCTAACTAAAAAATGAAATGCGCTAACTGCAGGTTTTATGAGTGCTCCGATATGGCAGAGGCTAGATGCCCCTCTTCCAGAGGACGGGACAGTCATCTGCACGTCGAGATGCAAGATACGCGTGACGTTAGGGTTAGGGTGCAGTAAGCTTCAGATGAAGTGATACGTGAAAGCACAGCTGAAAGGACCTGAAGGGTCATCGCATCTCGATGCAAGCGCAGATGACCGTCCTCTGGAAGAGGGGCATCTAGCTCTAATGCTCCGATATAGCTTACTACAACTTACTACAAATTACTTGGTCAATTACCATTGAAAACCAGTTTCCATGTAGCTATCCCGGTCTAATGAGTTGAACTTGGACCCTGTCTCAGTTAATCCACAGCAAGCACAATGATTCAATGATTAAATGAATAGAAGTGTTTCACAACGCCATCCCACCGAATGGTTCCAGACTCAGTCTCCTTTCTCAAATACCACCGATATTTCATTCAAACATGCACTTTTGTCCTAGTAAATTGTCAATTTTCCAGAAAGCTGAAGGGTCCCCCTCAAAGTTAATGGGGGCACTGCCCCGTGGCCAAAAGGGTATACACAGACAGAAAAACATAATAATACTTCAATATGCCTGTCGCCACAGGGACAGGGCCCATATGATGAGAGTGCCAGTGATCTAAGCTCTAAGGTGGGTGGCATGAATTTTATGAATAGAATTTGGGATCCAGTACATATAGGACTTGTTTGTGCAGTGTTTTTGCGCCTTCCTTTTTTGTTGAAATTATGTGATGAAAACAATTCCCACAATGCTTGAGATTTCCAATAAGATTTTAGGATTTTAGGAAAAGGCCCCTGCAGTGGGAGTTCAGTGAGAAACATGAAAATAAACACTGAGGTGTTTGGTTGGGTAGGCCAAGGATTTACAGACCCACATTGTAGTGTAAAGGCTGCTGAACTGGCATGTGCTAGGTGCACCCCCAAACATTTTACCTGGGGAATTAATTTTTAAAAACTTTATTACATATAATGTCATGAATTTATGTACATTATGTATTTCAAATTTCAATGAAACATAAAAACAAAAAGCCAAATTCCAGGAAATGCTTCTTTCAAGACCTGGTCCCCTATGTACAAAGATTCTAAGTGTAGGAGTGCTGATCTAGAATCAGGTTTCCCCTGTTCATATCCTAATCATATCCATTATGAGCTAAAAGGCTAAACAGATCCTAGATCAGCACTCCCACTCTTACAATCTTTGTACATATGGCCCCTGGTCCGTGCAAGTGCAACAAAAAGAACACTTGATAGCTTCCTCTTAGGAAGTTATTAAGTAAGAAAAAAAAGAAGAGAAACACAGGAAGGGAAAACACATCCTAGACCGGAGGCTTCAAAGGGGTTCCCACAAGGCCCCAAACCGTAGCGTCAAGAATCGTGGCGGCAGTGGCGGCCGGCTCCTGTTCGTAAACGGCGCACGACCAAAGGCACGGGCACCGGGCTGGTGCAAACTATCCAATACGTTTGCCTGCCACTCTCTGCAATCCCCCTAACCCCCCACTTCCAGACGGAGTGTTGTTTTTATATAACGCCCCCTTCTCCAAAACAAAGATGGGCTCCCGATGGTGGGATGCAAAGCCAGGGCCTGCCGTGAGCTCTCTGCTAGCAGCCCGGCCTGGCTGAGGGTGGTAGCTTAAAAATCCCTCTATTGATAACCCGCCCCCCGCCGGTACTGAGGTTTTAATTTGAGACACATGCGTTCCCTTTCAGAAAGGGGGGGGTGTCAGGATCTGAAAGCTCCTTATCGGTCCGTGGCTTTTGGCTTTACTATTTTTTTTCTTCTTCTGCAGGTCCCAAATAGGGTCCAGATGTCATGCCGGATGGGGATGGGGGGTTGGGACAAAAGAAATGGGGGTGAGGTCCGGGTTCGACTCCTGCAACTCCTGGAATGTCGTGTGTGACAGCTCATCATGACACGGCCCGATCGACCGGGCCTTCCGTGCGCCCCGTCGATGACCGGAACCCCCTGACCCGCACTCTCCGCCGTCTCTAAAGGCCACGGCTTCTCACTGACTGAGCACTGCGGTTAATGTCTAAAGTGGGTTTGCAGCCGTAGTGGGAATTTTAAATGACACGCTTCAAACCTATCTGTCCGCCCGATGGATTTCAGGCTGGGTGTGGTGAACTAATCAGGCCACGGCGCACAAATCTGAAATGTTATTATTGGTTCAGCGCTTGCGTTCCTGGGACTGATGTTTCCTTCATTATTTATGTATTTAAGGGGGGAGGGGGACTCACCGTATAAATCATTTACACCATTTATGTTACTCCGTGTTTTGCAGCACATCCAACGGCGAAAGATTACGAGTCTCCATAAAAACGGTGAAAACTGACCCGCTTCACGATACGAAACATTTTCCCTACCCCTTTCAACTGGCTCTCTTTACCCCATTAAAAACGTTTACGACGAGGCAGGAATGCTACGGGTTTGGAAGATTAGCGGTCAGTCTTTTTTGGGGCGCTCTAAACACCTTAGATATCTCCTGCAGGGCTGAATGTTGGGCCTTCGCAAACAGGCCCAGTCCTCTGGAGGAGAGGCCGCCCTCTTTCTAAACGCTGCCGTCTTCACGGAAGGCCGAGGCTAACTAAGGCAACCTCGCCGACAGCAGAGGTGAGAAAGAGCCTGAGACCAGCTGGAATAAATGAGCATGTCAGTGAAAAAGAGACCCACAGGTTTAATCTTTCTCTAATGCTTCTTCTCTGCTCCGGGCTTTTCATTCATGTTGTCACTCAGCGGATTATGTCAAGGAGTGATTAAAGGCGGAGGGCAGAGCTGCACTTTATTAAAACAGACAATAAAAGACAACAGAGGAGTGCAAAGTTATATAAAAAAAAAAAAAAAAAACTCAACTCCTTTTGCTCTCAGTGACCTCGGCGAGTATATAATTCAGGTCATAACCTGACGTCGCATAAGTGGCGCCCCCTAGCCACGACTGGCTGTTACTGCGGTTTGCAGAGGAGAGAAAACAGAGATGGCTGCCGAATTCCCATGCCCGCACAAGGGGCTCATGAATATGGACGCAAATTGTTTTGGGAAGGGGCCCAACGTCAGTTGAAAGTGAGCTAACGTATACCAGTGGGCCTGGGGCCTGTGTTTGGCACCGCTCTGTCACAAGACTCCGCGCCGCTGTAAGAGGTCACTGCGCCCGCCACAGGAAATTAATTAGCTATCAGGGCAAAGGGAAACGTTATCGCTGCCGCGGCGACGGCAATATTAGAAGAGCTATTATTCCATCAGAGAGCCCTTGGATATTCTAAACCCCTTCCCCTGCATTATCCTCGGAGATCCGCGGGAGAACAGTATTCGGTCTGTGTGCCATGTTTCCGGGGTGCCGCAAACCAATTTCCCTTCCCGTGATGAGACGAACTGATATTAAAAATCAAACGGGACGGTTTGACTCCACCGCTAGCACTCGCTGTTATATTGCCGTAATTGAAAACAGTACGAGAGACGGCTCACACAAATCTTTGCACGACCCGTCATGTCCCCTTCGTGTAGTGCTTCACTCAGAGGTTTTCGTTAATGGGCAGGCTGAATATTAAGAGGCTTATGTTGCACACTTTGTAAAAAGGGTAGTGGAAAATGATACCAAAAAGTGTTAAAAACCCCCACATCAAGCTCTGAATTCTGCAGTTCTGAGACCTTCAGAGAGATATGACTCTGTGATGTTGCAGAAGAGGGGCTCTGTGCTTGTGCCCACGCAGTCTGGCACATGGCAGCTCCCTGTGTCTCCGGCCTGCCTTGTTCATTCTCACTGCTTCCACTCAACACGCACATTGTTAAGGGCCCGACTTTAGTGCCCCCGGTGGCTTGAAAATGACCCTGGGCCCAGAGACCAACAGAGAATGAGAGATTGGGTGCCCTGTGTTCCTTTCACTCAAACACAAACACAGACACATACACACACACACACTAAAGCACAAACATGAATGCATGCGACACAAAGACAGAGACATACACACACAAAAATGACATAGCCAAAGATGCAAGTGCTCAAACACACATATGCATAGATGCACACACACACGCCCCACACACACAGCAAACACACCAAACACACCCCCCACCCCCCACCCACACACACACACACACACACACACACACACACACACACACACACAGAGACAGTTCTGTAATCAGAGTCGGGCCTGGTCCGGGAGTGCAAAGGGTGAAAGTTTGACCGAGCCTCATGTCCTCGCTGTGGGTCATGATTCCTAATTTAACATTCTCATGGAAACTGCTGCTCAGTTTTAATCCCCTCTAATATGCAGCAGAATTTTTTTTTTTTTTTTTTTAATTTTAAGAACCATAGTTATGCTGGACGATACGTGCCGTTCGTCATCCGTCCATTAAAACAAAAAGGCGTGACCCCAAAGACTAGCATTTGTTTCACAGGGACCCTATTCCCATGACACTCAGAATTCCAATAACTCCAGTCCAACAGTATCCCTTCCACAGAATCTAAATGGAATATGCTGAATTCAGCCCAGTTTCAACATGCCATTTTTAAGTACATTCCTTCAGTCTAGTGCACCCTAACTTAATTTGAGCCAGCATGGCTTCCATCTTCCTCTCTGGGCTGTCTTGATTACAAAAATTGTGCAGTAAGTTTCCACTGAGTTTAAATAAACCATGCTCGATGTGAGACAAAATACACTGCCATACACTTTGGATTTCAATATTCATAACAGTAGCATAGCATTGATGGGTTTAACATTAGAATTGATGGAGAAAACTCCTTGCAAACTTTGGTAGGGTGAAACAGGCATACAACTGAACTGATGGTCTTTTTTTTCTTCTTTTTTAAAATCATGAAACTGAATGCTCACCAAGCGCCTTCTTTCTTCTTCTACGGTATTCAACAGCTGGGAAAACTCCTTGAAAGATTGAGCTGCAAGGAACAAGGAAGCAATTATTCAGTAAATGCATTCATCATGAGCGTGAAAAGGATTCATTTGGGGCGGCTTGTAAATGCTGTCGCTGCACGAGCATGCATCATTCGGATGAGAAGCGAATAAACATCTTAACGAGGGTTTGTGGGAGCTTTTATAATGAAATAATATGAATAATGTGAAAACATCAATTATGCAAGGGACAGGTCCATTCTCGACAGATCCAGGCCCACTCTCACTGGAGCGACAGATTCAGGTCCACTCTCACTCGAATGACAGATTCAGGCCCACTCTCACTGGAGCAACAGATTCGGGGCCACTCTTACTAAAGCGACAGATTCAATGGGTGTGAACGTGGCTCCTAGAGTGTCTTTTAGCGAATAAGGGCGTGTCCAAGTGTCATCTATTCGAGAGGAAAGGGGAGCTTGCGACGGCGGGAACAAGCGGAAGAGTCTACACCGATGCGTCGTAACATCGTGAGGATGTTACGGCCTATATACTCTGGTTAGTGAATTATAAATCACGCCACAGGCTCCTCTTAGCCCGGAGCCCGTCTCTGGTGGTCCAGGAAACTCTGGGTCTCGGAACATTAGAAAAACAGACACAAGAAGGGATTTTGAGAAATGATCCTTCTGTTCAACAAGTCCACGGCCAATAAAAGAAGTACTTTCTGGACGCTGAAATGTGAGAAGCATTTCCTGTACTGTGCTAGGCCCCCCCGATGACAAGAAAAGAACTGAGTGCCGTGACACTACACTAAGAAAAAGAAAAAATGAAACAAAAAAGGGTCAAAGAGATGAGTATGTATTCAGCACTTCACAGCCAGTTCACACACGCATCTAGAGGCTCGACAACCGTAATAACAAACCGCAGCCGATGCGATTATGTGCCTGCCCGCACACCCGCCCGCTATTGGGGCGAGAAAGCTACCCCTGTGAACGAGAAGCAGAACTCACTCCCACATTTATGCATAAACAAACATAGAGGCTGTGGCGGAAAGTTTGCAACTTTGAACATTCGTCACAGATGGTATCTCCAACGCTTAAGTTCACTGAGCGGCCGTGTCTTTACTGCTGAACTTGATGCTAATAAGTAGGGATGCACTGCTATGACAATTCTGGACAGATTCCAATACTGATTCAAATAACACAATCGGCCGATACCGTTATTTATTTATTCATTTGTTATTGTCCTATTTGTGCCCAGGCAATAAGCACAAGTCCAATCATACAAATGTATGGAACAGCTTTTATTGTAACATTCTTTCACATACTCGTTGTACTGTGCTACGTGTCTTACTTGTAAATGGCTGATCAGATTTGATGTATTAAAATCCTTGCTTGAGTTGCCTCCTCTTAAAATCTCACTGGAGCATTTGTTACAAATAGCAAATCGGTTGTCTTTCTCTGACACTTTATAATGCGTCCACACAGCCAACATTTTCTTTGCTTGTCAGTGTCAATAAAAACAGCACGTCTGAAAGCAACGAGAACTGCGTGCATTAGAGCTGGGCAAAAAACCATTTTTACACCGTCATCGTAATTTCAATTAACAATCAAACATATCATGATAATTATTTTTCTATATACCCCAGCTCTAGCGTGCATCTTGTGCAAGACTGCACAGAGTGCCAGAGTGCTCGTGATAGCTAGTCAATCACAGCATTGCCAGAGGAGTAAATTAGGTGTGGTTTCAGTCAGTTTAGCCTGTAAAGCTAGCCTGTAAGATGCTGCTGTTCCATTCAAGTTTGAACATTCAGACCAGATTGACACAACATAAAAAGCCCTACTAATAAGCTAATAATTTACTGAACAGGGAGTTATATGATGTCTCTGCACATTTTCTCACTGCCCAGGTAACCAACTACTGTTTCTGGTTTACATATGTAAACCGATGCTCATTTGCATACTAACTGGAGTTAAAATCAAGTTTTCGCGAACTTATTCTTGCAGGACTACATGTAGCATGGTTGTCCCTCCTTTCCAGAATCAAACTGTGTGTGAACTTGACCATATTAAGCACTAAAAAGAGGACTATAAACCATATTCAGCTTTATATGGTTGGCTAGTCACACTACAGTCTAGCCGCTTTCCTCATTTTAACATCCACAACAAGAAAATGTGGTTCTCTGTGGCTCAGTTGGTAGAGCACAGCGTTAGCAACGCTTAGGTTGTGGGTTCAATCCCCACTGGGGCCACACTGAAAATGTATACATTCACTACTGAAAATGCCTAAAAGCGTCTGCTAAATGGCGTATATTATATTAAAACAAATATTTGATAACTTTTTATTCATTAGAACACCATTTTGTCTGTATTGTGACAGTATATTTATTATTATTAAGGAAAAATAATAAAACTGGGGGCCTCCCGCGTGGTCCAGTGGTTACAACGTTCGAGGCTGGCCACGGTGACCGTGTCTCTGGGGTGCCAGAGCCGGCTCTGGCCGGGAGTGCCACCGGGGGGCGGAAGCCGACAGGATGTTCGCTGCGCAGAGGAGTGTCTCTGGGGTGCCGGAGTTAACTCACAGTTACGAGGGGGAAGAGACGATGTGAAAATTAGCAGGTGTCACAGGGCTACGGCAAATTGGGAGAAAAATAGGATAACATGAAAACAAAATATTCCTTTAATATTCCTTAAACTAGACAATTCATAACTGCCAAAAAATTTTTTGACTATGATAATGAGTTTTGAGCTTCAGTTTTGCTTTAGATTACACACTTTCTCACCCTTCTGATACAATGATTCACATTACAAAACAAGTGTACTGTATGTAAGAACAATCTATTTTCCATAATCATATTCAGCACACGTCCAATCAAATGCATGACCAGCTTTCCGAGACAGTAGGTTGTTGACTATGCAGTAGAGTAGACAAGGTCTACTCAGACAAAATCGTTTGTGATCACATCACATAAACTACAAATCACATAAAATACATTTGACTTCAAATCTTCTTTCAGTTGAATATACTGCCTTAACTAAGCCACTGTCTCCACCTTCTCTTCACAGGGAATTGTGAACATGAAACATTGAACATTAAAATGAGCAGGTCAGCTTTTGTAATAAATTAGATGCAAACAAGCCAAGCCACAGGCAAGGCCATTTTGGCCTTTGGTGAAAGGTCATTTGTTAGGGCACCAAGGCCAAAGAGAAAAAAATGCTAAATGTGTTAACATTGCTAGAACAAGCTAGAACACCATCACACAAATAAATACATTAAATATAGAGATCAGTACAGTCGAATTTTGAGGTAGTGTATCTTAAGAGGTTTTGTGAGTGAACACAAAACACATTTTAAACATGGATGGGCTGCTGTGATGAGGGCACAGACTGCTAGACTGCCTGACCGTGAGGACTGCGTTTATTTGACGGCCAAACCCGGGGGCACCGGCAGCCACAGTGAAATTCCTGCCTTGGAATTGTATACAATATTAATATATCATATCAATTCATATTGATTAATATATTATATGAGAACCAGAAGGATACCAACTGCACACATGAGGCTACACGGTTAATATTCCAGTCACTAGCAACATGCTCCCACAAACTGACAGTCATCGGCATACATACAGTACGATTCCCATACAGTGTTCAGTATGTCCAAGCAAACACTTTCTTTGGGTTAGATTTTCTCAAATTGAGATGCATGGTGCCCTTTAGCTCAGCACATAGCAGGAAAGGTCAAGTAAGGATCAAGCATTCTGGGTTGCTGCTGAATATCCTGGCATGATGGAGGATTTTCAGTGGGCAGTCAGGGCTGTTTTTGTTAGTTTTTGCTTATGTTGATTTGCCCACTCCAGGGAAGTGCTTCTAATAGTATAGGGGTGTGCAGAACGCTCTCCTGATGAAAATGAATGCTCAGGCACAATTGTCCAAACACATTACTGACTCACTCTGTCTCTCTCTGACACACCCATGCCTACACACACACAAACTCGCACAGGCACACACACACACGCACGCACGCACGCACGCACGCACGCACGCACACAAACACAAACTCCAGCAATAGCGGAAAGGGCTTTAAAGCTTGGTTCCTTCCCTAAATCGGGGATCAGATAAGCGCCGCACTTGCCTGGCCAGCCCCCTCCAGACTGCAGGGAAGCAGCCACTTATCAGAGTGCCAAACGAGCCTCCGTGCCAAAGAGGCAGCATCGTTATCAGCCATTAGGCCTGGCACCGCGGCGAAGACACCGCCTGGAGCGCTTCACGTATTTTACACTCTAAACATTTGCAACCAAGCAGGCATCCCATCCAAACATTGGGGACCTCCTTTTGCAAACAACAGCAAAGTTCACAGGGAGGTCAAAGGTCAGAGCTGGGACATTTTCTGGGCCAGGATGAAACGCTTCGGACGGGAAGCAAGACGTCAGCGCGGGTTAAGCCCGGACGTGTAATTGGCATGCAAATTTTCCAAAAAGGAAACAAACGCTCGTTTGACAAACAGTTTTGGGAGAAAAAACGATTTAATAAGTGCGATAACCGGCACTAATTAATCAACAGTGTGTTGGCTTCAAGGCTAAAAGAACTGAAATGCTACTCTGATATCACAATGCATCCAGCAGGTTTCAACACTATGCTCAAGCAAATGCTATTCGCAGCCGAAGTCCAGCGGAGATATCTTATGATGGGAAGGATAAGAGGCCAGGCAAACAAATACTGCAACAGATGCTCGCCCCAAAGTCCTTTCACAAGCTCGGATTTCACAAACACCCGTCGCTCGGGACAGCAGCCGTACGCGAATAGCGAGCGACCTCGGAAAGCTCTGGAACATTCCGCCCCGTCGCTCTCTCCCGCCCCACCGCACGATTAATATCTTCTGCCACTATATCAGCCCGGCTTCGCGATTGATTTTGGAGATAACTGTCGGCCTTTTCTCAACGGCGCGGCGGGAAATGCCACGGGCCGATCGATAACCGGGTCAGGCCGACCCGTCTGGCGGCAGGCCCAAGGCGACGGGAGCGTACCTCAGATTAGGCCTAGGGGAGGCTTCAAAGACGACCGCTCCCCTGAGCTGTGCGGAGGCCACCGGCCAGGACGGTCAGAGAGCCTAGTTTCACTGATGAACGAATTGATTTCCGACAACTGCATCTCTTCCGCCTCGCGAAAAGCATTCTGACATGCCGTGGCAGAACACAGCCAGGCTGTGTTTTACTTCAGATCTGGGAGTGATCTTGGCACTTTAGAGCGCTAAAGTGCTAGAGACCAGAGGGCCAATATCTTAGGCTTGCTATATACACTGCTCATATGCTTACAGAACCTAGTGCTTTGCTAAGACCGAAAAGCCTTTTTAACTGTGTAACAAAAGAAAAATGTCTGTAGAAATGTTGTCAGTCAATCACCCGTTCGAGAGCTGGATCTGTCCGTGCTGTACAAATATGAAGTATAATACTGTGTACTATAATATAAATATAATATAAAACTATCATACTTTGGCTGATTTCACAACCACAATCTGAATGTCTACAAAGAGCACCAAGCATTTCCTGCTATGGACATTATGTGCAGGAGATGCAGCTACAGGATGCACTTCCTTGTCAGCTAATGTGGTAAAAGGCCCTTCACAAATGTACATCTCAGTCTCAGTTATTGAAAGGGAATTGATATATGCATACAGTATAGCCCATTATCGTTTCCTCCCTTCTTAAAAAGGCCATTTGATATAAATGGAAGCTGGTTTTAGAACCGACACAACAGCATCTCTCACACAGTTAAAGGTAGCCTCAAATACAGTAACGGGAAACAAGATTTTTTTTTAACCTCCATAATCGATGGAGCTACCACATGCGACCAGTCACTGGCTTGTATAGACCAATCAAAAAACCTTTCTTTATGGAACAAACCACTATGATTGGCTCAAATCAGTGACTCATAGACTGTACCCATAGAATGTCCTCTGCATTGTGACATCACAGACGTGTCCCTTCTCCTGACAGACAGCCAAAACCAGGAAACACAAATCTAATCAAAAGCACCAAAACAAAATCTCATAAGACAGCTGTCACTTCCGTGCCAGAGTCTACGGTTACGGTCACGGTCACTGTCACACAGAGGATGGAAACAGCTGCGTCTATATGAGCCCAGCCAACACATTTACCATCGGGCCGTGAAATATACAACAACTGTTACAATTTGGATTAGCAGAATTCTTGATTATGGGCCAAAGGACCTGAGGTCTCATTCCAAAAGAGAGCGAGATTGGCGGTAATGTGACGCACTTAAATTTTCCACCGGCATTATCGGCCCTCACACGTAAGGCAGACTCTTTCTCTGGAAGACAAAACTCTAAAATGAACTTGGGTTGGGAAATGTGCCACATGATAAAAATTCCACCTCTTGAATCACTGTTTCGATTCCTGATTACACGATCTCACCTGTCCACTCATGTCCAAATTTCCCATATATATACATTATATTTACATAAATAGAATAAATATAACTCAACTTTGCACAGGTGTGAGGGGGACTAGACAAAAACAAGGGAATTCCGATGAGCCAGAGAGTAAATTCACAAGTTGGGTGTGTATGTGTGTGGGTGTGTGTGTGTGTGCCTGTATGCGTGTGGGGTGGGGGGGGGACCGGACGATTAAGGTGCTTCCACCCTCGGACTCGAGCTGGGATTTTACGCTAGCAATCAATGGGGGAACCGAACAGAAGGCTGGGCCTTTTAACAAGAATCCGGGTGGGGGAGGGGTGGAATACGCACAAACTGCCAATGAACCTGTTGGCACCCGTGCCCCTATCTAGCTGCCAATCTCAAGTCAGAGTCTGTCTGAAAAAGGACATTTAATCTACATTTGCCCCCCCGCCCCGCCCCGCCAATGTTGTGTCACAGGCCAACTAGCTGCTTACGGAACTGCCCCGGGGGAAGGGGAAGGGAAAACACTGCGATTGGGCGGAAAACACTTACCGATGTTGATCTCATCATCTGTCTCTGCGTCCCCGATGCATTCGAACTGGAACTCCTGCAGCGACTGGGAGAACTTCTGCACGGCGGCAGACAGATCTGCAGGGTGAGAAAGAGGAGCCCTCACGTTAGCGATGACTCCGCTTCGTCAACCGCAAAGCAAAAGTCACAAAAAGGCATTCTCGTTCACTCGCAGGCTCGATTACATTTCAGTGTTTCATTTCAAGTGAGATGTTCCCGAGTTGCGTTTGGACACCTACATCAGGAAAAATATGGAGCGCAACAAATAGCAGTGGCAGTTACATTACATTACATTACATTACAGGAATTTAGCAGACGCTCTTATCCAGAGAGACTTTCACAGTTTCACATTTCTTTACATACAATCCATTTATACAGCTGGATATTTTACTGAAGCAATTCAGGTTAAGTACCTTGCTCAAGGGTACAACGGCAGTGCCCCACCTGGGATCGAACCTGAAACATTTGCGTTACAAGCCCAGTTCCCTAACCATTATACTACACTGCCGCCCTTTGAGGGTGTTAACCGCCGTGTGAAATGCCTCAATAGCTTTCCTCTTAAAGCAAAATGAAGGGACAAAGTTGTGTTATCAAAAGAGTGATACCATTGTTCAGTTGGACCTTTCTGGCCATTTATTCATCACCCCCCTCCTCCCCAAATCCCTGTATTTCCCAGCGGGGGCGGGGGTAGGGGGGAAATGGTTGTCATGGAAAAGTTAAGTACTTCAATGGAAAGATGGATGGTTCACCCTAATTACTGTGCCCACTGTACCAGCCCATCCACATACCGTAACGATCACTGAATCTACGCCTCTTTAGAAGATGGTAGAGTTGTAAATGCTGAATAAATTATTAATAAGTATATGATGCATGTTGAAAAAAGTGTGTTAGCCGACATGAATTAATTATTATTCATGTGCAAATTAGTAAATGGGTTTACAAGAAGGGGTTTAGGGGGGCCAGACTGAGAAAACTCAAAAGAAATGACAATTTAGCACTGACATGGGAGCGTACAGAAGCACAACAGTGCCGTCTATCCGTGCGTGGATCTTCTTGACCTAGAAGCCCTGGCCTTTTTTTAAACATCATATTTAATACTATTTGTTACGGCTGGACTGAAACTCAACCATGTACACGAAATGAAGTATTTACATAAAGTGGTTATAAATGCTTTATTACGCATCAATGACTGATGCATACACAAAAGTGTTACTAATCTACACGGTGTGTGTGCCTAGCACCGGCTTGGAAAAACAATCCACAGACTGAGGCAAGGTGGGAGGAGGAGGGACTGGAGGCTTAGCACCTAATTAACGTCAATTACGTCCAATTCATCGCCATGACAAGCATAACTCTCACACAAGTCTTGACAGTTCACGCTCAAATGCATGAACATACAAAACAGATGTAGTTTTCAGACCACGGTCACGCAGGAGCAATGCAACACGAAAACGGGTGTGCCTTAGACATTCTGTTGTGTCTTTGATCGGATCATGAAGTGCACTCTTGATCTTGTCAGGCCACAGAAGACCCTCTGCGTCATTTCACACTTAGATCCGCATGGCCGAACGCACTCGGAATGAAATAGCCGCGTTTGAGACGCGAATAAGATTGTGATTTTGGCTTAGCTTACAGTAAGCTACTTAAAATAGCACCGGTCTGTGACAAATACATTAATTCATGGCGAAAGGTTTTACAAGGCGTTTATTATTCAATGTTGCAAAGAAGTGTAAAATGTGATTTGAGCATAGCTGCTTAGAGACACGTGTGCAATTAATATCTATGACACGTGCAAGAGATGATAATGAAGTGCCAAAGACCCTGTATCGAGTGGGTTTTTCCCCCAAAACCAATCACAATCAAGTCAAGTCAACAGTGAACTGTGTAAATAAAACAATGGCCCAACAAAACGTTGTTCTGCAGCTTTTCAGTGATGTCATTAAAACAAACGGTGAACATAATCAAGCAGTGAGAGTTACTGCTGTAATTTTGACAAAAGTCACAGGTTTTTGATGAGTTGTTACCAACGACATGGCTAGTGTAAAAAATATTTAAACTGTTGGATAAATATTCCACTGGAGGTGAATGTCTATTTTAGTAAACGGAGGGAAAAAAAATATTTTTAATGAGCTATTTTGTATTCCCTTTGCTGTACTGAGAAGTGAAAAGAAAAACACAATTCCCCAAATAAAATGCATCAAGGTGTTTGAAAAAGTGAAACCCAGTTAACAAACGAGTTTAAAATGCAATGTTTGCAGAAGTTTGAAGGACACAAAATGCTATACCATATTAAAATAGTGTCTGTATTTTATGCCATACGTTCAACATCTTTCAGAATAGGCTGCACTGTACTGTAACGCATAACTATTCTGTTACCCTCTTTACCATAAAGTGAAAACCATTTGGTAGGATTTGGGGAATAAAAATATGGCGATCACATGACTCATAACAGGAAGTTTGTTGAAAATAATTGGTTAGTCCAGCATCACATTATCTTGCTCAATGTTAACTATACCAGTTCTACCCCAGAAAAACAAGTGTAAAAGGAAGATCCCTGGGATCAGTGATATTAATAAAAATATGTAGTCTTCATGACATGTGCATGGAAAGTGTTTGGCTTTATATTTGTTTGAACATTACAATCCCAATCAGAAAAAATATTTAGGCTTTGATGCATTATATAGACTAACCCTTTTATATCCTGGTCAATGTGCAAACACAAGTGGGTATACATACAATGTTGAGTTATTAACATGGACTACTTTCACAGGGGAAAAAATGGCAAGTGGTTTTAAAGAAAAATGACACAAAGTGGGCTTGGATGTAATTCTCTATGGCTCAGTTGGTAGAGCATGGCGTTGGCAACGCTTAGGTTGTGGGTTCAATTCCCACTGGGACCACATATACTGAAAAATGTATGCATTCATGATTGTAAGCCACTTTGGATAAAAGCGTCTGCTAAATGGCACCGTATTAGGCCGATTCAAAACCTATGTAGGCTGCAGCCCCACTGTCTGCTTGTAGCCCCTAAAGATGTCACCAGATCATTCACACACTCCCTGCAGTGCTAAAAGTCAGCTACTCCACTTTCCGTGTGAAATCTGAACAACTGGGGCCTCGTTCTATCGCCGTGCGAAAGTCTCCGATTCCTGACACACACAGAAAGGTGACAGAGATCTTTCATTACCACAGTCTCCGTGTGCTGAAGTGATCAGGCACCTTCACTTCACAAAGTGCTCCTGAGTTTAAGTGAATCGATATAAGCAGGACGAAATCACAAATGTCAAGGTGTGATCTGGTAGTGTAGTATGCTGGTGGGACAGCTCAATTTCTGCTCCGCAGGTTTGGGACAGTCTGTCTAAAGAGGAGAGTCTGATTTGCAGGCGCACAACACCCTGTTTAGGCTGTCAGACAATCAGGGGACGAGGAAGGAAACATTTGTTTTATAGTCTAATAGATTAGGAGGAAGTGCCAACCTTCGAACTGAAACAAGAGAAAGTTTACCGATTTTCAGAACACGGAAGAGCAAACAATTGCTAATAGATATAATAATAATAATTGAAAATCATCGCGCGGAACACACTACTCGACTCGGGCCTGCACTCGGGTGGTGTGATTTGTGTGTAGATTATTAAAAATCCAGGCTTATGCGGATGCACTTTCATCACAATATTATTATTCTCCAAAAAAAAAGATTGGCTGAGCTCAAAATGCTGAAATGCTGAGAATTGTGTCCAAATGTCATTCATGCAACAGCGTTCCATTTCATGTAGAAAAGATGGATTAAGGATCTGTATTCAATGGGGATCGTTTGAACTTCTATAGGAAGAGTCTTGTTAAAAAGACAGCAAAGGTGTATGAAAGCGGGCCAGGATTGCTTTTAAATGCTGGCCATTGCTGCCAATTGGCATGAAGCCTTTACTCTTACCAGGAAGATGAAAGAAGTAGATGGACCATTTGCCACAGAGTTCAGCAGTTTTATTACCAAATTCCAGAATTATGTTAGTACAATTTACCAAGACAAAACCGTGAAAGCCTGTGTCATCACGGGCTCCTGCTCATGCAATTTAAATATTTAGTGGCGACTGATATCAGTACACACCCTGATAAAGGTCACATATTGACTCGCATGCAATGTGTCTGCAAAAACGTGATAACCCACATCACTAGACATGTCCAGATAAGGTTGCAGCGCACCGCAGACCTTCTGAATACAGCTTTAACAGGACGATAATCCCCTCTCTTTATAGGATTAAATAAATCACCATTCATCCCCGCCCAAAAAAAAAAAAAAGAAAATGTATGTGTGGGTTATCCAGTTTTTCCACGACTGCCCAGTCTCACCCTGACCCTGCATCTCCCATGCCTGTTCCCATGCAAACGAGCCTCTGAAATAGCACTTACTGGCCCTCTGTTTTCTTCATTTCAGCCATGTCTAGTCAGTCACTCATTCTAAAAATGCAGTGCTGGAAGCGCTTCTATTAGGTATGCTTTCTAAATCATTTACTGCCGGGTTTCAGAACCTTTTACACCAGCCGACCTACATTTTAGTATATCATTATTGTCGCACGATAAGTCACCTCAAAGTTCTAAAACACAGAGAAACATAAACCTCTCGTTAAACACGGAAACAAATTCACACAGCATTGGAACGATTGAAATTTTGATTGGCTAGATTCACGCTTTGTTTAATTGACGATAAACCTGGATTCACCACACCCCTGGGACCAACAACGGTTCTTGGTTTCTTCCACTGCTCTCCACGTCAAAATAATGCTACCTATAATCAGATTTATTTCCACAAGGCAGAAGGACTGCCATACAGCTACAGTAATGTGCATTCATCCATAGAACAGCACATGGTGACATTTGAATTTTATAGCCAATGCAATCGAAGAGGCCCTGCAGTCAATATTGTGTTGGAAATCTGAATCACTGCGCAGTCCCAAATCTATTGGCTAACTAGCTCTGATCCACCAGTTTGCCATCTCCCATGGCATCTAATTTAATCTATCGCACTAATAAACCAAATTAGCTGTTAAGGAATACAGTTAATGGTAAACAACTGAACAATACATAGTACTAATTTAAATACCTTTTCAGCCGAAAAAGGTAACCTACTGACTACTTGTTTAATTTTAAATTCAATTACTATTCAATTTTTCTTGAATTATGCTATTTAGACAGGTTTTGTGAATATCCTCAAGGATTTGTGAATAAGTCCTACTTTATTTTTCCACTTCAAAACCCTCCCCCAAAAAACAAATAAAAAGTGCTGAGGAAATCCACGTCACAGGTGAAATGACACATCAAATCGAAATGAATATCTTTCCATAGAAATGAAAAATGTCAGAGAGGAGAAATGGCAACCACTGATTTATGGGATATTTTAAGGGGGAGCATCCAGTAGAGGAGATATAGATATAAAACTATATTTGGGGCCCACCAATTTCAAAAACCTTTTTTCTTCAAGGTATACGGCAGATGTTCAGGATTAGGTTTACTGGGTTAAAAGAAATGGCTGTACTTCTGTCGCACCTCACAAACTAAACTAATACAATCAGTGGCTCATTTATAGGAAGCCTATATTCTATCACGGAAAGGACGCTTTTCTGTTTGGGACCAACAAACAGAAAATTGACCAAGATGTAAGAAGTGGAATCACAGTCTGTATCTAAAAGAAATTTCCGGAACCCAACCAATATCTAGCCTTTCTCAAAGCAGATGAACACAGGGACAGAATTGAAATTTGAATTTCAAATTTGATGATGATGGCTTCCTGCATTACAATGGCACAAAAACAATGGTTCATATAGGTGCAGGTAACTACTAAAATAATGGAAACACCTAAATAGAGTGTCTTACCACCACAAGCCTACAGAACAGTTTCAATGTGCCTTGGCATTGGTTCTACAAGTGACTGGACCTCCAACTCGATTGGAAGGATGCAACATTGTCGACCATTCTTCCATGAGAAATTCCATCAGTTGGTTGATGGGAGTGGTCTCTTCCACAACCATTTCTCATGGAAGAATGGTCTATAAAGTTGCATAGGGTAGAAATGCTTCACCATCATTGAAGGTGATCACTCAGAATCGCTTTGTATTTATTTCCATTCACCTTGCCTTCGAATAGGTTGAGTGGACCTACACCATGCCAGGAAAATTCACACATCCCACATCATAACAGAGCTGCCAGAACCCTTCAATTACTGAAGTGTTTCATTTTTTTGGCAGTTACCTGTATGTTATCAAGACAAAGATCCCAAACTGCATTATTAAAGTGTTTGTAATAAATAGGTTAATGTTTCAAAGGCAATCTTTGTTTTTGTGAACCATTCCCAGGCTAGCGTTAAGCCAAATTTCAGATGCACTTGAAACAATTATGGCAAGAGCCCTGTTCAATATTAGTCGAAGGAGGAGCTACACATGATGGTAGACTTTAAATTCAGTCGTAGGTGATTTTTCATGTCACAGTCACCTGTTTACTTAAACATTTTGTCTGTTTGAAACTTGAAAGTGACCACTTAAAAACAAATTCATTTTGGAAAACACCTCAGGGACTGTAAAACAAAATAGAGAGAAAAATGGATGGAGCAAGATATAGACAAATCTTGAAGGAAAAACTGCTGCAGACTGCAAGATACCTGGGACTTATATTCCAGCAGGACAATGACCCAAAGCATACAGAATAAGACACATTGGAGTGGTTTATATATATATATAAAATATCTATTTCCTGGAGTGGCCCATCAAAGCCAGACATCAATCCTGTTGAGAATATGTGGAAAGATTTGAAATTGCTGTTCACCAATGCTCCCCATGTAACCTGATTGAGATTGAGCAATTTATTTATTTTATTAGTTTCAGATTTTTCCAGTTTTTCTCCCACTTTAGTAGCCAATTATACCCTCTATATATTTCAATTCGCCCTCCTCCATGAACTCACCGCCTGTCCTCCAGGTCAAGCCAATTCCCTGAGGCCAGCGATGATCTGCCTCCTCCGATACAGAACTCGCCCACCTACTTCCCCTGGGGCGGATAGCCAAATGCTGCCCCCAATCGGGGGTCACGTTTCGAACGTGACCGCAATAGGCAGCTCACACTCGCAAAGCACCAGCCAATGCCAGTGTGTTACACCGTTACGCTATCCAAGGAGAAGAATGGGTGAAAGTGCAGTGTCCGATGTGCAAAGCTAGTAGAGATTTACCCAAATAGACTCATACTCATATTTAGTGTCTGCTAAATACCTAAAATGTAAACGTAAAATGTAGCCTAATATATACAATTATCACTCAGTGTGTTTATTCAAGATGACACAGCACTTAAAACATGCACATGACCAAACCTAGGACAACTGTTGGCTTTCAGGAAATTAGGCTGTACCAAACAGCAAAGTTCTCAAAAACAATGAATAACTCAGATCAATTTGCTCTGCCTGATGACATTGGTGGTCTTTCTTTTCCTCTTTCAATGTTTAACCCCACCACAGTAAAGCATTTACTTTGCACATATAGCTTAGAACAATACTATCATGATCAAAGCGCACAGCCCAACAAGCTGTTCTGTACAGCTCAGCAGCTTAACATGCTCAGGGTAAGAGCTACGTATGCAACTTAGAAGGCTTTACGCAAGACTTTTCACAAAAGAAAACCTTGTCATCATTACACACACACATACGTAAGCATGGACGCACACATGCGCACATTGATATAAGCACGCACACGCGCGTTTATACACACACACACACAAACACGTATGCATGGATGCACACACATTGATGCACACACAAGTAACTGCCAAAATAAAGGAAACACCAACATAAAGTGTCTTAACCTGACCATAGCATCTCTCTCTGTGAAATTCTTGAAGCACTGTTCTTGGTGACACTTCCTAATCATGCCTTAGATCCTTCCTGATCACTGATTCAGAGTTTCTCATCTTGCATCTCAAACCAATGCATGAACATCACAGTCGAGGAGTAGGCAATTTCGACTACTTTTGCCCCTAGTTGATGATGCCTTTCACTCAGATTTCCATGCCAACATCACCTTAGCCATTGTTCCTCATAAAATATCAGCAAGTTGAGCATTCTTCACTGAAGCTCCTGCCAAACGTACCCCCACAATCACACCTCTTTCAAAGTCACAGAGATCTCTTCTTCTAGGCATGGTAGCCAAAATAATGGGCAACTGGATCTGACCAGCACTTTTCTACATCACCCTAAGCATAGTGGGGTGGTAACTGCTTAATTAACTAAGGAACCATACTTGTGTCGAAGCACCACACTTTGTTGTACGTCGCTCTGGATAAGAGCGTCTGCCAAATGCCTGTAATGTAATGTAATGTAATGTAATGCTTTCAATATACTTTGTATCCCTCATTTACTGAAGTGCTTCATTTACCTTGGGAGTTACCTGTGTTGTGTATATATACATATATATACACACTCTCACACATACTCTCACACACACACACACTTTTTACACATACAGTATTTATAATGATGAAAATAATTGTCTATAGAGTATGACACCAACACCTGTTCTAAGTACTGTATTTTATCCGTTCTTTTTACACACCAGTTCTCTTTCTGACTGCAGGGGTTTTGTGACCTACACCCATGACACGATTCATGTAAAACTGGTAGTCTGTGATTTATCAATGCTTGCCTCTGATGAAGGGCACTTCACACAGGCAGGCAGGATGGAAAGGCATTGAAGGCCAGATCAATAACCACGTGCCTTCCCTTTCTATGAGGCCCCGCTAGCTGAGCCTGCAAAGTGAGAGCAGCCGCCAACTGCTGACAGACTTGAAATAACAGCAGGGGTGGCTGTTCATGACATTTTCAGAAGTTGCTGCATCAAATCCTTGGTGTTGCCATGGCTCATTTTGCACCACGCTGCAGGGCTTCTGGCCACAGTCTGCGTCGGCACGGTCAAGCTTCAATACCAAACTGTGTGGAGCACCCGCCCACTACAACCCAGTCAGCCAAATGGCAGTGCCCTAAATACCCTTTTAACAAAAAAAAAAACAAAGATTAAATACACTGAAACATCCAAAGTAAATGTTCTAGTCCCTGTAGTGCATATCTTTATAAACTTTCTTTAATGAGTGTTTCACGGCTGCTGAGATAGGAACGAGAGCACTCAAACCCACGGGGCACTGCTGTCATCACCCGTATTTTTGTTTGTACATTTTCGGCTTTCAGGAAGACAAGCTGCACGCCACCACAAACAGCGATGCGGTTTCCACCATTATCGAGTTTATCTTATCTGTGCGTAAACAAAATCTCCAGGAGTGTTCCATTTGAGTAACTTATCTCTTGGCCCTTATCAACACCAAAATGATCAATGCTAGGCAACTAAACTATCTACCACATCATATCATGCCTGTTTATAAATACCTGAGAATGCAGAACACACACACGCACACAGACACACTCTCTCTCACACACACACACACACACACACGCACACACAATCTTGATGAAGTGCTTTAAATTATAATTGCTGTTTTAAAATGCAAGGCACATACAAATACGTATAAAACCATTGGCCAAAAAAAAGTCTAGTTGTAAGAGAATTCTGTGGCATATTGCCATCACTCTGACTCTTACTGTGAGTGGGAGAAGTATTACTTCACAAAGTAATACACCTAAACACAAAATGGCCACCCATTCCCAGCATTAAAGGACAGACTATTTAATATTAACAAGTCACATTATTTTTTCAAATACCCAGCAATGGACAGAACTAGAGATGTTGTTAATGATCAACAATTGAGTATCTCTGTGTTTGGACAATGTCTACTTAGTTAGCTAAATACAAGTTCGTTGAAAATGTAGCCTAATTAATGAATAAACTGTTTTAAAAAAGAAAGAAAATAAAACATTCATTCTAGGTTTCACAAATTATTCAAGTTCCTAAGAGTAACATACCAATTCTCCCTATTCTGGGGTGTGCTTTCTTTTGAACATAACGTGGAACAGGGTGGAGGTTTTTTCAAATGGTGTCAGAGCTTTGAAGACCACAAGAACATCGCTGTCGGTGCTACCCTCCATGTCGTTTCATAAGGGTGGTGCTTCAAAGTGTCGTTCCATCAAATAAACCTCAATTATGCAGGACTAGGGAGTGAAAATAAGTTCAGCCTCAGTGATACAAACTCAGTAGTGCTGCCCAGCACCCTTTGTGACAATGCTGTCGATGCAGAAACGTAGTCCAAGCGGTATACTGTCTGCACAGATAAAAAAGACTGAGACGACAAATAAAAAATGTTTTGGTCACATACCGACCATAACATCGACATGACATAACCCATTCAAAAAGTGTCAAATGAATAATTAGCTTAACTATTGTTTACATCCCTGGATATAATGTGTCATACAATTGCAAAAGCCTGTAATTGCCTAATGCCAGAGGCTAATGTGGAAGGAACTCCTCACTGATCTGGAAACAGCAGTTTACATGGGAACTGTATCTAAGCCAAAGGGACTGAACCTGAATTTAATCTCCAAACCTTCACACAGCAAGCAAGCATTTTAAGCTTATTTGACTTCCATTATCTACAGGTGACTAGCCTAATGGTGAAGGTCTCACTGATCTGAGGTCAGTGTCCTTCAATTTGAAACCCAAACCTTCCCCCAACACCCAAGTCAACAAGGACCCAACTTTTGTTGCATTTTGAGCATGTGAATTAAAATAATAATTTACTCTTTAAAAAAATAAAAATAAACACATATTTAATTTGTAACTGGTTTTAGTTTCTATTTTATTTGAGAACAGAATGACTATATATCTGCATTGATCTTCTTGTACACCACAGGTAACCTTAATTTACTGGGGAAAAAATTATTTTGGTAAAAACAATATAAAAATGGCTATCTGAGATTAGAACACATATCTTTGTCTTACTACCAAAAAACATCATGCCACTCCTTCAAAAACAGACAGCACTCAATCTGCACCTTTTGTTTTAGCCTGCATTGCAGACAGTGAACCCACGTGGACAAACAGGGACATACACAAACACCTTGAATTAGGAGAGCAGTCGAGAAATAGACATGCCTGAGGCAAGGGTTGGGTAAATTACACACGTATCTGTTTCGGCTCTTGCAATTATTAGATTATTCATGCTTACGCAGAATTGAATGGCTTTGCTCGCTATTCAGTACATAAAAGCCAGTTTTTGTGTAACCACTAGGTTCACAGAGGATTCTGCTCTGAAACACAGCGCGCACCTATCACCGGAACGAGCCGCTTGTACTACCTGAGTCAGGGAGTGTTACTCCTCCCCCTTCGTTAAGTGCAATTGTCATCATCGCCGTGGACACAAGCATCAAAGACGACAGGCAGGTGACGTAACGGCCTGACTGTCGCTGCCTGTGTCACAAGTCTGAGTCTGCCTCTGGCCCTTTGGGTAAACACTGTGTCCATCTCCCGAGAAACCAAATTCCACAGCATTTTTATCAGCCTTGTATATTCATCTTCAAGTTACTAAAGAACAGATTAACTTTTTAAGATAGGAGGGACTTCTCTTCAAACTATTATTATTATTATTATTATTATTATTAACAACAACAGAAATAATCATAATAATAGATTGCATTTATATAGCGCCTTTCAAGTAACTCAAAATTGCTTTACAGTGAAGGGGTGGGGAGTCACCTCAACCACCACCAACATATAGCACCCACCTTGGGTATACCCAACAATAAGAATGCTGGCTAAATGAGGGCGTTCCGACTCCTCTTCTACAAGTCTGGACATCCAGGCCTACCACTTTTCATTCCAGTAGTTCTGAGGCTCACGTATTGAACAACAACAGTGTTTCGACTCCCGACCAAGTAACTGGAGCACAAACACATCTCCTCACATTTTCATTTATTTAGGC
This sequence comes from Aldrovandia affinis, assembly GCA_029706075.1. NCBI lineage: Eukaryota > Metazoa > Chordata > Actinopteri > Notacanthiformes > Halosauridae > Aldrovandia > Aldrovandia affinis. The sequence continues at coordinate 5,352,419 of JAINUG010000046.1, forward strand.
CTGATAAACTATATCTCTGTGTCCTTCTCCCAAATGTCCAGCCAAAATGACAGCTGCTAACACACCCATAATTTCCTAAACGGACCGCGATAGAGGGCAGGAAGCAGATCCACCTTCAACCACTGTCAGAACGCAGCTGATTAACCCTAATTAAACTTAGTCATCCCTGATTAGACCATCATCTGCTGGGTCAGGTAAGCAGAAAACAATAGCAGGGGCCCAGATTAGGGTAAAAGTCATACTTGTCAAACGGCAAGTATCTTAGAAAAGATACTTGTCCTTCCTAAAAGTTACTTGTCCTACTTATTTCTTTTCTACATGGACATTTATGTTTGAATTGTGCAGCGTGTGCTCATGGGACTGTATAGCAGTGAAGCTCTGACAGGTGCCCGCAGGTGGCGTTAGTGACTGACTGTACAGTATATCATAACGTACACTGTAGTCGGGACTCGAACGAGAGAGATTTTTCCAGAGTGTGGTATGGCAGCTAACGTAATAGCTAGCTAATAATTCCTAGATTTAACCGAGCAGGGCTGTGGTTATGATTTGTGCTTGGACTGTAGGATGGAGATGAGAAATCACTGCAGGAAAATCACAGCGATTCTTCAGCCTGGCAGGAGGGCTCACTGAACTTAATATAGACAGGAAATAGCTAGCTAGTGTTCACGGATATTGCTTGCTAATTCAATGCTTGGTAAGTGATACATGCATGATCACTTACTAAGTCTTGTGTTAGCAAGCAACTAGCAACAACGGATATCGATACCCAATGTCCGTGAACGCTAACGTTAACTAGCTAACTAACTAGCTGGTTCTCACTGTTGTGTCTATGTGCCGCAATCCGCGAATTTGCTTGACTACTGCAGAGTCTGGCATAGCAACAACAACAAACGCGGTGAGCACAGACTGCATGCGAGTGACAATATGCCACTTTTCCCATTTGGAACTTCGGAAATATTTTTAATATCCGAACATGACGTGTTTGTTACTATGTGAGTGTAAAACAGAAATAGTTCCAGTTAGCTAATTTAAAAATAAACAATCCTAAATTCACAGTCGTCAGCAGGACAATCACTTGGAAATCGAAGGTTGTCCTTCTTAATTTTTTGTCATCTGAGACAATAGGACGACTGCTAATCTGGGCCCCTGCAATGGTGTAATTACTTACACCGTTTCTACTCCTTACATTTCCGTGGCACTGTAAAACAATGCGAAGGACCCTGTGAAATCGATTTTTTTCATTTTCCATTTTATTTTTCCTAATTTCCATTTTTGCGGTAAAAAAAGAGAAAGAAAATATGACTATTTTAATAATTGCTTAATTATAGGCTACATATTAACAATGAAATGGGAAAACTGAAGTGAACAATGGCAAACATACAGAACAAATGTAAAAATGTAAAAACATTAATGTATCATTTAAATTATTCCCATCTCTCTTGCTGCATCCGTTTGTGGGAGTCTCTGACATGTTGGAAAAATAGCATGAGGCTAAAAGTAACTGTCAAAATAAAGGAAACACTTGAGTAAATTAAGGGTTCTGGCAGCTGTTCTGGTGTGGGGTGCATTTCCCTGGCTTGGCTTAGGTCCACTAAACCCCTTAGAGGGCAAGGTAAACGCCAATAAATTCAAAGTCATTCTGAGGTCATCCTATGGTAAAGAATTTCTATCCTGATGGGAGCAGTTTCTTCCAGGATGACAATGACTAATTCACAGGGCCTGAGTGGTCACTGAATGGTTTCATGAGCTTAGAAACAATGTTAACCATTAACAATGCTAAGGCTGTCTCAGATCTCAACCCTGTTGAACACTTATGGGAGATTCTGGAGACAGCGTTTTCCACCATCATCAACAAAAACCAAATTATGGAATTTCTCATGCAAGAATGGTGTTGCATCCCTCCAACAGAGTGTCAGACACTTAGTAGAATCTATGCGAAGGTGCACTGAAGCTGTTCTGGCGGCTCGTGGTGGCCCAAAGCCCTATTAAGACACTATGTTGGCATTTCCTTTATTTTGGCAGTTACCTGTACATCAAAGAAGTCGCATGTCATTGTCACTGGTCCCCAAACTTGATCCTAGGGACCCATTGCGTATACTGGTTTTCGTTCTGTTATAGCCTCTGAATCGTAACAAGCTGTAAATCGTTTTTAATTAGACACTTTGTCTATTGAAGGATTATTTACTCTCGTAAGGCCATGTCATGTCAGAAATAACTATGCATGCCATGAAGAATAAATACCCCGTATCCACTTCCCAGGACTTTTAATAAGTCAGATCAAGTAACGCTTTCATTTTCTGTAATGTACTAATATGACAAATTATTATTTTAGAAAGATGTTACATTTTTTAATTGATTCAATTATAGATTGGGAGGTGACATCAGTGGGGTCCTAATTGCTGAAAGTGTGGACAATCTGGCAACTTAAACGATTCAACGACTGAGCAAATTGCAACAAGCCAAACCTTATTTTTTGTGTTAAAACATGTTTAAGGGGGGCGGGGGGGGAAACACCCTGAATTGATCAAGAGATTAGCTGTGACAAAATCCATCATACATAGTGTTGAGTTTGTGAACCACTGGTGGTTTGGGAATCAGTAGGCCTATGTGATAGGATAGCGGAATGCTGTTCTGTTGAGGAACTCGCTGCAGGTGGAAATAGAAGTTACCCTGCACTTAACTCGCCATCTCCTTCTTCTGTCGATGCTAGCGCATGATACAAACTGTGTTTGTGTTTAAAACCTGGATTCTGTGATTCCATCTGTGTTCTCTGTATCACGAAAATCATAGGGCCCCAAATGTATCTTGCCTGTTCCACAGTCATAGAAGCTAAAGCTCACCACCTTTCATAGGAACACCTAACAAAGTGCAACAACAATGAAAAGGAGTCCATCCAGTTGTGTGGGGAGAATGTTGTGGCAAGTGGAGACTATGATTTTTAATGGTATTCTGGATATTCCCTTTCTTGGAAGAGAAACAACTTTTTAAAAATAATAAATGTCTTCAAGGTGAAGTGTCTTCTTACCTCTAGCTTAACGGGATGAATAAAATGAATCCAAGACTCAGTAAGTAAGTTGTCTGTTTGGGTGCGCTCGGAAGGACTTGGCAGAAAGAGTCCAATGTTTCCAGATTCTTGTGAACTCCCAATATATTTCTCAAAATCCCCCATATTGACCCCCCCTATTCCATATCGTTTTTCTCCATACCACCTCCTAAAATCTGCCATTGACCCCCATATATTTTTCCTCTGTGAGATAAAAAAAAAATCCCCTACATTTGGGGACAATATATCATCTGGCAACCTTGGAGAATTTCATCTTCCACCTGTCATCCAATCACCAGACAGGCACACCACAGGGCTCTTGCAGTCATGCGGGTCATGTGAGGAACTCGCACCAAATTGCTATAGGCCTTTCCAGTGCACAATTTCCCTTCCTAAAGCTGTCTGAGTCCACAGCCTGTAAACCACACAGCCATAGGGCTGGAAAGATCACAGCATTTTCATCCACCTTTCACAAACCCACATACAGATTGCAAACCCACACACCTACATTAATTAAATACACAGATTACAAACATTTCAGCAAAAAGAAGTGAGTGTGTGTGTGTGTGTGTAAGAGACCTACAAGCACATGGCACTTGTACCGACAAACCCACGTAGAAGTCTATAGCATGCAGTACTGTCTAACTATGTAGTGTGCTCTGTATGAGGTACCCTTTATAATTTACACAGTATAAAAAAGCTACACTCAATTTGAAATATTTTAGGTATTCTGTCTCACCAACCTCTTTCAGACCTGGGCAAACGCAAACAATAAAAAAAACAAAGGGTTGCTGCCATAAACCTTTCTTTATAGACTTTGGCATCCCACCTCATGTAGCTTAAGTTAAATGCCATGTATGACTGGCTAAAAAGCAGGCCTACGTCTTTGACTTTTAAACAACTGTAAACCTTTTATAGGCCAAAATAGTGTTAAATTCCATAGTATTAAGAGAGGTAATACAACTTGTGAGAGCAGGTTTGACTTTTAAAGCTCAGCTTTCATCACTGTCTGGTTATCGTTATATGATGGCTATACAAATGTATTAAAATCTACTATGGATTAAGGATTTTTTTTTACTGACTTTGAAAGGGCATCATTTTGCCTTAACAAAAGCCAGGAACAATAGGTGTGGTATAAGAGAATGACCTAATGCTTTCACCGATGTTGGCTCTGGGTTTTGCACGTGGTTATTTGCATTTTGGGGGCTTGCGGTGCTTTTCCACTGGAGAACAGAGACAGTTGGGGTTTGCTTTGAGGCTTGGAATGTGCTCAGCGACCAGTAGTAAACCACACCAGCCTGTGAAGGATTGTACCAGTGTCCCACACAGCTATTAAAGGCCATGTTCCGCACTAAAGAGACCAAGATTTTCTAGAGGGGGCGCTTGAAAGACAGTTTGCACAATGGCGTGGCCAATAACAGACCTACACCAAAGCAGACGGCTGCCAAGACAATAACCACATGAACTTAAACAGTACCAGACCACGGGACTCACACGGACAGTGCCCACATCCTTCTCATTCGCTTTTCCAATGGCGATTTGCAAAGTACAGTACATTTCTTTCTTATCCTCGAATATTTCAAATACGTCGATGATCGTTGCCAATAACCAGATTACACAGTGGTACGCAAAAAAACCCCACCCGTAGCCAGAGGAGGGAAAAAATGTGACGGGATACGCCACAAAAATAACCCTACTTTTCGGATACCGTTTATTCTATCCTCACATCAAAAGAGCCCGCAGGACAGAGCACTCTTTGTGTGAGATTGTCAACGCTCAGAAAATGTTTGAAGAATGGGCGTATCTACCGCATGTGTAATCATAACATCATGCGTGAATAGGATTGTGATGTATAATGCCTGTAAAATGACACTCGGTTACCCTCTATGGGGGATACAGTGGGGGGTGGGGGGGGCACTGCTACGGTCTGTACAGCAATGGCATTTTAATAATCAGCTGTGTTGGCAACAATTAGGAGGCTATCTGTTGCAGGAACAAAGGACTTTTTCTCCTGTTACATGGACACAATGTGCAGGCGTCTGAGGATACTTGGTTCTGAACCAAGGGCTTGACTGCTCTCCGTGAAAGACAATGCCCTCATTTGTTTATTCTTTGACGTGCGGTGTAAGCTTGATGCATCTGGAATATTCAGAAAACAAGCACCAGTTTAACCCCATTAAGAGACCGCACGGTGAATAAAATCAAGACGATTTTTTCGTATTTATTTATTTGAGCAAGAACTTACAGGTTTAGCAGTGAATATTTTTACGTGAGCGATGCTTTAATGTGACCTGAACATCTCAGTATCTTTTCAGTATCTCTGCTTATCGTGCATGGGTTGAACTTGCGTGCCTCTCTGATATTTACCCCACTACATTCTGCCTGTCGGGGGTTAAGCAGTAGCTACAAGAGAAGATCATCAAGATCGAAGATAGCTTGTACCGTGGAGGCTACAGGACCCACTCAATTTACACGAGCGATCACTTCCAAATCAAACTCACATCACATGGAGACCCACTCACTCTTTACAGTACCCTGTTGGGGCACTGTTCATTTGGAATCCTTTTCAGTAGAATAACATGAATTCTGTTTGTCTGTGAGGATATTTTCAATCTTTCAGATTGTTGATCTCTTCACTGGCCTTTGGCTAAGTGCACCACTGTCAAAGTGGCACTCCACTCCTGCTAGTCTGTGATGCTTTTGCACTGCTGTGTGTGTGTGTGTGTGTGCAAGAGCACAAATTCAGCCTATTTTAAACCCGCCCTTCCTGTCTGTGAGCTCCTCTAATGCCGCCCTATAATACCATGGCAACGGTACTATCTAGCAAACAGTATCGCTCAAAGCCCCCCCGACGCACTCTTCTAAACTCTTTCTGGCACTTGACTACATCGTGTTGGTCTCTACATAAATGAGCAAGCCAAATTTGTGCATTTGCTTGGTTGTGGTTATGAAATCCCGATGCTTGTTTTTTGTTGTCATTCATGTTTAATAAATACACTTTAACACACTAAAAATTGTGGTGCACAAAACTGATCATAAACAGATCTTATTATTTTTTTGCATGAAAGATCGATGATATACGAGCAGGTTATGCAATCTATTTCTATCCACTACCTAGCAAGTAGTAAGCTTTAAAAAGACACCTTCGGGATGTGGTCTTTTACACAGTATAAACAAGCCTAATTCTGTTTGACTAGCCTGTGCTTGGAGCTAACCTACCCTCCTACGTAGAATAAGCTAACACACTGACAGACGGGTCAATTTGAAGTAGAAAGACCTCTAGCTGTTTTCAAAGAAAGCCGACTGACAGTGAAGGTGGGCAAATGGTAATGCACCCTCACAGAAATACAGTGCTTTGAGCCTGACCAGACTGCTCATAAACTTCCAGGACTATGAGCCTGACCTGACTGCTCCTAACCTTACAGTACTATGAGTCTGACCAGGCTGCTCATAAACTTACAGGACTATGAGCCTGACTAGACTGCTCCTAACCTTACGGTACTATGAGACTAACCAGGTTGACACTCTGATGTGTGATAATTCTGCCCAAATTCCAGGGATTTGCTTTGCTAACAGACTAATAGCCAGTTACTTCTTCCAATGAATCATGATCTCATGTAAATGGGGCTCCAATTGGAGGTGGGGATTCCAGACAACTCAACCACTGACCTATAATGGAGCACTGGCTAAAACCTACCAGAACCAATCAGACTGCAGGAAACCAATCTCACAAACTGTATCCATATGCTTTTGAGAGAGAGAATGTCTGGGGTGGAGACAAATGTCAACGCAGCTTTAGAAGTGAAAAGTGTACCTTTCTGGGGCTTTCAGGGAGTGGCTATGGGATAAAATCAGTTATAATAAAACATTTCTGCATTGGGTAAAGTTTTTACTGGGTCATAACCTGCTGAACCGTACCCAACGCCCAAGCACTCATCCTTACCAAGCACTATGGAGGTTTTGTCATCAGGCGATCACAGTCCCATACAATTTCTGACTGTGCTTTGGTTCTGGATTCAAGGGGTTCAATTCAGGACACTAAAATGAACCGTCTTTATAGGAAGGAACAGCATGTCTTATTATGCCTGTTGATGTTTTTAAAACATAATTCCCCTTGTAAACAGGTGGAACTGTTGTCTGCAAAAACACCATCTGCTCAGTGATTCCAGGAAAAACATCACTGGAGTCATTAGCTCTGCACGCTCTCATCTATACAATTTCTTGATTTGTGTCAACCTGAAGTTCCGTGTTTACCTCCTACAGTGAATTGAGACGGTGGGCCCTTTCCTGTGTACTAGGACACCTTTTCTTACAAAGGGGGGGAAAGCAATTTCAGACTTGTATTGACGGCTGAGAAAAAAAGATAGGCCTATTCATTATCACTTGGCATAGCCATGAATGACTCACAAAGCTTCCTGTGCTATTATAAGTTCCTGGAGGTTAAAAAAAGGGATTTCTGTGTCAGTCACGCTTGCATAATGAACCAGGCAAGCTCGCTGCTGGACCAGAACTGAAGGATGAGTAAGGAAGAGATTACATACAGAGGTGAATGATGAGTGACTATTTTATTTTCCGTTGTACACTAAGGGAAGATGACAAAAGCGTGTTCGGTCTGCCCACCATGTGATCCGCAGCATGGTTACACGAGACAGTTTACGCTATGAATCAACTTCCTGTGACCGAAGCCCTGGGAACCCCGCCACTCTGTGCAAACAAAAACAAGGAGCCCTCTCTGTTGACAACAGCCACGCACGCAGCATTGTGATATCCAGAAGGGACGCTGACGCATCTGAACAGGGCCCGGGGCGATAAGGAGGCCGGGAAGTCGGCTGTTGCGGCAACAGCCCCAAGCAGGCCCTCGTCCTCACTCACCCCTGACAGCGATGCCTGGCCTGTCCAGCAGGACTATTGACGGTGTTCCGTCTGACCGATCATTGCTCAAACACGTGGTTAACACCCCACTGGACAAATCAGTACAGCAGACAATGAGCACACGGCAGCAAGAAATGAAGTTACGTTTAAGTAATTATGTTTTGTTTTTTTATTTAAAAAAATTAAATTAAGAAATTAAGTATTTTCTTTTGCTGTTCACTACGAATGTCATACTCTGGTAGAGAAGCAAACGAGTGAACACAAGGTCAGAGACTGCTTGGTTCTCTGCGCCAGACTGAAGTAAAACAAGAGGTCACCTAATTCACTTCCCATGGCCTTCACATATGCGGCTAAGTGCTACAGTAAACAAGCCTTTTTAACTTTGATCCACACAGGCCCGGCAGCGAAAGGGCCCTGTTAAAAGGCCCGACTACCAAAACCATGACAGGAAGTTCACCTCTCTTCCTCCAGAGAAAAGACGGAGCTGAAGGCAATTAACCGCAGCAGCACTAGGGGTTGGCCTTTTCAACACCCGCTCCATCCAATGTGCACACCAGACAATACTTTTTAAGCCACAGGAACTTTCCCAAGAAGAAACTGGTTTTTATTTCATAGGTTTCAGAAACTGATCAACAGTCCGTGCCTTACTGATGCCGTTTCAACAGACCCATGTGTCTCCAATAAACTTTCCCAGATATAAAACCGACATACATTTGAATTCTCCTTCCATCCGCTTCATAAATGAATGCATTTATATTACAAGGTCAATCAAAATGTACATTTCCTCAATGAAAGGTTCTCCACAGTACCCTTCAATAATGCCCATAGAAGCTCATTCGGTTGATCCGCTAATGAGCTCCATGTGTCTCCACGCTGGCCTGATGGAGGTGCCGGTCATCCTAATGTGCGCTTCCACAAATCACTCCGCTTCCGCGCATTAGTCTGCAGGCATTCCGCTGTGCTTCCACAGGCACACGATAGATTAAAGGCGAATGACTTGAAAACACATTCTGCACCTTCAATCCTTGGAATTCCGTCACTGATAATGGAAAGCCTTTTGTAGAAAGCGGGCCAGATATAAACTGTCCTCTGGAAAATTAACTATTATTCTGTATTTTATCATTTTCTTACGCGTAACAATTTATAGGGATATGTTCTTATATATTTGTATCCAAGCAGTCAAAGTAGCCCAAATAGATAGGCTACATGAAGTAAACATTAGGTCTAAATATTTGGAAGGTGTAGTCTACTACGTTCGTACGTTTATGCATAACACAAACATAATACTATTGCATAACAAGCTTTGCATTTGAAGTTGCGTTTACTTTTTAATGAATGAGCTTAACTCTATCATAATATTTCACGTCCCCCCGATTTGAATTAAACAGATTTAATAATTGCACTGCATTTAAAAATGTATTCTCTGAATAAATAATCGTTTCGCCAAACTAAATAATACAAAACTTTAAATAAGTGCAGTTAATTGTATATTCCCCAAATTTTCATTATTTAAAACTGAATTAGATTCAACTAACAATATCGTAAGTATGTAATCCATCTCACTTCAAGACATTCATCTACTCTTAATACCGACTAGGCCGAATAAACAGACATTGTGAGCACAATCAAAGTCTGGATTGGATTTTTTGCTCAGTGTCATTTACCAATGCACACTCTGGTTTACCCTTTAGTTTCTGTAACCCTGGAAACACGACTAACGTTAGTTAATAATGAACAAGCAGGCCACAGCAAGAAATATCGATAGCTTATTATCAAGACCCGGTGCATCATGTTATGACGTTATCAAGACGTTTAATAGTATCGTTTATCAGACATTCTTGAATGCTTTAACGCAGCCGGTTCAAAAAAGTTGTCAGTGTTTCCTCTCCAAATGAATCAATGATCCCAACACAAAGTATAGCTCATTGCATCTCTGCTGTTAGCTACGGTCTTAGTCCTGAACAAAAAAGACAAGACATGTCAAATTAAAGTAGCAACTATCAACCTACGTTACCCTCTGTGTGGTTTAGCGAGCTACATTGACTTCACCCGCAAAATTCTTTATTATGTTAGCTGAATGGACAATTCAGGCGAGGTAGCCAGCTAGCTAGCTAGCGGTCTCCTTTAAACCCCACATACAACTTGCTAACGTTAGCCGTTGTGCCAATAACACCGCCTGTGAAGCTGACCACTTACTTTTCAATGCTGTGATGAGCATATTCCCGTCTTTGATAAGTTCTTTTATAAATTTGTTAGTACGATCCAACTCAATTTCATGACATTTCAGGCGTTCCCTGAAATCAGGACTATCCAAAAAAGAATCGCTGAATTCCAGTGTAGGCAGCCCCATTGTACCAATAAGTAAACTCAAAAAGAAAACCAGTAATCTCCCAAAACAGGTCGCTTCTTGCAATCTTGCTTACATTAAACTTTTTTTCAGCTAACACTTTATTTAAAAAAAGTCCTCTGTAAACGCTGGTATGTTGTTACAGTACAGTTGACGCTGTTGAAACTTTTAGTTTTGTCCTCCTTTCCTCTGTACTTCCGGCAGTTTTGTTACTCTCACACACTCGTTCAAGTTGGGCAAACTGGGTGAGGAGTAGCTACTATTTGTGACGGTGTGACTCCTACTGGCAACTACGAAAAATACCCGAATCAATGTTTCTGAAACTTCAGTCATGCAATCGATTTCTGCCCGATAATCGAAGAGAATCAATTTAATCGAAGTGGGAAAAGTTCAACAATATGTAAAAACGTTATGTATTTCAAATGCCATCGTACACAATTACAGTATACTTTTTATTTTTTATTGTAATTAACTATTATTAGCCGAAGTAGTGGTAGAAATACATTTGTAATATTACTTTTTATATATAGCCACAGGCCTACAGTTAACTAGATAGTTGGATGATCTCAGACATTTTGCCTTCCTCAGGTTTCCTCGGGTTTCTCGGAGGCTTTTGAATATTGTAGCCTACTTAATTGCATCCTTAATTTTTCAAATGGATCATTTTTCATTGCATTAAGTCGATGCAATGACAAACCTTGAAATCAAACTAAACAAATGATTTATCATGATTAATCACGATTAAAATAACATGGACGTACACATCTCAGTGTGAATAATTATAAATAATTACTATTGGCATCTATCATAAACAAATTGTAGTATCAACATGCATTAATGCGGTCTAAACTTCTCTGTTGGCTACATTTTTGAGGATTGTCTGTGGGGTATCTTCAGTGAAAAAATAATAAATAAGCAAATGCTTTCCTCACTGCCAAACTGAAAGTGCATACTAAAGTAATTTTGAAATGAGAACATAATCCAGGAAGTCAGACAAATGTATTCAAATAATACTGGGGAAAAAGTAATAGTCAGAATGCATGATAAAAAACTGCATTGTCCGTGTAATGACGTATAACTAATATAGAAAGGACATACAGGAGATGCAGAACAAATACTATGCAACTAAAATATTAACTGTGAATTAAATGTGGAGACACATAATGAACTATCCAATAGGCCCACATTATTCTAATTAAAGAGAATTGCTCAAAAAAACAATTACAAGCACTTCTAGCACTTCCTTCTTCAAGAGTATTTTTCTTTGGAGCTATCTGTTTACAGTGTAGTTTGGCATTTATTTGAATCAACACACAATAGGTTGCAGTGTGACAGATGCAAATATTGAAGTAAATACAAATACCCTTTCGTTAACAGCCAAGCTGGTGTTACATAATTTTTTTAACACCTGCCATAAGCTTATTAATAAATACACACGCGCAACAAAACTGAGGATGTTGCCAGGTTTCCTGCAATGCGAAGATGTATGATAATGAGGGTCCATTACACGTGTTGACATTGCTATTAGTACAGATTTCTCACTATAATTTGACTGATATTTTGGCTCAAAAATATCCTTCTAGTGTGTATCAGATCACTTACGCAGTAGTGGTTGTCAAGCCCGTCCACGTTCAAGCCCATTCTTTTTTAAATTAATTTCATTTTACCCCAATTTTCTCCCAATTTGGAATGCCAATTTGTGTGTGTTCATGCTCATGGCCGCAACCTCCTCTGCCAACTTGGGAGAGTGCAGACAAGCTCTCCTCTGAAATGTGATGTCAAACCACCACTTATTTTCAATCTACTGTCCACCAGTTTAGCTCGTCCAGTTGTCATTGAGTCCTAGGAGGGCACTTCATGTGCAGCTTCTGCAGTGAAGCCTAGCCACTGATTGGCCAGGAGGGGTCGCTGGTGTGCCATGAGACACGGACATCCTGCCGACTAAATCCCTCCCTCCCTGGGTGATGCTATGGCCAATTATGCATCACCCCGTGGGACTGCCGGCCACTTTCATCACTGGCAATGTCTGGATTCGATACCAGACTGTGGGGCCCATCCATGGGGCCCATACATTAGAATAGTGTATTAACAGGATGCAGACCATTTGGCCCATCCACACACTAGAACAGTACCTTAACATGATGCAGACCGTGGAACTCATCCACAGACTAGAACAGTGTCTTAAAAGTATGAGCCACCCAGCAGCCTATCCACATTCTTGCCATGCTGCATTTCATTTGCTGGCTGAAATTATTGAATGGGTAACCATTATAAATACAGACATCTAATACTGTCATAGGCTCCAACCAGGAACATAACCCTGATTTTATTTATTTATTTATTTTCCACCTTTGATTTGCCTATCTGATAATAAAACAGCCTGCGTGCCATATGGAATGGAAACATGGAAAGCAGGCAGTACTGTTTTCTCTATATGCCAGCAGTATACTGTAGGCTCTTTATGTGTAATAAAATGAAGTTATTATACAGCAAACTAAAGAGCTAAAGGTACAGTACATGCCAACTAAATTGCATCACATGTTAAACAACCATACTATAGGGGATAGTGCAATTATGCCTATGTACATATGTGGCAATCGGAAAGCAGCATTCCCTTCAAAATCAGGCGCACAATGTCTAGAAAGGCAGTGTCAAATGTTTACACAAGGTGAAATTCTTTGGAGTTGATGTTTTGAAGATAATCATGTTTACAATTAGTGAAATACCGTACCCGTGCTTTGCATGGGGTTTTTAAGGAAGATAATTTCTAGACTGTGGTATATTATAAAATACATCATACATAGATGATGGCATATCAATGCAGGAAGCTATTATCAAGATAATGTCTAGTAATTGCCAATTTTGCACAAGTATATAATCTGCACAGTGCCAAAAGGAAGTGGTGTAAATACATACTTAATATAAGCCTATTGAAGGATTTAATGGAGTTCTTTCTTCTTCTTTTTTTACCTTTGTTTGTCTGCTTTCATATTGGCAAAGGCCTAACTACAGTAGAATACAAATTGTTTGACTGACTGCCTTATCCGTGACCGCGGGAAATGTTTACAAGCCTCTGTTTTATGCTGTTGGATATTTAAAACAACCATGCCCACACACAATTTAAATCTACGAATATTAAAGTAGAATTGAATACTTTAAATGAAACTATGCTTACATTTAGTTTTAGATTTTGATTGAAAACAATTAATAAAGTATCTATCTATCTATCTCTCTATCTATTCTCTGTGACCCAGAGTTTCCAGCATATCTTCCTCTCTGCGTGTAAGATTTCACCAAGCAATGATAATGAATTCTCAGTACAGTGAATTCACACAAGAACTCAAAAGCAGAGACAAAGATTTAAAAGCTTGGGCTGGATGTAAAGCATGAAGTTATTCTACAGCAAATCAAAGGGCTGAATCACTGTGGAGAATGGGACATGACATCTGAATTGCATCACGCGTTAAATGAGGAACACAATTGAGGGATCTGTCCAGTTGCAATGGCAATGCATTTTTCCTCCCACAGGGGTCAGCAAAGGGTTTCATTGCTGTATGTCTGATGCTGAAAAACATGTCATCAAAAATGATAGTTAAATTATGGAATTTTAGACAGAAAGTAATTGACTGTACACTGCAAAAGCCCAAAACAACCAAGGACCACTAAACGCCAAAAGAAAATATACGCACATATCTGAACCACATGTATTTGCATTCTAGTTTTAGGACCGTAGGACCTTTTTTGTCCTGGTAATTAAAAACGCATCGACTGAAGGATCGAAAGGTTGAAGGACATAAATGATGCTGAAGGGAGGTGGGAGGGGAGACAGGAGGCTGCAGAGCTGAAATGGGTAATTGGTAACATATAAAATGAAAAAGCAAATGGTCCTTGCAGAAAGCTCAGGTGTAATGAACGCTTAATGCTTGCAGTGCTAATAACCCAATACGTCTCATCAAAGATGTGCATGTAGTCACCAACACCAACCTTTCAGAAATGCTTAGCTGAAAGCTGGGCTGTGTCGGGCCAGTTTTGAGGAAAAAATATCATTCGTTAATATATATTATTTTCTCTGCACATTGGATTCATTTGTTTCCACTGTGTACTCCCCATTTATCTTGTTAAATTGGTGACATTTAAAATGTTTGAACAAGTTCCTGATGAGGAGGTGAGGGCAAATCACAACACTTCTCCTCCTGCAAATTCCTCAAATCCTGCACTACTTCATGTTGATGTCCTCGAGTTTTCTTTGGTGTTCATGTGAGGCGTGTAATTTAGCTGATGCTTTAAGCTGTGTGCTGTGACAGTTTGTTGAACTATGAGGCTCAACCCTTTTGGCTCCGCTCACAAAATGACAAATGAGATAACTGTAAATGTGCAAGTGGAAGTAATGTTTTACAATCGGAGGTGGGAAAGAACAGAAAAAAGGGGGAAAAATCCCATAACACAAAATACCCAACATAAGACTACCAGACTGTATGATTATATAAGACTATTCAACTGCATATTCAGATATATTGAGAAATTGTATTGGTTTTCCTTCCCACTAATTTCTGAATTTAATCAATGGAACTACTCCTCTGCTGTCTAAAATGAATTCCCTAGTTGGCCAGTGTGCAGTTACAGGTAACTGCCTATATAATATATAATATAATAATATATGCCATTTAGCAGACGCTTTTATCCAAAGCGACTTACAATAGTGAATGCATACATTATGCATACTATATGGAACCACTTGAGTAAATGAAGGATTCTGGTGGCTCTGTGATGGTGTGGGGTGCATTTACCTGGTATGGTTTAGGTCCACTCAACCCCTTAAAGAGCAAGGTAAAAGCTAATAAATACAAAGCCATTCTGAGTGATCACCTTCATCCTGTGCTGAAGCATTTGTTTCCGGATGGGAGTGGTCTCCTCCAGGATGTAAACCCCCCCCATCCACAGGGCACGAGTGGTCACTGAATGGTTTGATGGGAGATTCTGGAGCAACGCCTGAAACAGCGTTTTCCACCACCATCAACCAAACACCAAATTATGCAATTTCTTGTGGAAGAATGGTGTTGCATCCCTCCAATAGAGTTCCAGACACTTGTAGAATCTATGCCAAGGTATATTGCTATTCTGGCAGCCCGTGGTGGCCCAACATCCTATTGATACACTTTATGTCCATATTTCCTTTACTTTGGCAGTTACCTGTACATCAGTACAACAGATGAAAGTCTGCCAGTATTCTTACCAAACAAGAGAACAACCCTGTGAGGGGTGGATGTTGCAGTTTGTATTTCTAATTCACTGCAGGGACAGATCCAAACAGCAAGTGAAACCATTCTAACCGGAGATCTAATTGTTTGTGAAAACGTCTGGGGTGGTTTGGTAAGGGAGCGCCCTGGTTCATTTCCTCCAGGATTTTAGAGCTAGGAGGCTTACATTGCCCTCAGATTTGATCTGGAATAGTTTCCGTGAATGCCTTTGAGGATTCTCTGTAACACTCAGGGCTTGAGGTGTGAACGAGCTACAAGTGTGTTCGTGACTGGAATCTGGCCACATCGAGGGTTACTCAGATGCATTCCAAAACTATTTTTTGACAAGCTGAAAGAAATTTCACATGAACTGTATTGTTTTGGATGCCACAGGACACCAGGAAGTGGTCTATTCATATTTGTGAAATAGAACAGATAATTGGAATCATATTCATGAAACTGTTACACGTAACATTCCTTGCTGCGGGACATTTAGAAAATGCCCCTTTTCCAGCATGATCTGCAGTAAATGTCATTAGTGCACAGGCAAAAACTTACCAAATACTGTATCAGAACTAAAGAGTCATAAGTAAACTGTACAATTGTGCACATGTTCACACACATACCTGCACACACACACGCATGCACACACACACACACACACACACACACACACACACACACACACACACACACACACACACATACACACAGTGACATGCAAACACACACATACATGAATATCAGCACCTCCCACTGATGGACTGCCTATACCAGGGGTCGGCAACCTGCGGCTCCGGAGCTGCATGCGGCTCTTTCAGCCTTATGTTGCGGCTCCGCGAGGTTTGGGAAAATAAATAATAAGTATCCAATTGAATCGGGCGCAAAATTGGGTGCAAACTTTTTTTGGGCGTAGCACCCCGTCGACAGAAAATGCGGCTCCCAGTGTTTTCTTTTCCATGGAAACCGGGTCCAAATGGCTCTTTGAGTGTTACGGGTTGCCGACCCCTGGCCTATACTGTATGTTTATGTGTCTGGGTGCAGGGGGGGAGGGTCTTTGTGATTGGAGGATTTACATTGGTGAACCATTTATGACAAAAATCTGTGTGAGATTGTATGAAAATTAGACAGACCTTCCTGCTGCTATGACTGCTTCTCAGTTGATTCATTATCCTCGGCACTTATTTTACATTTACATTTTAGACATTTAGCAGACGCTCTTATCCAGAGCGACTTACACAGTTTACATTTCTTTACATACAATCCATTTATACAGCTGGATTTTTTTTTTTTTTTACTGAAGCAATTCAGGTTAAGTACCTTGCTCAAGGGTACAAGAGCAGTGCCCCACCTGGGAATTGAACCTCTGAGTTACAAGCCCAGCCCAGCTTACCCTAACAACATTATACTCTTGACTTATCTCAAACAGATTCCAATCCACTAACAAAGGGCAGGTAATGATATATGGCCAAATAGTTCCATCACTTACCTTTAGTAATCCCTCGATCCCTAATGAATCACATGAATTTCACATTTGAAATGTCCAGGAAACACATGTGTATATATGATCACATGAATACTGGTGACATAAATATGTGCTTTACATGTGGAAATGTGTGGTATACTAGGAATCACATGTGGAATGTCCAAAAAGCACATGTAATTCACCTGTGCTAAATTCATGTGATTTTCTGCAAGGGATATAGTGAAACCATTCTTTCTTGTCGATATGTCAAGGTGTCTGGAGGCACAGTGGAAGATACAATTCTGCGGTTTGATGTTAATCAAATGCATTTCTTTCACAGAAACACAGAACAGTTTTCCATGAAAGGAACATTGTTTTAAATTATGTTTTCAGATATGTCAAGACTCAACTAACAAGAGAAGAGAAAATTCTAATCTTGAAATAAAGACCTTTCTAAATGAAAGGGTAACACAAACTGAGCCAGCAGAGTCAGTCACTGATCTGAAATTCAAAAAGACATAATCTCAAACTTCAAATGAGCATGTGTCTGGCTTTGAAAGGCGAAACCATTTTTTTTTTTAAAGAATTTGTTTCAGATTTTATCCCATTTTCTCCCAATTTAGTAGCCAATTATATCCTCTATTTTTTATGTCAATCTGCCGTAGCCCCAGTGACACGGACAAAGTATCGTCTCCTCCAAGACGGCACTCGCCAAGCTGTTGACTGTAACTCCGCTACTCCAGAGCCACTCCAGTACGCAGCAAACTTCATGTCGGCTTCTCTCCCCCTCCCTGGGGCAGCCAGCCAATTGCCACCCCCTGGAGGCACTCCCGGCCAGAGCCGACTCTGGCGCGGCCGGTGGAATCGAACCCCGGTCGCAGTGGCCAGCGTCACACGTTGTAACCACTAAACCACCTCAAAACCATTTTTAACCCCCAAAAAGTTACATATTTGATGAAGGGAAAATGAATGGCAAGCATAATATAGTGTAAGTAATCACCCAGGACAATTGAGTGAGAAAATAATGGCCATACAATGACCTGTTTGTCACTGTCCAGATTTAGTGTGGTAGAACAGTCTGAACATATGCCACAGCCCCGGAGCCTAAGATCATTGGGTTTTATAGACCACATTCAATGTCTGTGGTTGCAGTGGTCTCTGTGAGCCTTGGCATAAAGAGACATGGAGAAGGGGAGGCATTACTGCAAAGATTATGGTTCTGCTGAAGTGTGCTATAATGCAAATATGCATTGCTTTAATGTGGAATTTAGTGCAAATGCCGTCCATAAAGTGTCCTTGAAATAACTTGACTGGAAATATTTCATAGACTGCGGTATGAAGCATGGCCAATTCCATCCTAGAATGGGTGTTCGTCATTTCTTCAGAGGCAATGCAATTCAAGCGGGAGTGTTGAAAGATTGAGCACACATAGGCATGCCTGCACACACGCACCAGACACACGCACACACACACACGCACACACACACTCACACACTCACAGCACACACCGCACTGGGGGAAAGATCCCCGCCACCTTCATAACTGCAAATTCGCCACGGATTTAAATGGGGAAAAGCCTCATTTTGGTGAGAGGGGCTCATCGGTAGAATAGAGCCGCGAGATACCAATAATCCACACGCCAACCGCATTGATTAGCGGGGGTTATTTGTGAGCCTGCTGGATTTTGATTAGATATCCGATGATGTCCGTGTATTACTCTGTATCACTGTCAGCGTGTCGGCCAAAGGCCCTTGCCACTCACTGGTTTGGGGGCGGGGGGTTGGGGGGAGTGTGTCCATGCAGACTTCAGAGCTCTGTGCACTCTTCAGGAGTTGCCCTCTGGGTGCAATTTGTCACATCTATATAACGAGCAGCGCAACATGATATATATCAAAGGCAGTGCAGCTGATTTAATGCACAGCACTGTGGCTGGAACATGCAATCGACCAAACTGGGCTGCTCCTTGAAAGGAGGGTGAAGGACGATGGTGAAGTGGGGAAGGGTGTAGCTAGCAGGAATGGCAATCTTTACAAATATTCTGAGAGGAGGGATGGTTTTCTACCTTAAGATCATGTTTTTGACCAAAATAATTTCATATGAAGTGCACAAAGGCAATTTAATGTGACAGTAAATGCAACCATGAAAAAATGAAGGATGGAATGAGAGATCCTTATCTGTCCTTGTTAATTGTGTCAAATGATCTAAAACAGGTTATGGTTGGGTTATGAAATAAAAAGCTCTCTCGCTCCCCTATTAGTAAGTCACCACTGTTTAGATGAAAAGTTAATGAAGCAAATGAAAGATGTAATTTCTGAATGTTGTGGTTTCAGTCATTTCCATAATACAGATCCTCCTCTAGCCTCAGAATGACCCTCGCAGGCCTGCATCAAGTATGTATTTGGAAACACTTTAAAATAAATACAAAAACCTTAAAACCTAATAATTTTTCTTATTTAATTATTCACAAACAACCTCTCTGCAATCAGTATGAACAATGTTTTAGTCAGCTCACATGATTTAATTTTTAAGTTCAGATAATTAAAAAGAATAGTTTGAATCTGCACAATTCACCAGGCCTGGCACCAGGAGTGGGGGCTGGCTCCCCCAAGCTTTCAGTTGTGCCCCCTGACCCTCACCCAATATAAATGTACGGTATATTCAATACCATGCACATATCAGTGCCCTCACAAAATTGTCGACTTGCAATTAAATTTGTAGAAAGCTGCATTTTCAATAAAAAACTGACCATTTGGAGCTACGGTAGAAGCGACATCATATTCACTTAGTGTTAACAGTCTATTCTCCAGAGCGCCTGATTGCTAAACAATTAGCGTATCCTGTGGGCACTTGGTAGGTGTGTTAACCCAGGGAACCCATGGAAGTTTTAAATCACTTTAGAGGATTCAGTAGGTCTGGTGTTTGAGGGAAGATTCTTTCTCTCGCAGGAACAGCGCTTTACGATCTGATGAGACAACACAAATAAGCGCAAATGTAATAAATCATCCCAATTAGGGTGATCGCAGCATCACACGGGATCTGGACGTATTCAAACACAGAGAGAAAGGCGGCCCTCAGACTGGAAAATGAATCGGCACCGCTTTCATTTCAGACGGATGATGCTGTCTTCATCCATCGCTGGGGGAGACTGAACAAGGAAATGTCAATTTCCTGTGTTCTGTATTCCCGGGCTTTGACAGTGCAGCTGGAACATCTGTGCTATTCAAAAGTTGTTAGATTGAAGCTTTCGTGAAATAAATGACTGCTCCATGTTCTGATGCTAAAATATCCTAACACAATTTATTTGTAATTTATTTTTTTGCATGGATGATGGCAGCCATTAATGAAATGAGTTACTGTTTCTATTAACATTTTATGATATGACCTAGATGACAAACCTGCTTCTATTCTCCATGTTTCGACAACCCGCAATTTCGCAGAACTCAAGGGGTCAAAACTGTGAATAGCACAGAGCTCTTCACCAGCTGTCACTTCTTTCCTCAACACATGATTAATAACCTTCATTTTAATTTCTGAAGAATTTCAATTTGTAATGAACTGTCGTCCTACCTTCTTCTTCCTATTTTTAAATGTTCACTTTACCTACCAAGCTGACAGATTACCTTAGGTGGAATACAAAATGATATACATACAGTACATTTGGTTTGTTATGCATATATATTCATTGTATATAATGTGTATGCATGTACTGTATATATGTATCTCTCTCTCTCTCTCTCTCTCTCTGTATCTCTCTCTCATATACTGTATACATTATACACACACACACACACACACACACACACACACACACACACACATATATATATATATACAGTATACATACCGTATAAGAAGAAATAAATATATATATTTGTTTCTAGACAATGGTGCTTTGAAGGGGCATCATGAACATGACCTTTCAGTCCAGTGAAAACCAAGAGATTCCCTCTTAAATTAAACACGCCTGCCTGGGGACAGAGGGGAACTAATGCATATGACTGACACCTTCCTGGCTTGAAGTGCGTGGGCACTCGATTTCACAGGGAGCTTTGCATGTTCACACTGGAAGGATTTGCACTGGCATAGCAAAAACATATGGGGGGAGACAGCACTCAGCTGCTGCCATGCTAATAAGTCTAATGCATGCCTGAAGCTCATAGGCCTCCCCTTCCCGCTTCTTTACTCACAGTAACTTTTCACAGTGTTGCTGATTCCAAGGATGGATGCAGTCCTTTTCAATTCCCCTGGCTCTGGAAAGCAAGACAGACTCATAGAATGTATAACGGGTGTAGGTCTGTTGCGGGTTTCCAAACCAAGGCCCTCATCGGCCATTCCATCTGACAAGAGATACAATTATCTAAAGACCAAGGTCCCTAGCTAAAGGAATTAATCACACTCGTACTGCTTCTCCAGGGGTGAGGACACACTCTATAGCAGCTGTTCATGTGCTAGCTCACGTCTCTGAGCTATACATGCTTGGGTCAAATGCTTTATTTGAAATACTTCAATCCTTTAGACACCTGTAAAATTCACACACATTACTGACAAGAGACATCAGTTTTCATCAACATTCAGGACATCATTCTTCTATTATATGATCATGTGTTTTGGTTAGTGTTTCATCGAAAATTCTCACGGACCTGCAGGAGTTTATTCAAATTTTACCAGCACCTAAAGAATTAAAGTATTTCAGATGCGTATTTGACTTTTGACCCAGGTCTGATTCCAAGGGTGTTGTTAAGATCTGCAGACCTCTGGCAAAATCTTCCTCTCTTCCTCTCTGCTTTTAGGAGAAAGACCCCTTTTTCCTGCTGCTGGCTTCACTTTAATTTGAACTTGTGGAAGCATGGGGGTGCTTATCCACATCTGGCCAAGCATGAAGAGATAAAGCGCACTTCAGGGGGGCATGGACACCTCTCTCAGGTAATTCAGCTAATGGCTGCACACTGAGGTGATATTTCAAGACATCAGAAATCATTAAGTACATGAAATTATAAAATCCCCCAAATTCCCCTGCAATGTGGAACGTTTTGGGTTTTTTAAAGCACAACAGGGAGAGATTTGAATGTTTGCAAAGTGGCCTGCAAAATGGAGCTTCCAGCTGAAATGAAGACAGCTGGTTTTGAATATATATTGTGGCAGATGGCAGGGGAGGTGTGGGGAGAGGTGATAGAGGGGAGATATGTGCCGAAACACTGGCTCCACCCCCAAACCTTATATGGAGGTCCGGAGGAAATAGGATGCACTGGGAAACCCCTGACAGCTGACCACTCTGAAATAAAAGAGGGGGTGTTGCCCCTTGCCGGTTGCAAAGTATCGTATAGGAAACGCGTGAGGAGTTGGAAGGCGGAAAAGTAAGAGAATTGTATTGTGATCTGATTTATTGTTTTGACAAGAACTTCCTGGCTACCCTCATTGTGTAACAAACTGTTTGTATAAGAACCTGGATGTGTTTTGATTTTGGATAACGGATAACAACTACGAATACGGAGTGTGGATTTGGATTGTTTCCCGTTTCCCATTTCCAGTTTCTTCCCCATCTCCCTCATTGGGAGTGTCCCCTAATAAAGCCCACTTTATTCCAACTGAACTCATTGTGTTTTGTTTAGTTATCGAACGTACGTGGAAACCCCACACCCTTATTCCTGCTACATATGGTGAAGAATGCTGGCAACGACACATTGTGTATGAAAAACCAAGTTATATAACAAAACAGTCAAGGAGAACAATAGAGGCTTTAATTAAACAGCGAGTAGAAGCAAATCTAGCACAACAAGCCATGCATCCGAAGCTGATGGAGGAGCAGCGTCAGCAGACCACACTGATGCGAGCTGAGCTCAGACAACTGGCAGCTGCCACCGCCGCCGGAGCAATGACAGCAACAGTGTCCCGTCCCAAACCCAGCTTATTCCTCCTGACATCGAGGCGTACCTCCAAACCTTCAAGAGGATAGCGGTCTGGGAAAATTGGCCAATGGAACAATGGGCCAGTCTAATCGCGCCATTTCTGGCAGGAACAGCACAAAAAGCTTACCAGGATTTAACTCTGGAGCAAGCTACGCACTATGAGGTGCTGAAGAAAGAAATATTGCGGCCCTATCATTATACCCTAAATCACCAGGCCCAGCATTTCCATGATTGGACTCATGATCCCGTGGGATCCCCCAGGTCACAGATGTCAGATCTGTACCGATTAGCTAAAAGCTGGTTGACTGCTGAACCCATATCCTTACACCCCATTGAACGGGTTGTGTTGGATACATTTTTGTGCCTTCTCCCGTTTGAAGCAAAGAAACTGGCGAGTCAAGCTAATTCACAAAGAGTTGGTCAAGGGGCATCAGGTGGAGATGGAAGTTTTACAAAGTGGATGGCCTCTGAAAACAGAGGAAGCCCGAACCCACTTCCTTATAGGGCCGATTCAGGACAGCACAACTGGAGGACCCCAACCTGACCAATGCTCTCCAACAGGTCACGGTCGTCGATGGGAAACCCTTCGAGGGGATAAGTCAAATTGTTTACCCTCACTTTGCAATAAAAAACAAATTATTATATCAAGTAATAACAAAGAACAATGAATATATTGAGTTACTATTAGTGCCCAAACAGTATGTACAATCTATCCTTCATTTAGCACATGCTCATATGGGGGTGCCAATCTGGGGGTAGAAAAGACATTAGACAGGATACAAAGTGGGTTTCACTGGCCCGGGGTAAAGAAAGCCATTGAAGACTGCTGCCATTGATGTCCCGAGTGCCAGCAGATAGTGCCCAGACCCCAATATCGCAGTCCCTTAATCCCCCTCCCAATAATCTCACTTCCATTCAGCAGAATTGCAATGGATCTCGTTGGCCCATTACCCAGGAGCTCCAGAGGGTACCAGTATATCTTATGCCACAAGATACCCTAAAGCTCCACTGTCCACAATGGCACCCAAGGGGATCGCACATGAGTTGATACTGTTATTTTCCTGAATGGGCCTACCAGAACAAATAAATATTGACTGATCAGGGAACCCCATTTATGTCCAGAATAATGAGAAACTTGTAAATGTTGAAAATAACCCAACTATGAACCTTAGTATACCACCCACAGACAGATGGACTGGTGGAGAGGTTCAATCGCACATTAAAACAGATGCTTGAAAAAGTAATGGAGGCAGAAATTTGGACAGCTTTTGCCATATCTGATGTTTTCTGTCAGGGAAGTTCAGCAAGCCTCAATCGGATTTTCACCGTTCGAGCTGGTGTTTGGGAGACGACTGCATGGACTGCTGGATGTGGCCTCACCGCACCATGGTGGAACACGTGGAGGAAATTAGAGATTAGATTGAATTGAAGATGAGATTGAATGGCAACTCTATGGCCCCTAGTACGTGAACACATGCAGGAAGTGCAAAATGCTCAAGCTCGGGTGTGTAACCGCAGAGTTTATCAACGGGAAGTGTTGGTGCTAATCCCCACCTCAGAATGTAAATTCTTGGCAAAATGGCATGAACCCTATGAGATAATAGAGAAAGTGGGCAAAGTCAATTACAGGGTCTGAAAACCAGGACGCCAAAATCGAACTCAGTTGTATCATATAAATCTGTTGAAATAGTGGAATACACCTGTATAAGTACTTGTATAAGTAAATATACAAGTACTGTATGCCATTGTCCCCATGGTATCTGTTGCAGAGATCACGCCTGCAGAGGTGTCACTGGGGAACAACTGAGCCAGAGCCAGACACAAGACCTGTGGGAACAGTAACCAGGATGTGTTTTCCAGTAAACCGGGTCACACGAGCCTTATCCAACACAACATAATCACCGCACCAGGCGAAAAGGTAAAATTACAGCCGTATCACATACCCAAAGCAAGAAGAAAAGCCATTCAAGTAGAGGTAAAAAATATGCTGGATGCAGGGATCATAGAGGAGTCTCTTAGTGACTGGTGCAGCCCAATTATATTGGTAACGAAACCGGATGGCACAATTTGGTTCTGCAATGATTTCAGAAAGTTAAATGAAATTTCTTATCCCATGCCCAGGACAGATGAATTGATTGACAGACTAAGAACCACATATCAGCACATTATACCTGACAAAAGGATATTAGTAGGTGCCAGTAGCTCCTGAGGCCCAGGAAAAAACTGTCACCCCAGAGGGATTGTTTCAGTACAGAAAACTGCTGTTTGGATTACATGGAGCTCCGGCCACGTTCCAGAGGTTGATGGACTGGATTCTCCGACCCCATTGGGAATACGCAGCAGCTTACCTGGATGACATAATAATGAATGGAAACGAGTGGAAGTCTCAAGTCGCCCGGGAGTGCGTTAAGGGGGGCGGGGCTGACGGCGAACCCAAACAAATGTTGGCTTGGCTTACAGAAGGCAGAATACCTGGGATATATATACTCTAGGGAAAGGGTGTATCAAACCTCAGGCAATGAAAGTGGAAGCAATTTGAGACTGGCCCTGCCCCCTCAACAAAAAGCAAGTACGAACGTTTGTGGTACTAACCAGTTATTATAGAAGATTTATATTTAACTTTGCCTCTCTAGCCAGCCCCATTAATGATCTAACTAAGAGTCGTCTGCCAGACCAGGTAGAGTGGACAGATAGGACAGAGAAAGCATTTCAGGACTTGAAGAGGTCACTGTGCTCAGGACCCGTGCTGGAGACTCCCGTGCTTTCGATAAACCCTTGATAGTACAAACTGACGCATCGGAAATTGGGATGGGTGCCATCCTGTCCCAGCTACAAGAGGGGGAGAAACACCCAATCATGTACATCAGCAGAAAACTGTAACCTCTACAACAGAAATACAGTAGAAAAAGAGTGTCTAGCGATCAAGTGGGAGGCTCAAAACCACTGCTCGAGTAAATATGATATTTCATAAATATTTAAAATTCCAATTCCAATAGCAAAGTTTAAATCCTCTTACACTATCTTATTTACTTATCAAATACTTACTAGAAATAATATGACAATATAAACCTCACTGAAGGAAATATACAAGTGGCCATATATACTTATATCTTGCCCATTCATTGTAAATAATATAATATTTCCCGCAAGGGGGCTTTGTGTCTATGGTAGGAACTGAAACAGCTATCTACACTGTTGAAGGACTGTCTTTGCACCCAGATATTTAAAAAAACCTGCCAAATCTCTAGAACTGAAATATATCACACTGAATAATAACCTAGAGCAGTTGCAAAAAAGAATGTCAACATACAAATTATAAGGAATGTAATGTATGTACAGTATACCTGTATATATGTACATGCCAAAATAAATATAGTCAATAAAATGAAAAAATTCCATTTCCATTTTTAATAGCATGCATAGATTATACAATGTATTGTAAATCTAAATTCAAATGAACATCAAAACCTACAGATTTTACATATGCACTAACAAGGTTTTCCTGCACGCAGCTTTGACACCTGCAATAGTATTATGCTACGTTGGGTATGGGTGCCAAAGTTTGCTAGTATTGTAAAAATTCCAACTTTAGCTCACCATTCAAAGTCAATGGGTGCTTTCTCCCGGTAAATTATTATTTTAATAAGAGGTAAAATGTAAGTAATACAAATTCATGCTGAACCTTAAAAATTGTTTATGCATTTTGTAATGTTTGCCTTAACTTTTCATGAACACACACAAACACACATATTACGTATTTTGGAGTTCATATGCTATATACTGTCATATTTAATGTTTTCAAAAAGGAACAATTGTGACAGTAAATTGTATAGTACCATGACTCTCCCGAATATGTCTCTACATACAGTGGGGAAAATAAGTATTTAGTCAGCCACCAATTGTGCAAGTTCTCCCACTTAAAAAAAGATGAGAGAGGCCTGTAATTTTCATCATAGGTATACCTCAACTATGAGAGACAAAATGAGAAAAAAATATCCAGAAAATCACATTGTCTGATTTTTAAAGAATTTATTTGCAAATTATGGTGGAAAATAAGTATTTGGTCAATAACAAAAGTTAATCTCAATACTTTGTTATATACCCTTTGTTGGCAATGACAGAGGTCAAACGTTTTCTGTAAGTCTTCACAAGCTTTCCACACACTGTTGCTGGTATGTTGGCCCATTCCTCCATGCAGATCTCCTCTAGAGCAGTGATGTTTTGGGGCTGTCGCTGGGCAACACGGACTTTCAACTCCCTCCAAAGATTTTCTATGGGGTTGAGATCTGGAGACTGGCTAGGCCACTCCAGGACCTTGAAATGCTTCTTACAAGCCACTCCTTCGTTGCCCGGGCGGTGTGTTTGGGATCATTGTCATGCTGAAAGACCCAGCCACGTTTCATCTTCAATGCCCTTGCTGATGGAAGGAGGTTTTCACTCAAAATCACGATACATGGCCCCATTCATTCTTTCCTTTACACGGATCAGTCGTCCTGGTCCCTTTGCGGAAAAACAGCCCCAAAGCATGATGTTTCCACCCCCATGCTTCACAGTAGGTATGGTGTTCTTTGGATGCAACTCAGCATTCTTTCTCCTCCAAACACGAGAAGTTGAGTTTCTACCAAAAAGTTCTATTTTGGTTTCATCTGACCACATGACATTCTCCCAATCCTCTTCTGGATCATCCAAATGCTCTCTAGCAAACCTCAGACGGGCCTGGACATGTACTGGCTTAAGCAGGGGGACACGTCTGGCACTGCAGGATTTGAGTCCCTGGCGGCGTAGTGTGTTACTGATGGTAGCCTTTGTTACTTTGGTCCCAGCTCTCTGCAGGTCATTCACTAGGTCCCCCGTGTGGTTCTGGGATTTTTGCTCACCGTTCTTGTGATCATTTTGACCCCACGGGGTGAGATCTTGTGTGGAGCCCCAGATCGAGGGAGATTACCAGTGGTCTTGTATGTCTTCCATTTTCTAATAATTGCTCCCACAGTTGATTTCTTCACAACAAGCCGCTTACCTATTGCAGATTCAGTCTTCCCAGCCCGGTGCAGGTCTACAATTTTGTTTCTGGTGTCCTTTGACAGCTCTTTGGTCTTGGCCATAGTGGAGTTTGGAGTGTGACTGTTTGAGGTTGTGGACAGGTGTCTTTTATACTGATAACGAGTTCAAACAGGTTCCATTAATACCGGTAACGAGTGGAGGACAGAGGAGCCTCTTAAAGAAGAAGTTACAGGTCTGTGAGAGCCAGAAATCTTGCTTGTTTGTAGGTGACGAAATACTTATTTTCCACCATAATTTGCAAATAAATTCTTTAAAATCAGACAATGTGATTTTCTGGATTTTTTTCTCATTTTGTCTCTCATAGTTGAGGTATACCTATGATGAAAATTACAGGCCTCTCTCATCTTTTTAAGTGGGAGAACTTGCACAATTGGTGGCTGACTAAATACTTATTTTCCCCACTGTATGTAGACACAGACTCAACACAAACACACAATTACATTTAAAAACCTACTGTACCTCTAGCTATGCTCTTACCTTACCTGCAAAAAAGTTGTGTAATGGAAATACACAATATAAACGAGTGTATTACACATGTACAGAAGGGAGGGAGAGAGGGATAAACCTGTGGGTTTTTGATATATATAGATAGACCCCAACACAGTTGCCAGGGGGATTTTACAGGGGATTTTTTTACAGATATGGGATTTGAATAGATTACAGAAAACAAGTAAATAAATGACAAAACTAGGTCATGCATTTTCAGATGTTTGTTGATTTAGAGAAGCTGACTAAATGCAACTCTTTTACCTGAACAAGAAATTATACTCTCTGGTCCTCAGGATCCAGTGTCCAGAACACTTTGAGTAATAATCAAGAGTGAAGTCTGTTTCACTGTATAAGTAACGTATAATTTATGTAGCCGAATCCGTTGTCTGACTCAAGGCAAATCTGTGTGCCGTTTAAAAAAAAAAAAAAAATGTAAAGCTTTCAGCTGTGGAGGTGGCTTGATGATCGCTTCTTAACAAAATGCCATCACCTTATGTAACAGAAGGAAGAGGAGGAAGAGTTGATAAAAGATGGAATGGCATTTAGAGGCCTTGCCATCCTCAATCCAGTTTATACACTGCTATTTTTAAAAATGTAAAAGTTCTTGCTCAATTATATTTATTAGTGTGTAACCATCTCCCGACTTGTGAAGATTAACAACTGTTTGTCTCTTCTGAGCGTTCCTTGCCATCACTATGGTGATGGATGACAAACAGATTTTACATGTGTGTTACCTCATTTTTATACCCCAGTGAAACAGAATGCAATGGGAGGCCACAATACAATTCCCTAAGATTAAACTTTAAAAAGTAGCATGTTAATGCAGACTTCGTTTGTTGGATTTTATTTAAAATAATTATTAGGGGTGTGAATAATTGTGACACATATGTTTTTTGGAAAAAATATTACTTGTTAAACAAAACCTTTTTGTCTAAGCAAATATACTAGTATAAAATAATATAATATGAATATATTTTGAGCATATAATATAGCTCTGTATTGTATATTATATATATACGTATATATTTTTTTAACATTTATTTTATTTTATATATATTTATACGTACATTAAATTAAGCAAATTAAGTAGATCAATCCAAAATCTCACCTATCACAATTTGACATGCAGAGAAAGTCATTATTTATCAAATAAAATCAAATAACATGTATTTCTATAGCAACAAATGCATTGTCACAGAACGCTTAACAAAAGAGAACCCAGGCCTAGACCCCCCAAAAATCAAGTCAAGGCAATAGTAGCAAGGAAAAACTGCCTTGGTTATCCAGTTGGTAACAGTGTAAAACATATGTTTACTACAGTAAGTTACCAAACAAAAATGGCATTTGGAAAGTTTAAACAAGTCTTAAAACAAAACTTTCACCCAGAAATGTCTGCAGAACATGTCTTCTTGAAGCGAGGCAGCGAGACATGTGTCTTCGCCCCCGATGCCTTTGGAAGAAAAGTGCAGAATGTAAAAGTACCCCAGTGTCAATGTGCAACCGTTTTTAAGAGCGAGTTTGAACTCAGAGGGCCCGTCACTCAGAAATGTCTTTAAATTCAACATACAAAAAGAGGAACAGTCCATGTCAGGTAGCATTCAGAGCAGTTACAGCCTCAAAAAAAAGAATGCTTAAAAAGAGCAAGCCCTCACTCTATCCCTTCACAATCCAAAAGCGCAAAATTGGAGCCAGCAGACCTTATAATTCACTGTGACTCTGTCAGCTCTGGGTGAGATTCCCGAGGCTAAGTAACGTATAACAAAGCTGTCTATTCTTTAAGGCTGCTGTTTGCAGCAAATATCTGCTAGGCTGATTTCAAATAGATTAGGCACCTGAATCACCAACAGTTAGCTCCAGGCTCTAGCCACAGGCCTTTTTTTCTTAGATGTGGAAGAGAGCTGATACACAAATGCCCCACTTTCTGGATTTCAATTACCAAAGCCACCGTTTCATCAATAACAGTTTCTGTAGCTTAGAGAAGAAATGCATGCAATTCCATGCAACATCTCAATTTCCAGAGTTTGCAAGTACACAAAACCGCCATGATTACAGGTACTGGCTCATAATGAGCAATTGGAGCTGTGTTTGAGGCTTTTTTATTGTGTCTGATGCAATAAAAAAGTCCTGGAAGAAAAAAATGGTGAACACAAAGTCCTAATGACTAATTTTATATAGCTTTTACATTCATTTTCTGCTAACATTAGTCTAGTGTGAATACAGTGCAGGTGTTCATATATATATGATGATGCTGGCTGCTGGTAAGGCATTGTAAATGACCAGAAGCAAAATATCTTTATTTTATAAATAGAATGTCTTTCAGACCTCAAAAGATGTGCTTTTTGGAAAAGGGAGGAGGTGAGAAACCACAGCCGAAATGTGTCATTTTGTTTTTTGATAACCTGAAATTTTAAGGCTGGGTTCTGGACCAGTGGACACTCAAGCTCAGTAATTGCTCAGAGAGAGAAGATGACGATGATGAAGAAGATGATGAGGATGACATTTGGGAGAAGGGCTTCATGCGGACAGCCCTGGACAGACAGGACGTCGGCAGAGGCGAAAGCTTAAGGTCAGGGAGTTAACCAGCATGAGGCCGAGATCGGTCTCCAATAACACCCTCCACACAGCGGCAGAGATGGCAGGTCATAGCCCCTGCCTGCCCGCTGCCCCCCCCCCCCCACCCCCAATCGCTGCCTGAAGAATTTACTCCTTTATCTGAACACATTCTTCTTCCCATTTTGAAGTTGCTAATTTGTCTTTCAATTTATCACCGTCCACCCCACACACCCCACTGAAGAAGCACTGCAGCTAAAACATGTGTACTCCAAAGACCCGCTCGCCTATGAGCCTATGAGTGATTGGTTTCCACACTGCAGGGGACACAGTACCATGGGAGGTCTAGCATCATCTTCATTTTACGCTTATTACCATCTTATGCTCCAGGATCATCTTATCTATATGTACAGTATTTTTGCACTGTATTCACATGAGACTATAGCTCTGTGATTCTGTGTGTCTCAGTAGGTAAAGAATGGCGCTGACTATGCTTAGGTTGTGGGACCACATTTACTGAAAAATGTATGCATTCACTACTGTAAGTCGCTTTGGATATAAGTGTCTGCTAAATGGCATATGTTATGTTATGTTAGCGCTGACTGTAGGAGAGCCATACGTTTTGCAGGGTAGCAGGGGTGGGTCGAGGACTCAAAATCTATACACAAGTAAAGGTAAAGTTACTTCATGGAAAATTAACTCAAGTTGCCGTCCTACAAAACTATGTCAGTCAGAATAAAAAAGTATTTGGTCCAAAAACTACTCAAGTACAACTTGCCCCCCATAGCTTTGACCCTGGTTAGCCCCCTTCCATTTTAATATGAATGGCAATATGTTTGTTTGGACATAACAAAGTTCAATGTAGTGTAAATTGCAGTGTTAAAACAAGGTTCATCTGAATGTTGCTTTACAACAGCGTGGAACCAAGTGCAGGCGAGAGAGACCCAGAATGCAGAGATGCGTTTAAGATTTTTGAATAAACTTAAACGCTGGCAGGAACGAAAGCAAACAGTGTCTGAGAAGACATGTAACAACACTAACAAAACAAAACAAAATGACAAACAAGCAGGAACAAACAAATCTAGCTAATCAGAAAATCCAAAACACGGAATAAACTAAACACTGGAAATCTAAGAAACAAACAAGAACACGAACAAACTTTTTGAGGAGGCAAGAACACTAAGCAACAGCGGGTACGTCAAAGCAAAGCAAGACAATGTTCAAGCAACGAACTAAAGATGTCAGCTGGTTAAATATCCTCCCGGTTAATTATCCACAGCTGCCTGTCATGACCTTGATCGGCTTTGCACATTCCTTGTGTGTCTTTCACTTTTCCTGATAGGAACTTGGGGGGAATGTCTGTTTGCTGGTCGAGTTATGACAATGGCAGATAATTAGTCAAATGTAATTGAGTAAAAAGTATGTTTTTTTCCTTCACAATTTTCTGAAATAAAATGTAAAGACAATGCACAGAAAGAGCTTTGAAAAGTACAAATCCCTTTAAAAAAGTATTCAATTATATGCAAGGCGTTACTTGTAGCATGTTACGACCCACCTCTGGTATGCAGTGTGTGGGTGGGTGACCAGATGTCTTGTTTTTTGACTTGTTGTCCCACGTCCCACAACGATAGACATTGTCCCGCATTTTTATAAAATATTAACATTCCGGATATGATCGCATGTAATTAATGGTACTGAGTGATCATATCCACCCCATACTAAAGCATTTCTTTCCTGCAGAGATGGATTTCTGTCAAGATATCAATGCCCCCACAGAGCACTAGCAGTCACCTGAAGGTTTGAGGAGCATCACACTATTGTCCATAAGTCATGGCACTCTCACTCACCCAATAAACATTTTATGAGATATTCTAGAACGACACCTGAAACACAGTTTTCCACTTATGTCAACTAAGCAAGATTTGATTGACTTTCTCTATAATCCTCCCGCAGAATTCAAGATTCTAGTAGTGTAGGGTGGTTCACAGAACCATGGCCCAAAATAACCGAAAATAATGTGAACTGCGTTTACGATGCCATCAGGGAGCCAGCCGGTGAGATGTGTAAACAGTGGTATTGCCCAAAATGTCTTATAGCCCCCACACTCATAAAAGCAGTCCTGTTGACTCTGGCGAAACAGGACATGGAGGGGGCTGTTGACTGTTCACTGAATTTAATGTAGTATACTGTAACATCATCATTTACATACAGTATAATCATGTTGGTGTTGTTGGAAAGCTGATGCCATGAGCAATGGGTTGGTGTCATTGATGATGTGGTACCAGTGACACTTAAAAGATCTCAGAACACTGTTCAAAACTGAACAGTGGGAGATTCAAATGATCTACACATTAGCGCCCATCTGTGCAATTAATAATGAATGTAGTGTGACACGCATACAGTAATAGCGCAGGGAGTAGTTCCGATCTTCTGTGATTGTGTGATTGTGTCTGTATTTAGTGTTTAGGTTTTTTCTTTGATGTGTGGAGATATAGGGGGAAAATCGGTATGCTTCGAGGAGATTTGCTCTTACGACCTCTTACGCATTATTCGTGTATAGCAGTTTTTGACATTCTACAGTTGCATTATTCAAATTCTGTTTGAACGTCTGTGTAACAATAGGTAGTTTACAGTCATGTGACTGTGCTGCACACGCATCTAGTTGGTGGTCAAGAAGTGAAATCATGGAAGGAGGGAACGAGCAGTACTCGGTTTATGTAAACAGTTTAGAAGCGAATGTTCGTGATAGAGACATAAACTAAAGATGGAAAAATGTAATGGAAGAGATCCGTATTGTATGAAAAGGAATGATTTCTCACAACAAATTAAAGATTTGCCCGCTGTCGAGTCTGGATATAGCTAACTATTTTTTCTACAGATGTCGTTTTTCTCGATCCACCACCAAATATCGAAGCAGGATTTCATTTTTTTTGGCTTATTGTGTTTATGTTATGTATTGATTACAGTTACAGATGCAAACCGAAAGGGGTCATACATGGGAGCTTCACCTTGACAGGTGCAAGTTGTCACTTGCAGCTGTCACAGAACTGGGATTTGTGAAATTAAGGTAACATTTATTTAAATTAAATACAAATTGTGAGCAGTTGTAATCTGTAAACCATGTGCTACCACATATACAGTATATGTTCAGTTTATAAGTTCCCATTAATGTTCTAGCGACATAGACAGCAATGCTAACATATGAAACGTGAGTATCACAGGCTACTCATATGAAATGCCTAAAAAATAAAGTCTGAGCTGAACAAAAAGCAAATGAAACAACACAACATTGCTTACATAGAAAGAAGAAAGAAAAAATAACAAATTTATCAAGAGAGTAAATGAAAATGCATTTAGCCATAGGGATCACAAAGCGCTTTGTGAGATTAGTGAAATATCAACGTCTTTGAGCATATCAACAACTAGCTAACATAGCAACAACTAGCAACTAACGTTAGCAACAACTGACAATTCAACATAACACGTCAACTCATCACCGGCGTTTTGTACTGTTGTTCAGTTCCAGGGAAACAAAGCTACAACAAGAAACTGCTAATGTTACAGAATAAAGGAAAGTTTAATACAAGTTTAATACTTTCCAGAGGAAAGGAGCAGATTTACCAGCCATATGCACGTTTTTTGCACGTTTTTACAAATATTTTTCCCCTTTATGAAGAATAACTTTTGGTACTCAATAAAACGTATATTTCTTTCTTGGTTAGATTGATTTGAACAACCACAAACAATGCAAGCATACAGCTTCAACTCCACTACTCTTGTGTTTACTTGACCACCATATGGAATTCTCGCCACTGCAGCCAAGAGACAAACTAGCTATTTTTGCAATTCTGGCTAATAAACATATTCATAACTCATAATTTCTCATTAATATTACTAATTCATCTACTAAAATTAAGATTAATCTTAATCGTAACTACTGCAGTTATACATTGTGATTTATATATACATTTATATATACATACATTATACTAGCGACACTAGATACACTAGTGTCGCTGCAAGATACACAATTGTATCCTTGGTAGGCTATACACAGGCCAAAGGCACATCCACATCCCATATAGCGATAGTAATACATAGAGCCACACTACACGAGACTATAGTCTCTCATTTGCATATTATGCAATTCAGTAAGTAACTGTTAACAGAGAGAAACCTAACATTAATTGGAGTCAGATAAAATAATTTGAGTTAAATACTTAAAGGTAAGACTACACGCCAGCCTTCACCACTCGGACACTTCTGCCATTTGGTGTGGGATCCTACAGTAGACTCTATGCCACGGCCCAGTTAAGTTAAGTCACTTTACTTTGATGCTTCCATTTTTGGTTCACTACCTGTATTAGCCTGCACAGTGCGAAAAAAAGTTTTAACCAACAAAACATAATTTATCAGAGATCAAAACATCTGTCAAAAAAGAAATGAAAAGAGACCTGCAGACTTCTCTTTGTTGTTTAATAAAGGCAATTACGCCAAAGGGCATACATGACAGGCTCACAAATAAATGCTCACAAATACACCAAACCAGCATATGCTGCACTTGTATGCTATTATGGTGTGTATACAATCACAGGAAACTACCGCAGCAAATGATTGCATTCCACAGAAATGTATAAACATGTAATCTGGTCTGACAAACAAGGGTTTGTCTGCGGCCTGCAGCTTCTCTCTCTATCTATCTCTCTTTCTCTGTCTCTCTCTTTACGTTTTTCTCTCTTTCTCTGTTTCTGAGACTACTATCAAATGGTTTCTAGCAGGGCGCCTTGTCGTACTGGTCCAATGAGCCACGTTGCTGTCTGTGTGAGAGGAATCTCTCCTCACTCCCGGATTCAGAAGACCCCCGCTCCCTTTCGGATCTGGTCGCCGTGGTGACCGCGAAGCCATCATTGAGGGAAGCCAGGCTTCAGTAAATAGAATGGCAGTTGACAGTATTGCTGCATACCTCTTGATCTTTTTCAGTCTGAAAAAGGTCTAAGAATTTGTATAAGTGGAGAATAATCAGCCTTTCAACTATTATGCAAAAATGTCAAAATAAAGGAAACACAAACATAAAGTCTCTTAATCAGGCATTGAGCCACCACAAGCCATTAGAACAGCTTCAATGCGCCTTGTATCTGGAACTGTATTGGAGGGATGCAACACCATTCTTTCACGAGACATTCCATCATTTGGTGTTTTGATGATGGTGGTGGAAAACGCTGTCTCTGGCACGGCTCCAGAATGGGGTCAACCTGCAAGAGACCACGCCCATAGGATGAAGGTGATCACTCAGAATGGCTTTGTATTTATTGGCATTTACCTTGCCCTCTGAGATGGTGAATGGACGTAACCCATGCCAGGAAAATTCTCCCCACACCATAAAAGAGCAGCCAGAAGCCTTCATTTACTCAAGTATTTCCTTTATTTTGGCAGTTACCTGTACCTTCAGTGCCAATGGCATGCTGTGATGCGTGCAATTTTATCCAATTGCATTTTTGGTGTGTAATGAAACCGGCTAAGTGGCAACTCTTGTAAAAGTTATCACAGACGAAAGTTTGCATCAATATCGACCATGATATTGGATTATGTGCCTACTCCACAACTCGATTATAAACCTGATCGCTGTTTAGTAAGGCTTTCTCCACCAATTTCATGGGCTCACATCTCCCCGTTCTCAACTGACACTAGCTCTTACAGCTGTAGCTGTAGCTTTAGTAATACAGGAAGATTCTTGGCTTGGCACATCATTATAAACAGCAGAAATTCAGCAGCCCGTGTTGGACAGGTTCAACTGTGGCCCCTCTAATTCTTCTCATGTTACAGTGCTCTTGACAGTTCATCTGATAACCGTCATCTATGATTAGCCTTCAGCTGTTGAGGTTTAATATTCACTGGAAACTACATGAGCTGAGTGGGATTTGAGTGGTTGGAAAGAAAATGCCAAAAAATATTGTTTAATTATTTAGCTGGGTTTTGTTTGAACAACCTTCTCTTTTGTTGTGTTCTTATAAACATTTGGTAGGTGGATCTATAAATGGATATCTGAGCTTTGCAGAATTGCAGCTTTACTAATAAATACCTTGTAAATACCTTGTGAAAGGTTCCATGTGATTGACAGGCTTATACCTTGTTAAATATTCCAGGTAATTATCAGAGTGTATTTGCATATCAGTATAAACTATACAAATGTTCAAAATCAAAAATAATTGAAAAACTGTTTCATTATAGTTAAATAAACAAGTAAACCCAAATAGTTGGCTATGTGCAGCTGAATGTTTTCAAATGAAAAACAAATATCACTACAGAACATTCAGTGTGTTTCTGTGTGTGAATTACCAAGAAATTGTTTCAAATCGAATAGGCAGGATAAAGCACTTAATTGATTACCACTTGTTTTTGATGCCATTGCTATCCTTAACAAAACTTCAATAACGTCAATGCAATTTGGGAAATTCACACGTTCAGTTACAAGTTCACCACCGAACGAAATGTACTTGTACACTGTTTCAGGCTCTATGGGCATTATCACTTGACCAGCACGATGCACAGGTCAGCAATGGCTTCACAAAAATCAGAGTGGGAAGAGACCCATGGACTAGTATCGAATCCGGTCCATGTCAGTGCCGACTGTGGCCAGCAGCCCCACCGGGCGATGTATAATTGGGGATAGCGGGAGGGCGGGATTTGGTCGGCCAGGTTATCCGCGTCTCGTCGCATAGAAACAACCCCCGCTGGTCAATCGGGTGCCCACAGTCTCCCGGCATAAAACTGCACATGAAGTGTCTTCCTCCCACTCAGGTAGCAATCTGAACTTGTACACTGCAGTGTGAAAATATGCATTGTGACATCACGTGTTTCAGAGTAGAGCGCGTGCTTATCTACGCTCTCCCAAATTGATAGCGGAGGTTGTGGCGAGCGTGCATGGTTTAGAATACGAATTTGGGCATTCCAAATTGGGAGAAAAGGGGGAGAAAGCAAAGGAAAGCAAAAATAAGTGTGAAATGGAAGAAAACAGACAATATTCACTCTGTTCTGCCCAACCAAGATAATGCAAATCCAACATGATTGTTGTGCGCACAGACAGTCTAGCAGCCTGCAATAAGGCTGATATCCCACAGATTGTTAAACAAAGCATGGCAGCTTTATAACAACTTCCTGTTGTCAAATACATGCAAAAGATAAAATGGAAAGTCACATTTTTCCACACCATCATGCTGTCCTTGCAATCCAAGAAACTCCCTCCATCCAGGAATAAGCAACAGAAATAACCTTGCAAAAATTGTCTTGCAAAAAATCTGAGAATCTGAGCCTTTAAAATCATGTACTATATATATATATATATATATATATATATACAGTGCCCTCCAGAATAATTGGTAAAGATGAGCAAAAAAGGCTATGAAAAAATGTCTTTGTTGTTCATCAGCTTGATCTTACACTCAAAATATGAGAGAAATCTAACCTTTAATTTAAGTTAAATGATTCAAAGAAAAAAAATTCCTTATCAAAAACATTTTTCTCAAAAACACGTGTCACAATTATATATATTGGAGATGCTGATGCAAATAACTTTTCAAAGGGAGTGAATATGTGTGTGCTCGTGTAGTATCCAGTAGTATTGGGGGACTGTCTATCAATCAGGCTATTCAAGAATATCATTACCATGCCTGTCCAGTAGGACAGGTGAAAATAAGCTTTAAAAAAACATTATTTACAAAAGAAATCAGCTGAATTTAAAACCACGGGAGTACTCCTTTAAATAATGCCAAAACCGAAAAGCACAAAATAAATCTACAATAGAGCTGATTAAACAAACTCCACTGTCCACTGTCTGACAGCAGCTGTCTGCAGCAAGGGTGTGTCTGTGCCAGGAATGATTTCTCATCTCTA
The DNA here is from genome assembly GCA_029706075.1 of Aldrovandia affinis. Taxonomy (NCBI): domain Eukaryota; kingdom Metazoa; phylum Chordata; class Actinopteri; order Notacanthiformes; family Halosauridae; genus Aldrovandia; species Aldrovandia affinis. Next base: position 5,391,279 of record JAINUG010000046.1, read on the forward strand.
CTTTATGATCTGAAGCACACCCATCCATCAACAATTAGAATTAGCACAACCCTGAAAAAATGTAAGCTGTACGTCGCTGTATAGGAGCATCTGCCAAATCCCTAAATGTAAATGTGAATGCCCTGCTACTGGTGACGTTGTTTGGGCAGAACTACACAAGAGGAGGTTAGGGCTGGCCTGACAAGAAGGCTCTCGGACCTCAGTCCATTGTGCGATTGAGCTATCTGTACTGTGCACTCTCACTCTCTTGAGCACACAACTTACATGCGTGCAACTTAAGAACACCCCAGCCATTCTCGCACACCTGCATTGATTTTGTAGCAATATTAGTTTCGGAATGCAATGTATATACACTGGTTCATTGTAAATTTGCTGTGGACTTCTCTATAATACATGTATCTAGATAACAATGTGAGACTGGCATACTCTTTCATGTCCATCTATGTGAAAGTGCCCCGCCATGCAAAATAGTTTGGGAGCCCTCCAATAGAGGATTATAGCTAATAGGAAACATTGGATTGTACCTGACTTTATTGCGCGTCGCTGTGAACGGTGCCCCCGCAGTTTGGTTATGGAAGAATCAGGCAGCAATAATTCCGTTACAGAGGGGATTCACAAGCACACAGCTCTCAGGCTCTGCAAACTAACTGGCCTTGTGGACGGGCCGTTTAATTGTGTTTGGAGTCACTACAGAGGCGCCAGTAACAGGGCCCTGAGGGGGAAAGGCAGTATCGCATGCACAGAGAGAGCCTGAATGCCAGGCCTGCTCTCTGTTGTTTGCGTGGCTGGGAAAGGAGCCTTTGTGAAGGCAGTGCTAAACGCAGATTAGCCGCAAAGCTACTGAACCCTCCATTGTGCAGCTTCGCTAACTCCACACTGATGCAATTGTAAGTGGAAAGACAATTGAGTAATTCCATTCTTTTAAAAATATGTTTATTTGAACAATCAGGATATGATGTATGGCTTTCACTGAATTAATAAATAATTGCTGAATATGTTTCAGACATCAGCAATATGGCGTTTACTAATGACTTTGTGGTTCTCTGTGGCTCAGTTGGTAGAGCATGGCGTTGGCAACGCTTAGGTTGTGGGTTCAATCCCCACTAGGGCCACATATACTGAAAATGTATGCATTCACTACTGTAAGTCGCTTTTGATAAAAGCGTCTGCTAAGTGGCGTATTTTACTTTGACAATCCGTGGCATGAGTTGTGATTTGACTATTATTTTAAACCCGTCTGCAACAATGGGTTTTTCAACATAGACTTTAATGCCAATTGTTAGCTAAAACTGAACTGTGAGTTCAAATAGGGCAGACAACAGCACAGACGTGGACATTATGATTCCATGTGGTTATTTAAAAGCTGTCCAGCTTGATGACAATTGTCACATTAAATAGTGAGCAGGAGAATTGGTCCAGCTGCCAGTGGTTTGTGGACTTGACTCAGTTGTTGTCTAGACCCAGGGACTCGATTCTACACCCCCATCCTCATCGCTGGTGGCTCATGGCTTGACCCCTGAAAGGGACTGCTTCTTGTAATGTGACATGCCCACCGCTGTAGTCAACACAATATGAAGTGCTCGGCAAGCTCGGCTACTGCTATGTATTCATACAAATGGGAATAATTTATGTGCTGGTGTGATGCGCAAAACCACTTGGACTCTTTGGCCTGCTCAAATGGTGTCATACTCTCTTCTCTGCAAACCTTGTTTGACAAAGACCTCCCCTATCCTACACTCAAGGTGTATGTAACTGCTATTTCATCTTTCCACCCAGGTCTGGAGGGGACCTCGGTCGCTAGCCAGTACCCTGGTCAGACACTTTCTTGTTGTTTGTGTGCCCCTGCTCGACCTTCGGTGCCACAGTGGGACCCAACCCTGGTTCTGCAGGTGCCGCACGGCTCGCCTTTCAAACCCTTGCACTCAGTTGAGTGACAGGTTTTATCGATTAAGACGGGGATGTTGCTGGCATTGGTGTCAGCAGAATGTGTGGCCGTTCTCTCTGCCTGTTTCTCCCTCAATGGGGATAAAAGCTGGTTTTAAGACCAAGCCTTGTATTCACCCCTAAGGTGAGTAGAAATGACACTGCCTTTGCCCTGTGCATGCTCTGACTATTTATGTAGAGCGCATTCACCCGGACTGCGAGGAAGTCTAACCAGCTATTTGTTTGTGTCTGTGTGGAGAACAGCAGTTTCATTGAGCTCACCTTACAACTTTGTATGGATGTACCTTACCAATTCCACTTGCAATACATTTTCTCAGCCTTTGTTCAGTTCAGTGTCTCACAGACCTTCACAGACCTTCACAGACCACCTTCACAGGCTGATGTGGGTCAGAGAGCTCTCCTGATATATGGCACACCCTGTTCAGGTCAGACGGCCACAGTGGCCCCCTATCTATTGCGGTGTCCAAGCGCAGACCTCTCTTTCTGTTTCCCTGTGGACAGCTTGGACAAACTAGACCCTTAATTTCCCTTTGCAGCAGGGAGTTATTCTACATCGTTCCCATATAGAGCCAATCATTGAAGCTCAACATGAAATAAAATGTCTGGTTATGCAGGTAACCTTGGCTTTATGAATGTAAGAGCGAACTGATTGGCGTCAATGCCCTGCTGCAGGATACGATTAAGTTTCATGTTATTCCCAGACTGAGTCCCTTTTATAGTGAAGATGATGCTGCCATTGGCCAGCAGTTGGCATTGTTTTAGATTCGTTCAGCCTTTCATCTGAGGTTTTCCAATTCTCATATAGAGCCAATCAGTTTTCTCTTACATTCATTAAAACAAGGTTACCCAGATACAGAGCAATATTAAATAGTAATGTTTCATTCATTTAAAAAAATATTTTTAACAGGAGCAGCTTTCAGTATGCCACCCTATGCATTATGATTAGTTAAATTAAATGTATTGTCAGAATAATTTTAATTCAGCATATTGAATTGCAATCCCTATTTATTCTGCTTTTCAGATTTCAGTTACCAACCCCTGCAATCTTATGTCTGAAAACCTAAACATTTCATTGATAATTACAGATAGCTGAGATAGGCAAAGCACTGGTTTGGGAGCACTCCACCCAAGTAGAGCCAGCAAAAAAAGGAGATGATATGAGCAGATATTGGCCCATTGGTCTTCCTGCTCTCTAAAATATCTGTATTGGTGTTGGCCTTCAATCTTTTACAAGATCCCATTTTATTTTTTCAAATGATATAGCAGCACAAAGAATGTCACAAAAGTTTCAACAATGAGAATCATCTGTTAGATTTGTCTTGTTAGAGTCCCGTTTTGAAGGGAATTTAAAGACCATTACAGAAAATGACTGGCATTGGCAAAAGGTCTCCTTTGCCACTACAGAGCATTGAAAGGTCAGCTCATCAAATCCAAGAGCAGAATCTTTCATCTTACAAAATTGGGCACCATTAGGGCTCAACCACAGATTCTATAGACTCACCAGATACTCCTACTTTCCTTCCATCCTTTCTTTCTTAACTACTGGAGGTTCTGGTTCATAACAGGAGTTTCTGGTGCTATATTACAGTACAGAACATCCATTGACAGAACTTGCCATGTTAAGAATACGTGAGTATCTGGTGACTCTAAAGAATCTTTAATCAGCGAATGGTATGCACTTGCAACATCAAATCCAGACAAAATGTGTGTATTAAATGGCCTTGCACTGAATTGCAAAAAAAATGCTTGCTCTGCTTGACTCAACACAGCAATAACAGGAGCACGGGTCATCTTTGCTATTACTTAGCTGAATGTATTTGTGCTGTAATCCATCTTTGTTACTTAAAAATGTTTTGCGATGAAAGGACTCTCACATTAATAGATGAGTAGCAGTCTCAGCAAGATCCAAGTGGTGGAATAAACATCCTCTGACTTTACCCTTTTCATGTCTTACATCAAAGCACTTTGGCCATTTATGTTCCCTTCTGCCTTGATGTTAGAGTGCACAATATCTTTTCATGAATATCATCCATTATGATGCTCCTCTATCACGGGCTGAAAGGCCTTCAGAGCCATACTCAAGACCAACACATTTATTTTCAAATAAATAATGACTAAATGCATTCAAACTTGGTAAAATAGTACACATACCTTTTCCTCTATTACCAGATTACCAGATTACCAAACCAATCCCTAGTGACATCATCTTCCCTGACAGGTGTGATCACAATAATATTATCAATGGAAAAAAATGCACAATTTTACAGGTGTGATTTATATTTTTAAACTATTATTTTTCCAGTTTTCTCCCAATTTGGTGGCCAACTGTACCCTCCTCTAGTTCTACTACCCCCCCCATTGTATATCTTGATTGAATGCAGTGAAACAGAAAAAAAAATATATATATTTGTGAATCATTATTCAACAACCCATTCAAAAGGTAAATGTATTGGATGCAGTAGGCCTAAAGCAAATAAACTAAAGCCAACAATGAACTTGGAGGTTGGTTATGGGCTGTGAGAAGCAGCACTCTACTGAGTTCAATTCCACCGAACCTGCAAGTGACACGTTTCCACATGTGCCATGCTCCATATTTAGTTATTTCCAAGGACTTTCTGAAAGAAGACAGATATTCAGAAACCACTTTCTGCCAGAAAACTGACCGAGCTCCCTCCATAAAGCATTCAAACGGGATGCCATTTAGTGAATGGTCTGACACAGACGTGGTCCTATCTCCGGCACACATTGGGTGGAAGACATGCCCACAGAGCCGAGCACCTTCGTGCTTCTTCTGTCGACCTGTTCCAGTGGTTACATTTGTATTACACACATGGACAGCTCTACAGGGTTTTTCTAAATTGCTATCCCCCCCTTCAATGACAGGGGGAGGCACTAATGAACAATAGTTTTTCAGAAACCTGTCTTAAGAAAAACAGTTCACAGCAAAATCTCACCAAACGGAGTGATTTCCGTTAGCCTTTTTCTCCATGGACCCTCCCTGTAGACTTTTTGAAGGCTTAGCATGGTGTGGAGAGAGATGCTTCACTGGAGATGGAAAGTGGGTTGTGAACTGAAGGACTGACTGTTCTGATGGAAAAAAATAATCCAAATGTACATGCATCACAGAGCCACAGAGAAATGCATGATTTAATTCAATATAATCTGACAGATTTATTTTTGCCATCTTTATCTTTGAGTGCACAAAAAGGCAACATTGCAAAGGGGGAATGCTCAAAGAATGCTACTTTCCCCGGATAATGAGCATAACTATGTATGCCTAAAAGTGTTAAAGTCCAGGAAAACATTTCCGTTGATCACCAACTATTTCGCAAATTTTCTATGACTTAATTATAAACAGGTTGAATTTTAATGGGAGCCTGGTAATAAAATCTGACCACGTTTATGAAATAATCTTCAGAAGGCCTACACAAAAAACAGATGGCTCCCTTCTTGTCTCTGTTATGCAGAATCTTCAGAGGCCCCAGAAAGAATTGTACAATATTATAATTTTAGCCAGGATTTGTGAAGGAAGATAGCACCGTTTCATCTCTACTGCAAAGGAATGCAGAAAAATGTAATAATGATGACATCTACTGAGTCTTCTCCTTGCGTGAGTTGTTTACCCCATGAGAGAAGACTTTTCAGGCGAACATTAGGGAACCGATTTAATGAACTGAAACTCCCTTTATGCACTTGATAAAATAACAAAAGCATTTAAAAAGTGCATGATTCCCAGCTCTAATAAATAACTAGCGCTTTTTCTTCCCTTTGGCTGAGCACGGAGCCCCAATTTGATCTCTAACCATCACAAACTTCTTAGTTTCCTTATCCTTCTTTCCAGGGTGGCTAGTCTAATGTGTATTGTTATCGGCTCTGGACATTCATAGTTAACATGACTTTTTAACCCAGGTTCATGGTGAGTTTTATTTACAGGATATTGTGGGAAATATTTATAAATACTATATATTTATATTTATTGGCAGTAAACTAATAAAAGCTAAACGGGTTCCCGAGTGGTGCACCTGGTTGAGACACAGCCCTGTGGAGAGTGTGTCCTTTTGCCTGGATCAGATCCTGATCATGTTGACTGGCTGCAGTAGGCAGGCTGCATTAATTTCTGAGAAAATGCGTGCTAGCGTGGGCCATCCGGAATTCATGGCAGGTGTTACAGTGGTGGGAAGGGCCTATGGATGTAATTACTGGAGGCCAACTAAATTGGGGTGAAAAAAGGGAGGATGCAGGAGGGCCTGTAAAAGATTATAACCTGGGCTTCTTCTGTAAGAATGTCATTAAAGAGATCAAACAAGATGAGAAACGAAACTACACAGTTGCACTTTGTTTCCGTTTTACTGCTGACAAGTTCTGTATCTATCCTATTGTTCATCATTCCTTAATACATGCATGTTTTGTAAGTCTCTCTGGATGAGAGTGTAATGTATGCTAAATTAATAAAAATAACTAAGGAAAACCAGGGATAATTTGGCAGAGATGGGCAAAGGTGCCCTTAGGTTATGTTATTTTTTTAATCACAATGTGCATTGATTACATATATTAAAACTTCATTTTGTTAGATGTGTAGTATTAATGGCTTCTATGTAATTTCCCCCCCATGAGATTGGTGTTGAAATTGCCTCTGATTTTTCAAAGTATCCTTTAATGCTCTACTGGTTTTAAGGGCATATACATATTCAGAACTGCAGAATCTTCTGACGTCAACAAAAAACACACCTGTTCATATTTCACCTTGGTTTACAAAACTTGTCACACAACTAGCACCCAATATCTAATTACACCAAGTGTATAATAATAATAATAATAGTCAATAAATTATATATTCATTTATAAATCTGTGCAGAACATTCCCCCTCCAATTTGTCTTGATTTTTTTGTATGCAGTGTCAACCATATATATATAATGAAGCAATGCGAAATATTAAGCCCCTAGTGCAAAGATTTTCTGACTTATGTCCCTCTGAACATATGGGGGTGGGGAGTACCTCCAATTCTGACAGCACCAGACCAACACCTGGGTACAGAGTAGTAAGTAACACATGTAAAGTGTTGCTTGATAAAGCACCAAGATAAACAGTGGCAATAAAATAATTCAGCCAATTAGAAACAAGCAGGTTATTAATGAAGTTTACATGATCAAGAGGAAAACCATTATCATATAACATGTGCCTAGAATAGAAACATAACTGAGCATGCAAGTGATATATGGTAATATTGCTCTTGTAGATCATTGCTTGGCTCTATGTGCACATTAGTTTGATGCATATATTACTCAGAAGGATCATCGTTATGCATTATATTTATGTTATAGCAATTACATTTTTATGCAGCATTGTAGCACTTCTTCTCAGCAAACAATATTTACTATGTTACTGACTGTCATGTATCTACTGCATGTTCTTGTTGTTGCTTGCTGCTCCTTGGGAATATATTTGCATGTACGCTACCTTGTAATGGTAGTGGTGCAAATTGCTCTAGAATAGAGCAGTGGCATAGCCAGGAATGTAATATTGTTTGAAAAAGGTTTGAGTACAAATTGTTTGGGGGACAAATTGTTGTTGTTTTGTTTGTAAACAAATTGTTGGGAAAACAATTGTTCAGCAGTACTACCATGATATACCATAAACAATCGCCTTGTCTGTTCAGTAACGTTTAATAACAACTGCGCAAAGCCATCGTTATTTCATATAGATTATATTTGACTAGCTCTGAACTGTATTTGCACTAAACTTGTCCGTAAAGAATGTTTGTTTAAACCCGAAATCACCCCCAGCTGTGCTAGTGGACAACAGTATCTGGCAAATGAATCAATAAATAATATTCAACTAACCAAGTGTATTTGAATTCAATCAGTCATGAGAATGTGGGAAAATAGAGAAAGCCTCAAAGGTTTTTCAATCAATTCGATGACCACTGATGTCTTCACTATTACAGGCAGTTTTCTTTGTCTCTAAGGAGCAGGAGGAGGATCATTGCTGGTCCTGATCCATGGCTCATTAAATCCATATTGGATTTATTTTAGTTTGACTATAAAGTAGGACTTGTATGTACTCTGGACGATAAACCGTCGCTAGCTATCAATTAAAGAAGTTCATTATAATGCAGTATGTTTCGCTCATATAAGGAAACAGACCAGAGATATGGGCAATGTGTTCCATCTCAGATTCCATCTTGTTTTCAGCTTTGTACTTGTGTTACACTTCTTCCGTCAATATCAATCTGCAGACTGAAAACGCAAACGTTTCTGACCGCCTCTGGGCACTAATGTTTTGAAACTGGTGCGATATCATTCCTCAACTAAATTTTACTTAGGCATAACTCTGTCTTCTTTGAAGCCAAATGGCGTAACCTTCACCTGTAGCAATCTGGTAGCACTTGTGCTATGGTTGTTCAACACATTATTTTGTAACTGTTAGACGCTGCCAATGGTTATCGACTACATTTCAGCTGATTTGTAGCTCCATCTTCCCCATGCTACCCTTTCATTGATGTGTTGTATGGATTCTCAGGGTATCATGGGGCGTTTAATTTCCACACCAATTTTTCAGTTGTCTCAGAGGCATATGGAGTCTGAGCCGGCAGCAAATCTAAACAACAGATCCATAGTTTGTAAATTACAGTGCAGAGCATACAAACTGCCGAAAGTATAAATATATTTGAACCAAAATTGAAAAAAATCACACTCTCAGAAAACAGACAAATGTAAATGTTAATTGATAATTGTCTAAATACATTAGAGTATAAGAGCCTATTGCCAACAAGCATTACTACAAAACTTAGATTTCAAGTATTATATTTTCTTGATAAATGTATAAACGGAAAGAATGTTAAATTAAGCTGCATATATAAGTATTTTTAATCATATCAACACACAGAAACCTTCAAAAGGAATTAAGTCTCTTTGACTCTAAAGTTGAAATGAAAACATTATAGTAGTCTTTATAAAATTAATTGCTTGATGTGGCTTTCAAATATAGTTATTTTCCCTGGAGATAAGAAAAATGAGTGTCACATTAGTTAATAAATCAGCACGTTAAAACACTGTGCAAACCATTTGCATCTGCCAACAAATTAATCCATATGCCAGAAAACCAGTACATACTGGACCCAACATGTACGCTGGCTATTGTTACAGCTAATGTCTTGATCAATTAATGTTACTGAAAACATGTGTAAGTTCTACTTTCATTTCTTCCTTAAATTTATTTGAACAAACTGCAGGTTTGGCTCGTTTCCATTTTCTCTGTGATTGAACTCTTAATTTTCAATGAAAAAGGTAACCTCTTTCGAAAGGAATCATTACAAAAAATGGGGCCATTAGTTGATCTGACTGATTAAGTCATTGGATGTGAATATGGGACATTTAGCTATTTCTGACATAATATGGCCTTAAGAGAATAAGTCATGGTTTAATATAAATGAAAAGTGTTTAATTAAGAACAATTAACAAATAGTTACAATTCAGAGGTTGAAATCATGGTTGGAAAGAAAACCAGCATACACAGTGTTTGGGAAGCCCTATTAAGTGATAATCACAATGCTGTTTACAGAACTGAATTTACAGGGTAAAGTGGTAAAGTCACATTGTCAATGTAACTTTATTTCTCTGAGAGATTAATAGTATGAGGGGGCAGTATTTACATGCTGTGGGACACAGATTGTTTTGCAAATGGAAATTAGATAATTCTGTAAAACATAAAAGTTTCACCAAGCATGGATCCCCTGTGTATTCTTAGGTTTAATGTGAACCTAACTTTGCATGATGAGACCTTCTGGAAATATCCATCATCTGGAGAACCAAGGCTATTTTTATAATGATAACTTCAATTACTGTGGGACCCCAATTAAAGACATAACACATGAAGTTAAGGTGAAAATAAGGTGCAACACTCAAAGGAAGCTCAACCAGACACTCAGCATGGGAGGATCAACCAATCACCATCCACTCTGGAACCTCATTCAGATGACAGAACACAAAGGGCACTTTGGGAGAAAAATAAAATGTCAGGTACAGTGTACATTAACAGGAGCTCTGAAGGTCTCTTCTAAAAATCTATATTTGACCAGAAAGCTCAGAAAAGGAACTTGGTGTGGTACACCACAGGAAGGGATTTCACAGAAACTGAGAAACTGAGTCTTTGCCAACCAACCCTGAGCCCAGCCAGGATTGTGAGTCAGAAGAGACTCGTAAGCCTTTCTTCAACACAGGGGGGAAGGTGGAATGGCGTCTCTGATCTAACCAGAGAGGAAAGTGCCATGGCCAGTCTGAGACTAAACCCAGTGCAATTCTGAATCAAGCCACGGGGATGACTTGAATTAGACAAAGAGATACTTTACATTTATCTGTGGGAAACCTCTTCGAACAATAATACCTAATGGTGGGTGAGACCCAGATGACGATGTGCCTCCCTCAGGGCCTAAAGAAAGGCAAGCCAGAGGGGAGGGCACTGTTGAGGAACCATGAGGCTTTTCTATGTGTGATGCCATTAGAAACTTTCTCATTATTATTTGAGTATTAGAGTCCACCTAAGGTTCATAGGACAAAAGGCAACACAGGTTATATACAGACACCAGATTCTCTGCATACAGACCTAAGATTCACTGAATATAAGCCCCAGATTCACAGCATACAGCCACCAGATTTACTTTTGTAGCAGAAACATTACATTTACATTTTAAGCATATAGCAGTTGCTCTTCTCCAGAGTGACTTACAAGGTTATTCCAAGCTAAGCGGTGAGGTCTAGCTGGGGTGTATGGTGTGATCAATGTCTGGAGGTAGAAGGAAGCAGTACCTCTCGTGGCTTGGTATGCCAGCACTAGTGATTTGAATTTAATTCTGGCTGCTATAGGGAGCCAGTGAAGTGTAGTGATTAGTGGAGTGATGTGAATTTCAGTTGGTTGGTGCATTGGCATTCTGGACTAGTTGCAGTGGTTTGATGGCAAAGGTTGGTAAGCTAGCCAGCACATCATTACAATAGTCCAGATGTGAGCTTAGCCTGAACCAGTAGCTGTGTAGTCTCTTGGGTGAGGAACGAGCACATTCTCCTGATGTTGTAAAGGGAGAATCAGCAGGTCTGAGTGATTGTTGTAATGCACCCTAAGAAGCTTAGCTGGTCATCCAGAGTCATACCAAGGTTCTTAGTAGACCAGGATGCAGACACTATGGAGCCTTCCACGGTGATTGAGGCATGTCATAACATAACAATGGTATGAAAAGCCATGAGCCATGAGCATCTTTCTTGTACTGTGGTGCCCAGAACTGCACACAGTATTCCAAGTGAGGTCTGACAAAGGCATTATACTGTATAACATGAATATAACTTCCTTTGATTTATACTCAATACGTTTTTCCATGTATCCCAGCATCCTGTTGGCCTCTTTCACTGCTGTAGCACACTGCTTTGATGCAGATAGACTTTGATCAACTACAATTCCTAAGTCTTCTTCAAATTGAACCCCTACTAACATTTCTCCTCCCATAAAATACTCCTGTCTTATGTTTTTATTTCCCACATGCATAACTTTACATTTAACAATATTGAATGTCATCTGCCACGTTTCTGCCCATTCTTGAATTTTGTTTAAATCATTTTGGATTACTTTAGTCTATGCTAAAAACTGTTTGCTAAACCCTTTCTTAGGATTACTTTTTGCATCTTGGGAAATGTTCATTTCAAACCACCTTTTAGCTGCTTTTATTTCCTTTTTAGCCTTAGCCCGCATATTACAATAATCTAACTTGTTTCTCTCTGAGTTTTCCTTTTTATATACTCTGTACAGTCACTTCTTTTGCCTCAAAATCTCCTGTAAAGATTTAGTCATCCTCTATGGAGACAGTTTTTTCATCCTATTTGTCCTTACTTTTGGTGTGACACTGTACATCTACAATAACCCTTTTAAATTTAGTAAATTTTTCATTCACAGTTCTGCAATCTAGAAGTTAAACCCAATCTATACTACTTAAATGATCTCTCATTTCAACTCAAGTCAACTCGTCTGAAAAATTCTAGAGTTAGAGGAGGCTGTCTTAACTTGCCAAAAAATATCAAGTAACTGCATTGTGATCACTTGTCCCTAGTGGTTCTACTACCTCTGTGCTGCAAATTCTGCAAATTTTACACTTAAAATTAAACAAACAAAAGCTAGTTAGCTATTGAATATTCCCCTGCTCTTGGATTTGCTCCTGAGAGGGCTAAAAACACAAAAACTCACGTCAGCTGGGTTTAATGCCGAATTTGCTAATTGGTTAGCTTCTTAACAAGCTTGCATTACAGGCATTTAGGCAAGCTTGCCTAAGCTAGACGGGGAAAAAAATTGAAAATGACCTCTCTGTCCCCTAACGGCAACAAAAGTTAACCTAAGATAACTTTTAAGAAAATCTGTTTACCCTTTCCGCTGACAAACGCCAAAACACAACAACCGAACTCTCTGCAAAAATGACAACAGCAATCCCATCAGGCAAAGCGGATAACAGAAAACAGAACAAAGTGACTTAGTATACAAGGAGAACAGGAGAGGACCTAGCACCGAGCCCTCCGGAACACCGGTTGAGAGGGTGTGAGGAGAGGAGTGGGATCCCCTTCAGGTCACCTGGTAGCACCCGTCAGCCTGGTATGAAGCAAAACATACCAGCATCTGGTGGTCATCAGTGTCAAATGCAACCGATAGGTCCAGCAGGAAGAGAAGGAGCTGAGTGACTTTGCACTCACTGAATGGAGATGCCCAGTGACTGTGAGCAGAACAGTCTCAGTGGAGTGACTTGAGTGACTTGACATTTACATATTAAGCATTTAGCAGACGCTCTTATCCAGAGCGACTTACACAGTTGTATTCTTTACATACAATCCATTTATACAGCTGGATATTTTACTGAAGCAATTCAGGTTAAGTACCTTGCTCAAGGGTACAACGGCAGTGCTCCACCTGGGAATGGAACCAGCAACCTCTGAGTTCAGTCCAGTTCCCTAACCATTACCCTACACTACCGCCCTTGAAGCCTAATTAATTAGGATCAAGAAGGTCATTCTGTAGGAGGTAGAGAGACAGTTGGTTATAGACAGCACTTTTTAAAGTCTTGGATAAAAATGCGAGAAGTGAGACGAGTGAGAAGTCAGTAGTTTTGAAATTCAGCAGGATTCAGAGAGGGTTTTTTTGAGGAGGGGAATGACATAGGCCCTCTTGAGAACAGAGGGGACAGTGCCAGAGTATAGAGAGGTGTTAATTAGAGTTCCTGGAAACACACAGTTGCCCCTCCAGGAATAGCTCCGTTTGTTCCCAGAATTGTCATGCAATCATACAATAACCACCAGAATTGTGGAAATGTCATTTCTGTTTTTGAAGAAGTTCGAGCATATTACCCCAGTGCTAGTGTCACTTCACTGGCTACCCATTAATTAAACAGATTTGAAGGTTCTGCTCCTGGCTTTCAAATCCCTGCATAGTCTTGCACAAGTGTATTTTATTTAATAGCTTGCTTTTAATTTACAAGCCTACAATATAACTTCATTCCCAAGACGTAGGCTATCTAGTTGTTCTGAGAATTGCTAATAATTTTACAGGTGGTAGAGCTCTCATATAGAGCCTCACTACTGTGCAACAACCTACCAAAACACATAAGGGAATCAGACACAGGCTCAGTCTAGCCTCTATACAGTCAGGCTTACAGTCATTTATAGTCTAGACACAGAGCTGGAGAAGTTTATAGCCATAGAGTATTGGGTGGAAACATTTCCTAACTGTTACCTCTCAACAGCTGTGACCCCAGTTCTCACAGGTCCGCTCATGTTGGGTAGGACTGTTTCTAGCAGTTGGGCTGCCATAGATAACTCCTGGCAGGGTGACTTATTGCTTTCCATTTTTAAGCTGTCTCTACTGCTACGCATTGCTTTTCCTTTATTGCCTGTAGTTGTTTCTGTCTCCCTCTCTCACTGATGGGGCACCGGCCCCAAGTCCTGAACATGCAACATTTTCAGAAACCGCCATCAACTCACCATTCCAGCCCACCATCCCACCCCAGGGCTACCACCTTCAGCTGCCTTGAATTTAGTCAAGCGCCTAATTGTTTTGCATATTGACTGATTGACTATTTTTGGTCATTACTCAGAGCCTGAGCCGTCTACAGGAGGATGGGCTCCCCCTCTTGTGTCTGGTTCCTCCTCAACGTTTCTTCCTATTTGTTCCACCAAATGAGAATGTCCTTGCCACTCTTGTCCTAGGTTTGCTTTTGTGGGGGTTCAGGGTATGCTGTAAAGAATGACAAAAGCTTTGTAAAATGTGCTATACAAATATATGTTGATTGACTGAACTAAATCAGGCAGTTCTTAATAGAATTAAGTATTTAAAAAATGGAAACAGTCGTTTGCATAGCCACATACCATGTGAGTCCAATTTGTTGTCTGTTTTAAGTGTGTGACTGTGGCCAAGAATACATGGAAGTGTTTTATTTTCTTCACAAACAAAAAAATAAAAAATAAAAAATGCATTTAATTGTGAATCCAATCCATAGCCTATTCTTAATTGACTAAGCTCTGTTTTATTTTTGTATGTATGTTATTTACTATTTGTTTTTATAATGCTACATTTTACTTCTTTGAATGTACAGCATCTAGAGTATGGTATGTAGAGAGGTGTGTTACAATGTATTATCATTATTATTATTTATTATTCTTAATAATAATTATAATACTATTATTATTATTAGTAGTAGTAGTACTACTACTTTTATTACTACTACTACTAATATTAATAAATTAATAAATACTATGCCCCTTACAGGTAATCTGCTTTAGCACCGCCCAATTTACCTAGTCCTTCCAGAAAATCAAATCCTACTTCCTTGAAACCTGTTGCCAGTGATAATGAAGTGACTGACACTGCCAAGTGTATTGGGAGTGAAAAAACGACAACTGTAACTGTGTTACAACTGGGAGGCATTTCAGCTTGAGCATCACTACAATAGATGTGAAATATTGAAGTCAGGGGAAATTACACAGAAAAATAATGCATTAAGAGTTATATTTCTGAAGGCTATTCTATTGGGGTGAGACTGCAAGATTTCTGACCTATACATTTTTTATTCTAGTAATTTTAAGACCCAACCCAGGATCAATTGTCTTTACTGTAAAGAAAAGAAAATAAAGAAAGAAAGGGGAAAAATAATAACATTATTAATGTTACTATTATTGAGAGCAGTCGTAATACTACTACTTCTACTGTTACTAGGGAGAAAAGAAAGAAAGAAAGTAAAACCTTCAGGATCTGTCCATTCTTAGGAAATAGTTATACAACAGTACTATAATTCATCAGTTATACATTTTAGAAACTTTCTAATGTATTAGCTCTTGCAGTGCTAATTCTGACAGTGGTAAGTTCCTTCATTACAATATCTTGAAAACACGAAAGCCATTTTCTGATACAAAGTCTATGTGGGGTTAACCAACATTTTACAATGAACTTATACGCTGCTGTGAAACCAGCAAGCACAGTTTTATGTTTTTTTAA
Organism: Aldrovandia affinis; assembly: GCA_029706075.1. Classification (NCBI taxonomy): domain Eukaryota; kingdom Metazoa; phylum Chordata; class Actinopteri; order Notacanthiformes; family Halosauridae; genus Aldrovandia; species Aldrovandia affinis. The sequence goes on from JAINUG010000046.1 coordinate 5,406,737, forward strand.
CGTTCAGCTGCAAATTTGCGTCATCATTGAGTAGAAGAATAATGGGTTGATGGGGAAAGCTTTTGCAGCTGTAGCTGTCAACTAAAAACACGCATTGCATGTTCTTAAACATTTGCTTCATTGCATTCCATAACAAATTGCTATTGCTGTACTAACAACCAACAATCAGTAGGGAAGCATAAAGATTATACCTTTTTCCATGTTGAAATGGAATGGAAATGTAGACATTCAGTTGTGTCACATGCCAACAGCTGAAAAGAAAGTATGATCTTTGAGCCCTGAAGCATCAACGCCGTTCACGGCTCTGGGATAACAGAGCAGGGAGCTCACGAGTTGCACAATTGTCAGTCTATTTCTTGCATGGGTGGATCAGTTGATAAATCTGCTCTCCACCCGATGATAGGGATAAATTCCAAGGCTTCAGGAGGACAAATGGGAAATGGGTTGATAGTGCACAGTCATTTCCAATCCTTCTCCCAGGGCCAGCGTGGCGTACAACCGTGGCGAGAGTCAAACGCAGGCCCTTTTCACATCTCTGAGGTCTTGGGGTTGCCCAGACCCAGAAAGATCCGCTCGGTCAACCCTGTTTAGAAGTGTTTATTGTCATCCAGACCTTTCTTTCAGTTGTTTAAAATTGGAAAATCTTTTTTTCCTTGCTTTTCTCATGACCTTATGTCCATAATGGTCTTGTACAAATGAAGGGGAGCCAAAGGAAATTGCATACTTTTGCACACAATACAATATTTTTTGCATTCTTGCAGGTCAGTGATCCTCAGTCCTGGTCCTGGAGAATTGTAGGGTCTACTGGTTTTTGTTGTTTCTCAGCACTGAATTGATCAATTAAAGCAGTTGATTACACAGTAAACTCACCTCACCTGCTTTCTTGGGTCTGAATCAATTGCTGATTTTAAAGAGAAAGCAAAAACCAGCAGACCCCTGCTGCTCTCCAGGACCAGAGTTGAGAACCACTGCTGGTAGGTAATCCTGCTTATGTAATGTTCGTACTTACCCTTTATAAAGGACAGAGAGACACACTCCAGAAAGACTCCCTTTGTCTTTCCCTAGATACTTTCACAGTCTACACATAGGAAATATGAAGAAGCAAGTACTCATATTTTATCATCAGTACATGGCAATACACATTTTTATTGCAAACCTTATTGCAATAATATACAGTGGTTATTACGTGAATCAAATAAATGTCAACCTGTATGATTTAAAAGTCAAAGATTCAAAAGCCACGGGACACATATCCCAGTTTGTGGTTCAGTATGTAGTTTCACTACAATACAATACATATTCTTTTGGCAATCAATCATGTTTTTTACCACCACTTCACCCCCAAAAATATAAATATAAAAAGCTACGGTGAAACAAAAAACAGCAATTGAAGTATGTATGTAAACTGATCCCATTCATCATCCCTTTTACAGTTGAAGAAACATTTGATTTATCCACAGTCTCAAACTGGCGATTTTAATTAGCACGTACTAAGCACCATGAGAACATTTCGCAGGAAGAAAGAGAAATCAAGGCCTGGATTCAGTCAACAGTACTTCTTTCCAATAAATGCAGACATACCATAACTTTGTACTTCACAGACAAAGTTTGTTCATTAACACCAAGTTTGTTGCTGAACTCGCCAAACAAGAAGTCAAATTGATTGAAACCAGGCCGAAGACCAGAGGAGAGGGAAAATCATTCTTTAACTTTTGGCAACAATAACCTTTACCGCCGTGTCAGTGCAGTTAATTTTGATCCTTTATTCTCTAGGCCCATTAAAAAGAGTCAAACATGCACTTTTTGCAACTTTTAACGGCAACACTTCTCCAATCGGTGCGCTGCATTGGCCACCCTGACCAACACGGTCAAAGTGATTTTTCAGTAAACCACGCAATTAATTTGGGACTGCAACAGCTGATGCGACAAAAGCAGGAGACGAGGTTCAGCTGTCTTTATTGCCGGTTTTACGAGATTGATTCAGATTGAGAGCATCCCCCAACCCCCCACCCCTTCCCGACTGCTCTGATTTGGGGCATAACTGCAGCCAGCCATCCAGGAAGGCTCCAAATCAAGAAATACTCCCATCTGAGAAAAGGTCTGCCTCACTGGGTTTAACTTTACAAAGGCTACAAAGCTATAGAAGGCCCAGTGATGAGCCTGGTGCCAACATTACATAACCTAGTCCTGAAATTGAGCATAAATCCTGGATTTATTAAAGCACCAACGTTTCTCCCTCACTCTCTCTCTCCCCTTCCCTTTCTACAAATTTGGGTATGAGACTAGCCTGACCTACCAGCCCTCTGACAGACCCATCTCATTTTGTCAGGGGTCAAACTGCATCTTGGATTAAACTAGCCATTGCCTCAAACTCTGAGCTGAAATCCCCAAAGCAATTAAACACTATTCCCTCAAACTCCCCTTGTGCCTACTATGGCACTTAATGAAATGTGATAAGTCTTATAATATGAAGTTTTTAAGTCGCTCTGGATAAGAGTGCTAAATATCTAAATGTAAATGGGTACTGTTTATATGTATGTGAATGCAACTTAACTTAGGGTATAGGATATCTTTGCATATTGTGTCATTGTCATATCTGAACTAAGAAATCAATGATAAACATATTTACCATACATATAATGCTGATTGTAAATTTCTCTACACATTTGTAGATGTTGCTTTGAATAGAAGATTCATAACAGGTGTTACGATTAGTGGATGCAGACCTGGACCCAAATGCAGACTCGGAACGATGGTAGAATTTGCGCTCCACACAGGAGGCGTTTAATAACAGGGTAAACAAAAGGCGACTGGAGAACACAGTCAAAACGTAGGCAAAACAGAAATAAACAGGACAGCTACAAAACTAGTAAGCAAACTAACAAACAAACGAACAAACCAAAATATCACGGACAGAAAACGAACAGGCAAGACTGATAGACTGGGGAAACAAACGAGAGCCATACGAGAGGTACAAGTACGGATAGGCACTGGAGAGAGTGCGTGCTCAACTTAAATAGGCAGAGTGAAATAACTAAATTGAAACAGCGTGCGGAATGTGCAAGGGAGTGGTTGTGACAGGCTGAGATTAAACGAGGGAATAGGAAACAGAATGCGGAAGCGGCGAAGCCGCGCCCCGCAAAATGCACGACACAGGGTGAAAGCAAAAACAAGACATGACACGCAAGGAACGAAATGGCAGGAAACACAAGGGAGGTGGACAGGACGGGACGGCGATGTAACAACAGGCTTTTCATGAATCTGTAGTTCAGTTTAAAGTGACTCATAATGCTGAGAATTATAAGACCACATCATTCTTATAATGAATGTGAGCTTTGCACATTCAAGTCAAGTTATGTTTGTAAATTATTTTCATCATCTTATTTGTTATGTAATCCCCAAAAACTATGTTTTAATTGAGATAATGGTTGCCGAAATCTTAAAAAGAAGGAAAAGAGAACCCCAAAAAATGCACCGACAAGGTTTCCAACACAGAACGCTTGGATACCTGCTATGGTACTATAACTATGTTGGTCTACTTCAAACAATATACTCACCACTGGGCAGGCTGCTGAGGATTCAATCAAACTCTTTAAATCAACAACCAAATAGATTATTTTCAGATATGTGAAATAGGGTGTACTATTTAAGTTTTGAATTTCTTCCCATAGCTGTGTTTCATATTTCTCTTTATAACACAAATTATACCTCATATACCTTTGTTTTCTGCTTTAGAGATTGCCTATGGTTATTTCCCAGTGCCCCAATGATTTTCATAACAAAGGGGATGTGTTTCTGCCAATTTAAATCAAACCAATCACTGAGGAAAATGTCTTGAAAAGGTGGACAGTAATTTGGACATAGCCATAGTAAAGCTATTTCTCAGTCTAGATAATTAATTTATTGCACATACAAGGCATGCAATTGTATTTATTTTATGCTGTAGTAACATTAGCATTTCTGCTAGCTGGTTATGTTAGAGAAGTTACAACTGAGCTACAGTTACCTAGCAGGCTACCGCATATACTTCCCTGCCCAACCAATCAGTGTTTGTTTGACGCACATGACCACAGCTACATGTGACACATTGTTCAAACTTTGGAGGTGTGCACGTCGGCTCCTGTGCGAGCCTCTGTGGGCTACGGTTGCCCATAAACTCCTTCTCTGCATAGCTATGCAGAGACATTTATGTGTTTCTTCGCAGAAGCATATTTTCACCCTTAGGAAATCCATATAAGGCTCGGGGGTGGAGCCAGCGTTCATCAGGTATTTCCCCTCTATAACCACTCCCCTCACTTCTCCCGGCCGTCTGCCAGAATATAAATATATGAATATATAGTACACTCCCACTCCAACTCTTATTTATCAATCTTTCACCCATGGTGAGGAATTATCAAACAAAATGTGCCTAACATTAAACAGGAACTGAAATTGAAAGTGAGAGCACTTCAATTTTCACTGCCATGTGTCATAATTGGTCTTTTTTCAGAACATGTAAGAAATATAAAGGCAGCCTATTAGCAATAACCTGGCATAATGCCACAGCCTCCTTTGACATTTCATAACATAAACTCATTAGCATTTTCATTCGGATGTTGCAGAGGCCCGTAAATAGGAAGCTAATGCATGCTAATGGATTTAAATGCATTCTGCAAGCCAATGCAAACGCAATGTCCACAGGTCGTTGTGAATTCTAAAATGTGCCTGAATCTGGTGCGACTTTGAAAGTCTATTTACATCAGGTTGTAAAATTGTCAGGCAAGTGAGAATTTAATGAAAAATGTCTATTCCCCGGATCCAGTATTCCTTAACAGTCAAATGCCCTTGTTTAAGGCTCAGCACTGAATACTGAACACAAGTGGTATTACGTGCTAAAACCCCTCACTTATCCTACATGTAAAATATATTTATTTTATTTAATAAAATAATTCATACAACATTAATACCACTGATCAATTCAATCACACCATTGATAAGCAGAGCAATCTGGTGGATCAATCTTCATCAAAAATACACAACTCAAAATTAAAGTAAAATGAAGAGCTGTTTTTTAAGTTACAACAATAAGACAAAAATGGACACTGTGGACAAACACTGTTGGCAAAGCCACATATCTTAGTTCCCTGGCTTCACACAAAGGGTCAGAGATGATACCAGGGAAGCGAATGCAAGAATCTAAAACATACATAACTACCCGACAAAATGCACTAAAATCTGTTTTGAGCACATGACAGCATTGCCTTTGACTGTTGTTTGTGAATACATTCATTAGTGAATTATGCATTTCAGTGTATTGTATGAAATATACATCCAATAATATTTCATTATGAATCCAATATAGAAAACATACAACGCATGCAATGATTGCAGATAAATAGGATTATGAATACATAATGACCTGGGTACTCACATCGAGGAGAATAAACATAATGCATTTATACAGAACTCATTGTATGTTACACAAGCAAATCCTCTGACACACAGACAGGCCAAAAACTCCCACATCAGCTCACGCCATTCAGAATCCAAATGCAGTTAAGCCCAGATTGAAACAGGCCAAGTGACTGAGTGGGTAAAACCAAGGCTAATACTGAAACTGGTTATGTAGTAATACATGTATAAGTATGCTTACTGACGAAGGAATTAAATTAAATTAAATGAGCAGGGACCATGCATAACTCATTATCTGCACCAGAGCTAGCTAAAAAGTTCATTTTCATCCAGAATGTATGGAATTAAATAGGAAAATGCTTATTTGTGTTTGCTATGTGTTTTTAATTATTACAATTATTTAGCTCAATGATAGTGGTATCTTATATTTATTCAATGAACAATCATAGGCCTAAAAAGTTTATTTAGTATTAAATAATATATGGTTTATACCAGTTATATGTTTCATACTTCTATGAATGTAAGCAAATCATAGACACACAAATAATGAAATATGTTGAAACTGCAACTTGGTCAATTAACACATGGCTGGTTGATATCTGTTCTTCTGTTTAGTGTTAGTAAGCATACACAAAGCATTAACTGAAAAAACAACATGCTGTGTCTTCAAACTAGAAAAACATTATACAGACTAGATTTTATTCACATTCTTATACTGTCACCCAGACTGAGAATGACTGGCTGGATGCTAACGAGACATTGCCCAGCCATTTCAAGTTAAGGGTCCATTCAAGTTGCACGCATCAAATTCAAATCACTGGTGCTGGCTGTTCCCCTGTACCTCCAGACACTCATCACACCCTACACCCCAGCCAGACCCCTCCGCTCCACGTCCTCTGGCAAACTGTCTGTCCCATCCCTCCAGGCGCCCGGCAGCTGCTCCTCGCGATCTCGCCTCTTCTCCACACTCGGTCAGGACCGCGGAATCACTGGCCATCTTCCAAGATGACAAGAGACTCCAAACCCACCTCTTCAGTCTTCACTACCACTGAATTCTGTACATATAGCCAATTGTCATCACCACTGCCTACATGTTAAATACAGCTTTTTGTATACTTGTTTAAAACTCTCTCTAAACTTATACTAAACTTTTTCTTCCCAGTGTTACAGGTGTGGCATGCAGCTTCCAACAATGATGTCTATCGCTGTATTACTGCACTGATCTCTTGCGCGAACAATGATTGATCATACCATGTATTAGTGCACATGTATTCCCATATACAATATGTTGCAAATTATTTGGGGAGTTTAAAAAAAATCTATATTTATTCATTTTTATTGAGTTATTTTTATTGAAACATTACCTCCAGTGGACTTTACAGAAGTAGTTTTGCTAGGTTCTTGTTTCACAGTGATCAGATGTTTGCAAAATATGTGCTGATGTTGGCTGTCGACTGTAAAAATGATTTCATAGAAAATTTCAAAAATAAATTAGAGCAGCAAGTGGATGTTTGTTGAAACAAAGAGTTTATTGGCACACTTCCTCAGCATGGATCCACAGTGTTGAACAGCACACATTTCTCACTTCATGATGCACTCACTTTCCCTTCCTTCCTTATGGTGTTTGATATCCAACAAGCCACCCTTAAATACAACACTGAAGAAATTACACTGCATCCTCTACTCCAGTGTAATGCTGCTAAGTGTTGCTGTTGTATTTTTGTATACATGTGATTTCAACTCTGCTGGATGTGATGCAATTAAACATAGTGTTCACATTTTTCCTCTCCCTATATTGAAAGCCATCACAGAAAATCTTGAATCCTCTGTCATTAATAATATAATATAATATATGACATTTAACAGACGCTTTTTTCCAAAGCGACTTACAGTTGTGAATGCATACACTGTTCAGTATATGTATTCCCAATGGGAATTGATCCCACAACCTAAGCGTTGTCAGTGCCATGCTCTACCTACTGAGCCACACAGAACCACTCATTGCATCAAGATTTTAGACCATTACTGGGTCGCTTTGTGAACCATTATTTATGATCTAATACCAGTGTACATTATGGTAAAACTTAGGTAATTAGGCAATTCACATACAGTACCGTATGCAGTTTCATTGTAGATACTCATATGGGTTATTTAAGAGCACATTAATGACCCTAATAACACAATTAATTATCCCAACCCCAATTTACATCCTGATGACATTAGTAATTATCTGCAAAGTCCTATCTTGGCCCTTCTGACCTCAATCCTAACCTAACCCCTACCACATGTCCCAACCACACCAAACCCCAACCCTTTAATCAAAGTGCTATAACACTGCGTAGATACATTAGAGATAATGCAGTACAGATTTAACTACAATCATGGATATATAAAAAAAAGTTTGACCTACATAGATGATGCATTGAAGTTACATCTAAACAGGAGAACGCCCCCCTGCCCCCCCACTCCCCCTCTCCCAACCCCAGCTTTACTTGGTAGCAGCTGAGAGAGAGGGCATCACTGAAATGTGCTGACAAGAGTTCCTGGCTCTCTGAACCAAATAGGTCCCATCGCAAGGTACATAAATGATCAGCATAAATCAGCCACGCAGATACGGACAGGTATGAATAATTAAAAATGGGAACATTACCACTGGTGTGTGTGTGTGGGGGGGGGGGTGACCCAACATCCTTGAAAACAACAGTAAATGAGGGAGAAAACAATCTTTTTTTCCCCCATCGCTGAGAAAGTTTCCGATGGTGGGCATGACATTCTTAACTCAGTCTGGATTATGTGTAGCACTTCATAAATATCCCAGACTTTCAATTAAAGCAACGCCATGAGAGCCGTGAACAGAGCAGGCTTTACTCTAACAATGATATGTCTCTGGTTCCAGCGCTGGTTCCATTGTGTTGTGTTACTGTATTGTACAGGTGTCCCTTGTGAGACCCCGCTTGGACCCCCAAAAAAAGGGCAGGTGCTGATTCTATAGCAGTTTCCCAGGGATCGCGTGAAAAATGTGGGACAATAAAAAAATAAAAAAATTAGTACGATTTTATTCATGGCGAGGTCTGTTGAGGCAAGGCACTGGTGCTGGTGTTATTTCAGGGTTATTAAGTACCTCCATTCTTCCATTAATTATTATAGCAGCAAATTAATTTCCACTGACAACCCCAGCAGGAATCTTGGATATTTGGGGCCAAGGCAATAAGGGGCACCTGATAAGAATGTGATGCGCTCAGTGAGCTCCCAGCAGCCTCTGCCTCATTGAGCTCCCAGCAGCCTCAGCTGCAGTGAGCTCCCAGCAGCCTCAGCAAGCTCCCAGCAGCCTCAGCCTGAGCAGCGATTCCACCAAAGTGCTTGTTGAGTCACGTGGATATCAGGCTGCACGGGGATAACCCACAAAGGAAATAAAATAAAATAAAATCTGTGCAGAGAAAAGGCAATATAGCATGGATTATCTGGCAATATCTGTTAAGATATATAAGCAGGAGGAAGTGGGAATTTTTTATTTATCAGAAATATGTAATTTGAAATCTTGGTAGATAAAACAAAGCCCTGGGTTCCACCGAGTGCATTGCGCAATTAATACACACCATTACTTACCCTTTTCTTCACCTTACAGACACAAATAAGCAGCATTCCAGCAGCGAGAGTATTAGACTGGCATTTATGCAAGGGAGAAGTCTTCAACAGTCAAATTGCTCTGGGTAATGGAGGCAATGGGTAATGGAAAATCAAATGGCCCTGGCTCGGGTTAGGAGAGCCACAGCTGGGTGGAGGGAGGCTCGTTGGAAAGGGGAGGGTCAGGCCAATCCGCTGGTATCATCATGGCATCCATTGAAAGAATCCTTCACTCACTCAAGTGTTGCCCTTATTTTAGCAGTTACCTGTATGTGTGCTTCACCTGGTTTAGAATGCATTTCCTCTTGGGTGTTAATGAGCAGGCAGACCATTATCCATTAAAAATATACATCACATTTATTTATTGTCACACCACAAAGTCATTTCTTCATTGTCTAACGATGTGATTGGGCACTACAGGTATGAGCCTGTCTCCTATTGGTCGCACACGTCGCCCTCCCCACGCTTCTCCTGGCACCGCCGTCATCGGCTATCGCGAAACAGAAACCTTGACACACACGCAACTTTTTCTAAAGGTAACACAAAGTACAAAAAGCAGATTTTTGAAATAGTAAGACTCTGATACTATAAAAAATGTCTTTCGTGAATAAGAAAAACAATGCACTTATTTCTACAGAGTTGTTTTTTTTTGCTGCTTTTGTCTGTTAGGCAGCCGAGTGTAATAACGCAAATATCTGACACAGGGAACCGTCTTGAACTGGTTTGTGGTTTTAGAGCCACCTCAGGTCAGTGGTCCTTGTTTTCTCTTGAGCTATGATGAGCCTTCCGGAACCTGTCAAGACGGCATTCTGTACACGGGCGGCCTGGTCAAGTCGGTGTACAGGAAAAAGCCACATCTTTCTGCACAATGTACAGTACGATTACTACAATGATTTTGGAAAGACCTAAAAAAAAAATCATACATTCAAAATCAAAATGGAATAAAGAAATGCATATTTCGACCATCCTTGTGTGAGAAAAGCTGTCCCCTTCGGCAGACTTTCAGGCTCTGTCGACGGGATAAGGCCAAGCGCAAGCCACCTGTGTGAGTGGGAGGAGTCTGGCTCCCATGGGGCGGGTCTGGGCGGGGCCAGGGCGGGGCCAGGCCTCACCATGGGGCTGAAGGCACCAGTGTGGCCAGGGGCAGCAGGGTCCATACTGAGCCCCACAGCGTACTGTGCACTGACCGCTCGCCGTTCTTCGCCCGGACGCCTGGATACGCAAGCACACAAGAGAGAGAGAAGTCCAGCCATGAACATTTTGGAATGCTTTCTTTCAGCAGCAGAGTTGACAAGGATCAGAAAAGACAACCTAAGGATCGACGGGGGCAATTCCATTTCAATTAAATCAAATCAGGAAATGATGAAAGAATTGAATTACAGTTGATTTCCTGAATCGACTGGAATCAAAATGGAATTGACGCCAACTCTGTCGAATAAACTAATTCATGTGATCTGAGAGTTGACCATGAAGATGCAGCATTGCGTGGCTCACAAGCACAGCTGATGACAAATTGATGCAAAAAATAAAATGTCCCACCTTCCCAGATAGACAAATTTGGTTTGCATTTTCATGAGGTTTAATCTTTTCACGTGTTGACAGTTTTACAGGCGTTGTTAAATCTGCATTGTGTTAAAATGTCTTCCTCTTCAGCTGTGCCAGCTGATAGCTACCCTTGTCTCCATACTAACCGTATTTGAGGCCTACAGCTGTCTTAATGCATTTTAAGCAGGGAAAAAAACTGGATTTGGGGCGTGCCCATTATAAATTGATCGCTGGTTCTGCTGTAAGAATAATGGTAAACTCTAAATTCATCTTGTCATCTAAGCATAGTGGCAAACTTAATTAGCTGTGGAGCTGTGTAGGTGTGTGCCAAGGTGTTAATTAAAAGGGTATTAAGCAGTGGCAACCTGGCTTAGCAACAGCTGTGGTAACTCAATTAGTATCTAAAGCATGCACAAAAAAAAAGAAGCTGGTAAACATTTAATTAGCCATGTGATAGGGTGTGAGATCTTTCAAAGTGGAAGCAGACAGTAATTGCAGCAATCATTGTGTTCACCCATTAGCCATTGATATGTAAGTTAAATGCAACTCTTCATGCATCAATAGTCGAAAAATAGCTGCTTTCTTTGGTGCAACAGAACTGTCTGTTCTTGTCACTTGAAAAATAATAATAAAAATCATGTGTTAATGGTTTGCGGTGTAAGATTTTGAGAACGCTGTTGATAGTGCCAAATAGCCACTATCCATTTCTCTCTCTATATAAAATATATATATATATATATATAGGGTTATATATATATATATTATATATATATATACTATCGGTCAAAGGTTTTAGAACACCCCCATTTTTCCAGTTTTTACTGAAATTTAAGCAGTTCAAGTCCAGTGAATAACCTGAAATGTGAAATGGTACAAAGGTAAGCGGTAAACTGCCAGAGGTAAAAAAAAAGAAAAAAGTTTAGGTTACCAAAAACTGAAAAATAATGTCTTTTATAAAAAAGGCCCTTTTCTGGGGACAAGTAGTGGGTTAACAACTTACAGCTGTTCTGCAGCAATGGAAGTAAATTAAGCCTTGAACGTTTATGCAAACAATTCCTACAGGTGTCCCAACTTTTGTTGATTACTTACAAACCCTCTGTCTGTATAAAAGCAGTGTTGGAACAGACTGTGTTACTACACCCTCTGAAGCATTATTTTGACAATATTGCACTGCAGGAAGTAATATACTGCTGTCATTATGGTGAGAAAAAGGCAATTAAAAAAGGAAGACAGACAGACCATTATAACTCTTAAAAGTGTAGGTCTTTCCTTTAGAGAAATTGCAAAGAAGGCCAAGGTGTCAGTGGACAGTTTCCTACACCATCAAAAGGCACTTGGAAACTGGAGGAAACTGACAGAAAGAGGTTTGGCAGACCCAAAGCCACAACAAAATCAGAAGACAAGTTTCTGAGAGTCAACAGCTAGCGTGATAGTCGGCTCACAGGACAACAGCTTCAAGCACAGCTTAACACTGGTTGAAGTAAGGAAGTCTCAGTTTCAACTGTGAAGAGAAGACTTTGAGCTGCAGGTTTGACAGGTCGAGTGGCAGTAAGAAAGCCATTGCTAAGATAGCAAAATAAAAAAAGAGGCTTGCCTGGGCCATGAAGCACCGCCAGGAGACTACTGAAGACTGGAAGGAGGTCTTATGGACAGATTAATCAAAATTTGAAATCTTCGGTTCATCACGCAGGGTTTTTGTAGGCCGTTGAGTAGGCGAAAGGATGGTTCCTCAGTGTGTGACACCAACTGTCAAACATGGAGGAGGAAGCGTGATGGTCTGGGGCTCTTCTGCTCGATTCAGAATCGGCGACTTGCACAGAGTGACTGGCACCCTGAACCAAAAGGGCTACCACAGCATTTTGCAGCACCATGCAATACCCTCTGGTCTACATCTAGTTGGTCAGGGGTTCATCCTACAGCAAGATAATGACCCAAAACATACCTCCAGACTATGTCAGAACTACCTTAGAAGAAAAGAACAAGACGGTAGGCTTCAAATCATGGAATGGCCAGCACAGTCTCCAGACTTAAACCCCCTCAAGCTGGTTTGGGATGAACTGGACAGAAGGGTGAAAGCAAAGCAACTTACAAGTGCAACACATTTGTGGGAACTTCTGCAACAGAACTTTCCGAACAATATTTGATTTCCATTGTAGAAAGAATGCCACGAGTGTGTTTGGCTGTTATATCTGTAAAAGGTGGCTACTTTTTTTGTTAGAAAAAAAAAAAAATGCAAAAATTTTTCTACAATTTTTTAAACAAAAATTCCATGATAAAAATTTTTTAAATCTCAAATCGTTTATTTGTTCTATCTTTTAATTTCAGAGTACATTGAAACATTAAACTGCGTAAATTTAAATAAAAACTGGAAAAATGGAGATGTTCTAAAACTTTTGACCGGTGGTGTATATATATGCTATGGTACTAAGATGTCTTGCAGGCATACTGGAAACACCCTTGTATTAGAGTGGATTGGCGAGAACGAGAGCAAAATAGAAGTCTCACATCCTGCTGCCGAATAAACACGTTGTGAGCGCAGGTCTCACTTCCACAGGAGTGTTGTCTTTGTGTGTCTGGAAAATGTAGTTTTGTGCTTGTGTGAGAGGGAGTGATGGGGGAGATTTTGGAATGTGAGAGAGGAGGTGAAGGGAGAGATTTTGGGGTGTGAGAGAGGAGATGAAGGGAGCGATTTTTGGAGTCCAGTGTAATCCCTGTAACCTGATGAGGTGAGTAATGACATTTGAGGGGCATGGGTGTTGAGATTTTGGAGCGTGGGGTATGAGAAGGGGTGATGGGAGAGATTTTGTGGCCTGGGGCATGAGGGTGAAGATTTTGGGACGCAGCGCACAACCCCTCTCACCTGAAGAGGTGAGCACTCGTATCTGAGCGCTGGCTGTGCCCTCTCCTCCTTCGCTGACCGCCCGCACCTCAATGATGTACGTCCCCCCCTCCGTCAATGACAGTACAGCCGAAGGGTTTTGGGTCTCGATCACCTGGCTTTTGCTCCGCCCCTCCTGGCGCAGTAACACCTGCAGAACCAATCACAGAGCCCTGTGGGTATTAACGCCATGCCTGTTTGAGATGGGTAACGAGATCCATGCTTCAAAAATGTCAGAATCGTAATGAAACTGCACAACGATAGAACTATTGATTTTTGGGGGTTAAAGCAAATTACATGAATGTAAGGTCTGTGTTCTCCCCCATTTTTCACACCAGCCTGCCTATCTTCTGAAACATGAAACCAACCAACCATTTCTTTTCTACACTGAAATCTACCACTGGAAGATTGCAGACTCTTGATTTGCCAGAAGGGGCGCTATTGAGCAATGAGGCTTGTAATACACTACACTGCCGAATTACATTTTTACGTTTACATTTTAGGCATTTAGCAGATGCTCTAAAACTCCCTCCCTTGGGGATGCTATGGCTAATTGTGCATTGTCCCACATCAACAATTGTGCCACACAAAAATATCAGAATTATATTATTTATTTTTTGGTGAACTTGGTTGTACTAATATGGAATCCATGAGAGACTATTGTACAAGCAGAAGGATAAGAAGGGTACAAAGAGCCTAACTATGAAATGACTATCCCTGCATCTTTCAGCATTTAGATGAGATAACATCATTGTGACGACCGTGCCGTCTCCCTCAACTGCAGTAATTGCTGTCGGCCAGCTGGTGGCAGTGTTGCGTGCCGTCCCTCCCTTCCCCTGGATTTTGCCTTAATTGCCGTTTGTGGCTAATTAGCTACCTAGTGGTAGCACCTGGGTAAACCCCTTTATAAGTGGCTTCACCCAGGTGCTCACCAGATTGATATCTCACGAGATTGTTTTCTCACACTGCACTTGGCTCTTGACAGGGCTGGTGGCTGCGGGCATCGGGTTGGTACTTTGAGTAACCTACTTTACATTTTTGCTATTTTGGATTGTCACACTCCACCTGCACTCACACTCCAACACCCCTCTACAGATTCACACTGACACGCATCCACACACAGAGTATTTTGCAATAAAACTCTTTAACAACGATTTACCTTGTCTGGTCTCCATGCTTGTTTTTGACTGCTTGAATGTCGGTCATAACAAAATGGTGTCAGAGGTGGGATAGGTTTGATAGATAAATCATTATTTATTTGTTTGATCATTCCTGTTATTGGTTATATCCACAAAGGATCTTCACGTTGTTGTTGTGCGCCCTGTTGAGGTGCTGGGAGACCGTCGGGAGAATCGTTTGTTTGTGTTTGTGTTATATGAAATAACATCATTGTGGAGAATATCCAGGGTGGGGGAGGGTGACCATGGGGCAAGCATCACATATGTATTTTTGATTGTATATCTTGTTGTTTTGTAAGCAATTAAATTGAACCATGCTGAAATAAAGCTCCACCCATCACTGTTATGGCATTGGACATGGATACTTGGATTGGATACTTCACATTCATCCGGTCTTAATATTCTAGTTTGTGTGAGGGTCTTATTTTTTCTCTGATTTATATATTTGTACAATTTGAAGGGTGGGAAAATAAACAAAGAAAAGAGAAAAATAAAGAAATGCCCATTTCAGGCAGGACCCATTTGGGCTGACAGGCTGGGGACGTCACCGTGATGACCACCTGAAGACGGACGAGGCTCACCTTGTATCCCATTACGTGAGACTCGTTGTCCAGCGACTTCACCGGTTCCCACCCTAAAGACACGTTGTCCCCCTCCTGAATCCACATGAGATTGCTGGGGGGTTGGCTCGGAGCTGCAGAGACAGCAAACAGAGGCTCTGATTGGTTGAACCTGAAGACCAACTGGTGGTCAAAATGTTGTTTGACAAAAAAACATTGCCTGTGTCTGGAATATTGGTAGAAAGGCCCTGTGTCTCGTATATGCGGAGAAAGGCCCCTTGTCTCATGTAAAGAGAGAAAGGCCCCGTGTCTCGTGTACAGAGGGAAAGGCCCCATGTCTCGTGTATGGGGAGAAGGGCCCTGTGTCTTGTGTACTGACAGAGAGGCCCCATGACCCGTGTATGGGGAGAAGGGCCCTGTGTCTCATGTACTGACAGAAAGGCCCCATGTCTCGCATATGGGCAGAAAGGCCCCGTGTCTCGTGTAATGTGAGATCTCTGTGCCTCGCGCATGAGAAGAAAGGCCCTGTGTCTCATGTATGGGGAGAAGGGCCCTGTGTCTCATGTACTGAGAAAAAGGCCCCGTGTC